>NC_069412.1:72605579-72614973 GCF_026875155.1 Cherax quadricarinatus | reverse complement strand
AATTTAATTATCCGGGCTTTTTAAAACCCTGGAATTTATCCGGGCTTATAACCCTGGGATTTATCCTGGCTTATTAACCCGGGAAAATATTATCCTGGCTTTTTAACCCCTGGATTATCCTGTTAAAAATTTCACATAAAAGAAGAGCTCAGGTAATCTTAAAACAGGGGCCACCCCCCCCCCCCCCCCCCCCCCCCGGGGGCTCACCGGGGGTAAGGGGGCTCCACGGGGGCTCACACGGGCTAAAAAATAAAGTCGAATTTAAAAATGCCTGAAGAGGGAACTTCAAGTTGATTATTAAAACTGACGCTCCCAATAACCGATTGTAAATGGTCAAGGGTTTGGGTGATGTATTGCCAAGGAAAAAGCCGGGTTTGATAGGCCCCTGTTCCCCTAAGGCGGGTACAGCCCGGGGCCGGGGGGGGTTTGACCCGCAAAAACCCTCTCCAGGTATACTCGGGTATGGGTTCAGACCCACCTGCCCCGTGAGGTGGTTAAATCTGACTTTTGCTTGCCGTGTTTTTGGTACCCAAAACACTGGTGTGGGTAACGAAACTAGGTAAACTATGCTTCTTGGGTGGATATTGCGCACATGGCAAGACACCCCACCAACTTTGCCCTTTTTGAAACCGTGTTGTGTTGAAAAAACCCCCCCGCCCCTAAGTACGGGGGCCCCACCAACTTTTCCCCAGTTCGAAGCCCGTGTTGTGTTGAAAATCCCAGCCCTAAGTACAGGAGGGGGCCCACCAACCCTTTAGCCCAGTCCCCGAAACCGTGTTGTGTTGAGGGTCCCAGCCACTAGTCGGAGGGCCCCCCCAAACTTCAGCCCGTTGAAGCCTGGTTTTTGTGAAGATCCCAGCCCCTAAATCGGGGGCCCCCAACTTCAGCCTAGTTCTGAAACCGTGTTGTGTTTAAAAACCCAGCCACTAAGTCAGGGGGGCCCCACCAACCTTCAGCCTTGTCCCGAAGCAGTGTTGTGTGAAGATCCCAGCACTAAGTAAAGGCCCCCAACTTCAGTAGTTCTGAAGCCAGTGTTGTGTTGAAGATCCCCGCCACTAAGTACAGGAGGGCCCCCCCAACCCTTCAGCCTGTTCTGGCCAGTGTTGCTGTGTTGGATCCCCCCATAAATACGGGGGGGCCCCACAAACCCTTTAGCCTTGTCCCTGAACCAGTGTTGTGTGTTGAGGGTCCCAGCCATAAGTACGGAGGGCCCCACCCAAACCTTCAAAACCTAGTCCTGAAGCCATGTTGCTGTGTTGAGGGTCCCAGCCCCTAAAATGGAGGGCCCCCCCCAACCTTCGCCTTGTTCGAAGCCAGTGTTGTGTTGAAATCCCGCCATAAGTACAGGAGGGCCCACCAACCTTCCCCTGTGTCAAAGCCGGGTTTTGGGTTTTAAAGTCCCAGCCCCTAAGTACGGGGGCCCCCAACTTCAGCCACAAGCCAGTGTTGGTTTTAAAGTCCCGCCACTAAGTCAGGAGGCCCCCCAAACTTCGCCTGTCCTGAAGCCATGTTGTGTTGAAGATCCCCCCACAAAGTACAGGGGGCCCCCCCAAACCCTTTTCCCCTTCCTGAAGCCAGGTTGCTGTTTTGGATCCCAGCCACTAAGTACAGGAGGGCCCCCCAACCCACCCAGTCACTAAAGCCATGTTGCTTGTTGAAGACCCCGCCACTAAGTACAGGGGGCCCCCCCCCTTCAGCCTGCACTGACCCAGTGTTCTGTGTTGAGATCCCGCCAAAAACGAAGGGTCACATCAGACCCCTAAAGGAAAGGCCCCTTTGATGTTAGTGAGGGTCTTGATTTAGGAATTTGGGATTGTGCCCAGTTCCCAAATTAAGCCTGAATCCCTCCGACCCCCCCCAGGCGCTGTATAATCCCCCGGGTTTAGCGTTTTCCCCCGATTATAATAATAGTAACCCACATGGGAATATTCTTTTTTCGGTGCGCGCTTTTTTCTTGGCTTAAAATCGAGCCGTTGTTCATTATGTTGCCCGCGGTGCTTGTCACCGGCCCGGCTAACAATGGCCAGTTGAAATTTACAAAAACGTGGAGAACCGAGAAAATAAGATTCGTATGTGGGCCCCCCTTAAGTTTTTTTTTTTTTTTTTCCCCGGATTTCCGGCCCGGGTTTTTTAAAGTAGTGGTGCCCCGGCCCTTTGGCTCCCTCTCTGGGGGTGTTCGAGACCTAAATCCCCATTGGAGGAGGTAAAAATACCCCTCATCTTTGGGGCCCAAATGTCCCCGGGCCTGCCACTCCCCCCCCCCCGGGGGGCTGTAGGGAAAAGCTGGCCTCTTTTTACCATCTGCCCCCCCCAAAGGGGCTCGGGGGGAGGGGGCAGTCTTCCTGTAATTTCTTTGGGGAACAGGTAGCATAAATTCATTTTCCCAAAAAAATCCACATAAAAATTTATTAAATTACTCCCAGGAACCCCCCAAAAAAAAGGGTCAAAGTGATTTTTTTCCTTTTTTTGTATAAAAACCTATCATTTTGTTGTATTAAAAAAAAGATACCACGGGCGGGTTAAAACCCCGCGATCAAGAGTCTAAAAACCCCAGACCGACGCTTAGCCACGGGCCAGTGGATTTTAACTTGCGGGGTTTTTTAAAACCCCCCCTGGGGTAGGTTTCTTTAAATGTGTCTGAAGATTTCGTGATCTTGCTTCATTTTATATAACAGAAAAAGAGTCGCTCCCCCCTCAACTTTTGCGGTTTAAAAGACTGGGGTTTATTTAGGTCGGTTTGTCGGGAAACAGGAAAAGTATTCCTGACCGACTTTTACTGATGACCCAAAAGGAGCTTTTGATCTTGCCCGACGCCTTCCCCTGGCTTATTTTTTAAAACCATTAGAGTATTAAGACCGAGGGGGGGTTCAATTCCCGTGGAGGTTTAATTATTTGAACCTTCCACCATTGCTCAGAATCCACATGGTTATTGACGTGTTATCATCTGGGTTGGAAACAAAAAAGGAAATGCACCTAGTAGCCGTGTGGTAAACAATCTTGTCAATAAACCCTGGTTGACAACCAGGGGTGTTATTTCTGCCCCCCTGCAAACTGATGTACGAACACAGCCCGGTAATAAGACACATGTACAATAGTTGGGTATCTTTATCCGAGACGTTTCGCCTACACAGTGGGTTTCTTTCAGTCAAGTTACAGAGGAGTTTACAGAAGCGTAGAGATGTGAAGACGATGTAATCAGTCCATCACCCTTGAAGACGTAGATTTGAGGTGGTCAGTCCCTCAGCAATGGACTGATTACATCATCGTCACTTCTAACTGCCTCTGCAAAATTCTGATTGCTCGACTGAGAAGCCTGCCTGCTGTGTAGGCGGAAAACGTTTCGGAATAAGATACCTAACTATTGTACATGTGTCTTACCAACCTGTTGGCCTGGTTTCAATCTGTTGGCCAGGATTTCAACTCTGTTGGCCGGTTTCATACTCAGTTGGCAGGTTTCTACTCTGTTGGCCTGGTTTCAACTCTGTTGAGCCTGTTTCAACTCTGTTGGCCTGGTTTCAACTCTGTTGGCCTGGTTTCAACTCTGTTGGCCTGGTTTCAACTCTGTTGGCCTGGTTTCAACTCTGTTGGCCTGGTTTCAACTCTGTTGGCCTGGTTTCAACTTGTTGGCATGGTTTAAACTCTGTTGGCCTGGTTATCAACTCTGTTGGCCAGGTTTCAACTCTGTTGGCCTGGTTTCAATCTGTTGGCCTGGTTTCAACTCTGTTGGCCAGGTTTCACTCTGTTGGCCTGGTTTCAACTCTGTTGGCATGTTTTCAACTCTGTTGGCCTGGTTTCAACTCTGTTGGCCCTGGTTTCAACTCTGTTGGCTTGGTTTCAACTTGTTGGTCCTGGGTTTCAACTCTGTTGGCGGGTTTTCAACTCTGTTGCCCTGTTTCAACCTATGTTAGCCTGGTATCAACTCTGTTGGCCTGGTTTCAACTATGTGGCTGGTTTCAACTCTGTTGGCCTGGTGTTCAAATCTGTTGGCCTGGTTTCAACTCTGGTTGGCCTGGTTTCACTCTGTTGGCCTGGTTTCAACTCTGTTGGCCCTGGTTTCAACTCAGTTGGCCAGGTTTCAACTCTGTTGGCCTCGGTTTTCAATCTGTTGTTGGCCTGGTTTCAACTCTGTTGCTGGTTTCTACTCTGTTGCCTGGTTTCAACTCGTTGGACTCGGTTTAACTATGTTGGACTGAGTTTCAACTCTGTTGGCATGGTTTCAACTCTGTTGGGCATGGTTTCAACTCTGTTGGGCTCTGGTTTCAACTCTGTTGGCCTTGGTTTCAACTCTGTTGGCCTGGTTTCAACTCTGTTGGCCTGGTTTCAACTCTGTTGGCCTGGTTTCAACTCTGTTGGCCTGGTTTCAACTCTGTTGGCCTGGTTTCAACTCTGTTGGCTGATTTCAAACTTGTTGGCCTGGTTTCAATCTGTTAGCCTGGTTTCAACTCTGTTAGCCTGGTTTCAACTCTGTTGGCCTGGTTTCAACTCTGATTCTGTCATTGTAACGGATATATATCCGTTACAATGACAGTCAGCTCATTCACAATTATATGGCTACACTCAGGCTACACTCAGGCTACACTCAGGCTACACTCAGGCTACACTCAGGTCTACACTCAGGGCTACACTCAGGCTACACTCAGGCTACACTCAGGCTTCACTCAGGCTACACTCAGGCTACACTCAGGCTTCACTCAGGCTACACTCAGGCTTCACTCAGGCTACATCAGGCCTACACTCAGCTTCATCAAGGCTTTCACTTTCAGGCTTACACTCAGGCTTCACTCAGGCTACACTCAGGCTACACTCAGGCTTCACTCAGGCTACACTCAGGCTACACTCAGGCTACACTCAGGCTACACTCAGGCTACACTCCGGCTAACTCAGGCTCACTCGGCTACACTCAGGCCTCACTCAGGCTTCCTCAGGCTACACTCAGGCTACACTCAGCGTCTACACTCAGGCTAAACTTGGCTACACTCAGGTACACTAAGGCTACATCAGGAGCTTACACCCCCACGGTGACCCCCCACCGACCTCAGGTACACTCAGGCTACACTCAGGCTACACTCAGCTACACCAGGTACACTCAGGCTACACTCAGCCTACACTCAGGCTACACTCAGGCTACACTCAGCTACACTCAGGCTACACTCAGGCTACACTCAGGCTACACTCAGGCTACAATCAGCTACACTCAGGCTACACTCAGGCTACATCAGCTACACTCAGGCTACACTCAGCTACACTCAGGCTACACTCAGCTACACTCAGGCTGCACTCAGGCTGCACTCAGGCTACACTCAGGCTACAATCAGCTTGTTACAAAAAACGCGATTCTAAAAGCTTAGAGATCTCAGGTTCATACATAGAAAGGACTGCCCTTCTAGATCCAGCCTGTTACTGGGTTTTTTCGTAACAAGTTGTCAGTATCCTTGTCCAATTATCCATTAGAATTCAGTATGATTCAATAGTGCTTCAGGATTACAACTGGTAGGCTACTAACTAGAGAAATTAAAATTTAATAAATTTATTTGGTTGTTAGGCGTATATCAAAATTAAATTAAATTAAAACACAGTAATCAAAATATTAATCACTTTCTCTCGAGTTCAGATATTATTGTGCTGGAAAGCTCATATACATTTATAATTCTTAAGTACGTCTTGGTACATTAACATTTAATAAGATATTACAAATATGTACAAGTAAGTGTTGTATGTGTGTAGTGCTCTAAGTAGTTCGCTATGTCTCACAACTCGACTAGACTTAAACAAGTGACTGACAAAGTCCTCAAATAAACTAACTTCTGACCAACTGGCAATCTGAACAGTCTGCTTGACAACAATAAAAAAGAATGCTAAGCCCAATAGCAATATAACAAGCAAACTGCGAACAGAATCAGGAACAAGGAGATAATATAACGCCACTAAGTAGGGACCATCTGCAGATCTCCAAAAGTCACAAAACTCCCATACACTTGAATCTAAGTTAGTTAAGAAAATCCCGACTGTGATAATACACGGATACCAGTAAAGTTAGGTCAAAGCTACAGCTCAGGCCTGAGTTGCTTCAGAGTGTCTCAGCGACACACAACCTCAGTACAACGTCCTCCCATCACTAAGTCTCTACAATGTTCTTGAACAGCGTCTCACAGAACCTAAAGAAGCTAGAGACGATCTTCCAAACAAGGGCCTATAAGGGGAGATTTAGGCACTTTGTTCAGAATACGTCCAACCACACAGGAGTCTAGACCAGATGAATACTTTAGCGAGGTGAGGATCACCCCCTCGATCGCAGTGATATTTCCGTGTCCGATCTCAGCAAACAGAAGCGCAGTGGAAAACGAGCAACAAGCGATAATTACAGTAGTTGACAATCAAGACTTGAATGAGCACATAATATTTAATCCTACCACCCCATAACTAAGTCAAATAATAATATAAAGCAATATATTCACGTTTAGCTATTATCGCCAAATGTAAGCAATATAAAATTATTGAGAGGTAATATACATGTAACATTGCAACCCATTCAGGGGTTGCAACCCCACCCCACTACCACACTACCACACCACAACACCACTACCACTACAACCACTACCACCACAACCACTACCACCACCAACATCACTGTGCCACTACACCTCTACCACCACATACCACACTACCACCACACACTACCACCACCACCACCCACAACCACCACCACCACAACCACCTCAACCACCAACACTACCACCACAACACCACCACCACAACACGCCACCACCACACACCAACACACCCAATACCATCAAACCACCATTACCACCACACCACTAACCACCACCAACTACAACCACACCACCACTACCGCCACTACACCACTACCACCACTACCACCCACTACACCATTACCACCACCACCAACCACCACAACCACTATACAAACCCAGGATTCCAAATGGCCTGTTATCCCTGGGTGTAATGGTGAGAAAATAAAACAGTAGAAAAAGTTTAGACTTATATTATCCTTCACCAGTTTTAGATGGAACAGCCAATATGTACACTATGTACAGTGATAAGAATAGTGCCCTCCACGGTAAGCAAGCAGAATAGAAGCACATGATAGCAGACCGTGCTTCAACCAGCTCTAGAATGGGAATGACAAGGGCAGACAGGAGAGTTGGTACCCCCAAATAACCTCTGCGATTGCCAAAACCATTCTTCTTATTGGCTTAGAACCTGGTCACTAGTTGAAAACGAACGGGGCCCATCATCAAACTCTTAGCAACCTGAGTTCGACTGGTTGGGGAAGATGCCTGTAATTGAGGGTGTGTACATGCGCCGAATAAAGGTTAGTACTCTTTACATGCCTCAAACCACCACCACCACTCACCAACTACCACCACACCACACACCACCACACACCACACACCACTACCACCCAACACACCACCACTACCCCACCAACCACCACCACACTCACACTACACACCACAACCCCACTACACCACCACCTACAACCACCACCACCCTACCACACAACCACCACCACTACACCACTACCACCACCACCCACCCACTGCACCACTACCTCCACACCACTAACACCCCCCACCACCATTACCACACCACCAACCATTAACCACCACCACTCCATTACCCCCATACCCCACACTCTACCACCACACACACCACCCACCATACCTCAACCACCCACACCACTCCCACCCCCACCACTACCACCCCACTACCCCACCAAACACACCCTACCTCCAAATACATACCACCACACTACCCAACCACCACCCACCACTACCACACTACACCACCATACCACCACAATACCACCATTACCACCAACAACCACTGCTACCACCACCACACCACTAACACCACTACCACCACATACTACCACACAATACCACCATACACCACACACTACCACCACTTACTACATCACCACCACTACCACCACTACTACCACCCACCACCAGACCAACATTACCACTACACCACCACACCACACCACCACCACCCCACCACTACCACACCATAACCACCACACACCACTTACCACCACATACCACCACCCACAACACCCACCACTACCACCACTACACCACCACCACCACTACCACCCATACCACACCACCACTACCACCACCACCACTACCACACCACTACTACCACCACCACTACACCCACTACACCACCTCCAACCCCCCCCAACCCCCCCCCCCCATTCCACCACCACCACTACACCACCACCACCACACACACCACCCCACCTACCACCACCACCCTACACCACCCATACTACCACCACCACCACTTACCACCACCACACACCACCACTACCACACCACCATAACACCACCACCACTACCACCACCCACTACTACACACCACCATACCACCACCACCACCACCACACCACATACCCAACCACCACTACCACACACTACTACACCACCACCACCACTCACCACCCCATACCACCACCACTTACCACCACACCACTAACACCACCACTACCAACACCACACCCCACCACCCACCACCACCACTACCTACCATACCACCACCACCACCACCACCACACCACTACACCACCACCACCAACACACACCCACTACCACCACCTCCTCTACCACCACACTACTACCACCACCCACCACCCTACACCACCACTCCACCACCACTACCCCACACCACTACCACCACCACCACTACCAACACCTCCACCACCAATACCACCACCACCACTACCACCACAACCAACAACACCACCACCACTACCCACCACCATACCACACACTTACCACCTCAATACCACCACCACTACCCACCACAAACTACCACCACACTACACTGCTGGCGTACCACAGTTTGTCATCTCGTCCTTAATAATGTTCCCAAGATAAACAATAAAGAAACTTTTGTTGGGACATCCTCAATGAGACTCTGAGAGTCTGTAACCTGCTAGCCTGGGGGGAATAGTGGTAGTGGTGGTAGTAGTGGCTAGTGGTGGTGTGTGGTGGTGGTTGTAGTTGTGGTGGTGGTGGTAGTGGTGGTGGTGGTGGTAGTGATGGTGGTGGTGGTAGTGATGGTGTGTTGGTACGTGGTGGTGGTGGTGGTAGTAGTGGTGGTCGGTGGTTAGTGGTGTAGGGTGGGGTAGTGATGGTGGTGGTGGTGGTGGTAGTGGTGGTGGTAGTAGTGGGGTGATGTAGTGCGTGGATTGTGGTGTTGTTGGTGGTGTTGGTGGTGTGGTAGTGGTCGGTAGGTAGTAGTGGTGGTGATAGTAGTGGTGGTGTTGGTGTTGGTAGAGGTTGTAGTAGTGGTGGTGGTGGTCGTGGTGGTGTGGTAGTGGTGGTGGTAGTAGTGGTGGTGTAGTGGTGGTGGTAGTGGTGGT
>NC_069412.1:72595579-72600579 GCF_026875155.1 Cherax quadricarinatus | reverse complement strand
GGGTTGTTCCAGGTTTGAATCAGCGTTTGGCATCTTGAGCTGGAAAATCATCTGAGCAACAGGCACAGCGCGCTTCGCAAAGGACAGAATTTGATAGGGAAAGAGAAAGGAGGCAGGTTTTTCGAATTCTTGTAAACGATTTCAGTTTACAAAAAGCAGGTACAGCTTGTTCCCCGCTTCAATGAGGCCGAAACCAGAGCATTTTTTCGAAAGCTTCGAAATTCAGGGCTCGAGCCTTGAGGTGGCCGAAACAGCCACTGGGCAGCGTTGGTTATCATAACAGCATTATTGGGTAAGCACAGGAATTTACGTCGGTATTAATGACGCTGAATTCTTCTGTTATCAAGTAGTGAAGAAACAGTGTTGGGAGCATATACATGTATCTCTGCTAAATATCGTAAGAAGACCTTTCAAATATTGAACAGGCGGCAGCTGGTCAATCCTGGTGGACTTTTTGAGGACAGCAAACCAAAGCTTTTACAGTGGTATAAAGGAGTGGAGTCTCATAACTTTGAGGAGCTGGTGGCAGACCTTATTCTGATTTGATAACCCAGTTGGAGGTCTGTGGGACCCCAGAGGTTGTTGTTTTCTGCAGGATCGTGACTTAACACTGAATTGGAAGCGGCAAGTGGCTGATACCTTCGAAACGAACCCCGCACTTTTCCCCCTTTGTCCGAGCGGTCCCCGTATCACTTTTAACAGTCTGGCCTTGGCAGAGATCGACAACATTGGAGAATGAAGTGCCAGCCGGAGGAAGAGCGTCTACGTCATCCAACAAGTACCTGGTGAGCACGCTTCTCTCATATGGTCCCTGCGGAGAGGCAAAACTACTTATGGAGCATCTCGACACAAATATACAGAGACGGCACCAGCCAGGAACGACACCACTTGCAACGTCTTCAGGGAGTAAAGGGCAAGCTGTCGTCTGCTTCTGGTGCAATATAAATGTAGGTCACATCAGTTCCAACTGCCCCAAAAACCTAACCCATCGGGAAAATCTCTAATATCCCTCGTATAACATGTCCCTAGAGAAGTAGAAAAAGGTTATGGCCCCCTTAATTATTGCGAAAGTCTTATTTCCTTCAGGAAACTCAGACACCAATAAAGTATATACCTTTAGAGATACTGGAGCATATTGCTCACTTGTCAGAGAAGGAATATACCCCTTTCAGAGAATACTTCTTGAATTCCTCAGTTTTATTGGAAGCCCTATGGAGGGCTATATATTCAGTTCTTTGCATTAAAAATTTATGTACAGTGCAAAAAAATTACAAAGGGTATTGACTCTGTAGGTATCTCAAAAGGATTTCCATGAAAAATGCAATGTTATTACTGGGTAATAACATTACTAATGTTATTCGTGTCTGAACTATAATGATATTATGCTTCTCCAGTGTTGGCCCATAACTCGGGCAAATCCATGGGTGTCTGGGGAGAATGTTGACCAATCCTTTGGACATCGACTCCGATCTCGGAATAGCCCCGTTGTTTTATGAGGGACCACACCGGCGGAGTCTCGTAAATCACCGTTGAACGACCACGATCAAAGCCTTCCTATTCCCAGGAGTCTGCAGGAATGCCGATGTCTCTGTTTCCATGGCCCGAGGGACTGTCCTTCCGGGAGGAACAAGGACAGGACCCTTCTTTTAAAATGCGCTTTGAGGCTGCCATGGGTTAAATCCTCTTTGGGCATCCAGGTCAAAGTATGAAGTTAAAAATGATTATTTGAGTTTGCACTGAGATGGTAAGGAGATAGAGGGCCGGCTATTATAACAGGTTAGTGGTTCAAACCATGTATAGACCTCAGAATTAAATATAGCTCATAATACGTCATCAGGAGGTCATTAGGAATTAACAAAACCATTGTATAGAATCACAAAAGATTTTATTGGCAAATTAAAGAAAGATGTGAAGAATCATATAGGTGTTGCCGAGAATGTCAGCAAGTTGGAAAACTGGACATTCCATCTAAACCTGCACCTCTCCAACCCATACCTGTGATGGGGAACCTTTTGCAGAGATTACTTATAGATTGTGGTAGTCCACTACCTAAGTCAAAGTCTGGAAAACAGTATTAATTTACAATATGGATATAAAGTAACCAGATATCTGAGCCGATCCCAATGCGTAGTATCAATACTAAAGCATTTCTCTAAAGCTTTAACAAATTCATTTCTTGTTTTTGGCATTCACTAAAACTATACAAAGTGGTCAGGTACTAACTTTCACTGCCAAGCATTTAGAGGAAGTATTAACTAGGTTGGTACTTCACACTTATCCACTGCCCTATCACCCTCAGTCCCAAGGCGCCTTGGAAAGTATTCCACCAAACATTAAAAAACAATGATGAGATGTTTTTGCATGCACTTTCGACGATTGGGATTGAATCTCTACTTTGTTTGCTTTCTCAGTACGAGAGACGGTCAAGAGTCTACAGGGGTATAGTCCGTTTTGAGCTGATCTTTGGGCCAATGTACGAGGTCTCTTCGGGTGCTCAAAGAAGGATGGATGGGAAGAACGAAGCTCAGCACTCTACAACCCGTCTCAAGGTTGCAGGTGGCACGTATGAGTTAGCAAGGTAACCTAAGATAGCTTCAAGTAAGATGAAACAGAGGTATGACAAAAGTGCACAATTCCGCTCCTTCCATCAGGAGACAAGGTGTTGGTGCAGGAACCTATACCTGGCCACACCTTGAAAGCTAGATTATTTACGGGACCTTTGCAGATAGTAAGTAGATTATCTGATTTTAAAATATGTGGTAGCTCCCATTGATACAGACCTCAAAAACAAAAACTTACACTTTAATCAAATCAAGGCCTTTCATACACAGTTAAAGTCCCAGTTAATGAACTGCTTGTCCTCTACCTTGAGGGACGGACCTGGACTCCTTGCACTCTTATCTCTGAAATTAATACTAAACTTTTCAAATTCTGTCCTCCTCATGGGCATCCTAGCCCGTTAATGATGGATTTTCTGAAATAAAGCACAAATTTAACTGAGCTTCTACAGACAATCCTAATATTTTTTCGGATGTGCCGACAAAATGTACGTTAGCGTTACCATGATGTAGATGTGGGAAAATCTAAACCAATTTACACCTCCCTACAGAGCTAATCTGAAAAGCAAAGGCTACTTCAGCAGGAAGTAGATTCTTGTTAGAACATGGTTTAGTGGAGGAGTCATTAGTCATGGGGCTTCACCGTGCATTCCTAGTAAAAAGGCTGATGGAGGGTTTCGTATGGTGCACAGACTTACCGTAAATTGAACGAGGTCACAATACAGATGCTTACCCTCTTCCTCGTCTGGATGACGAAATTGACTTTGTGGATCTCCACCACTCTATTTCTCTGGGTAGGCTACTTTTGTTGTCCAAATTAGATCTCCTTAAGGTTTACTGCAGGTACCTTTGACAGATAAGGCGAAGGAAATCTTGCCTTTCGTAATTCCAGGAGGTCATTATCCAGACTACAGGTACCCCACTTCGGAATGAAAATTCCCCCTTTTCATTCCAGAAACTCGTCCTATCGGCTATTAAAGGACTTGAAGCAAGGGCCAGCCATACCTAGATGATATTGTTGTGTGTCTGATACTTGGATGCAACACCTACTTAGACTTAAGCTCTGTTTGAGACTTTAGATTTCCCACATTAACAGTTAATTTATCTAAAATCTTCTTTGGCCAGGCCACTATCTCTTTTCTAGGCATGGAAGTAGGTAGTGGTATTGTCTGTGCACCTAAACTTGCTAAAGTTCTTTTATAAAGATTATCCAGTTACTCATGATAGGAAAATCTCTTCAACGTTCCTAGGCTGATAGGATTTTCAGAAGATTCTGTAAGAATTTCTCAGATATTGTAGCCCTCTTACCTCTCTTACCAGTCATAAAGTTCCCTTTATTGACGCAGATTGTAACACTGCTTTTAAAAGCAAAAAGATTATGTGCTCTGCACCCATTCTCCTGTCTCCAGACTTCTCCAAAACATTTTTCATTACAGGTTGATGCTTGTGCGTCTGGGGTTGGGGCGGTACTATTACAAATCGGGAACAAGGAGCCTGCCAGCCATCGCTTAACTTTTCAGCTAAGTTCCGCCACATCAGAGCTGCTTACTCTACCATTGAAAAAAGAAGCCCTCGCGCTGGTAATGGCTTTGGAGCATTTCGATGTTTATGTGGGCCAGGACATCGCAAGTGTCAAGTCTACAGTGATCACAAACCCGTTTTAGTCTATCTCAAGCCATGAAGAATCACTACACAGGCTCATGCGCCTAGGACGCTAGGCTGCAGCCCTACAATATTTATCTCAAATTACAGATTGCCGGCAAAGAAAATGTGTTGGGCAGATCTTTGTCAAGAGTCTAGTTTAATATTTTATTTAGGTTGGATGTATTTGTGGTAATCCCCCCTTTTCAAGCTCTTTTTTTTATCCCCTGTTGTGGGGGTTTTTTTTAGTGAGGGATAAGATACGGGCTACCGTCCGTTGATCTTGGACCTATGTTGGGCCTATATGACTGCTGTCTCTCACTTGAGTTTTGAGTTTGGCTTCTTGGTCACTTGGAAAGCTGAGCTCTTATCTAAGAGTTGGATGGTGGAGAGGATAGGCGGTTTCCCATTATTTTGTGCCATGGCGGCACGGTTACCACTGGGAGGTGGCAGCTAATCTGAGCCTTCTCGGGTGGGGGTGTGGCATGCAAGAGTACGTAACCTTTATTCGGCGATGGGACACACCCTATTTAAGGCTATATCCCCAACCAGCGAACCAGGTTGTAAGAGTTGATGATGCGGCCCCATCGTTAACTAGTGACCAGGTTAGCCAATAAGAAGGTGGGATTGACAATCGCAGAGTTACTGTTGGATTACCGCTCTCCTGTATGCCCTTGTCATTCCCATCTAGAGCTGGTTGAGCCACGGGTTATTGGACGTGTGATTCATCTAGTTGGAAACAAAAATGGAAACTGACAGCCTTAGTAGCCGTGATGGTAAACAAGTCTTGGTCAATAACCG
>NC_069412.1:72588079-72590579 GCF_026875155.1 Cherax quadricarinatus | reverse complement strand
GGAAAAGAAGGGCCAGTAGAACCCCGGTGAAGAGGCGGGGCCCGGAGCTAAGATCGCCCCCTGCAACCAAAATGGTGATACACACACACCACACACACCAAAACCACACAACACACACACACACACACACACACACACACACACACACACACCACACACCACACACACACACGCAACAAAACACAAAAAAACACAGAAAACACAGACACACAACAACCACCAACACAGACAACACAGACAACACACGCACACACACACACACACCACACACACAACAAAAACACACACACACACACACACACACACACAAAAACACAGACAACCAGGACACAGAAACACAACAAAACACACCAACCACACACACCACAAAACACAGACAATACAGACAAACACACACACCACACACACACAACACACACACACACACCCCACACACACACACAACCACACACACACACACACAAAACAGACAACACAGACAAACAAACAACACACACACACACACACAACCACAACACACCACACACACAAAACACACACGCACACACACACACCACACACACCCCAAAACCACACACACACTCCCAACAAACACACACACACACACACCCCACACACAACACAACAACACCACACACACTCCACTCACACCCCACACACAACACACACACACACACCACACAAAACAACCCCCACACACACACACACGCGGGCGCCTTCCCACCAAGTCCCCAACTCTCAGCTTGTGTTTACCTTGGGAAATGAAACTGAAAAAGGGGCTTCAGGGGGTTTTTTTTATTCCGTTTGAAGGCTGCCCATGCTTTTATGTCCGGGTCCCCCCGGGATTAAGTTTTTTTGCTATTTTTTTCTGATGAAATATATAAAACAGAACTTAATACCTTTCCCCCGAACGTTGGAACTTTCCTGATCACTTCAACAAAGGAAATTACGAGGGTGGTGTGTGATGTTTTAGTGTGGGGGTTTTTGTGTGTGTGTTTGTTTGTGTTTGGTGTGGGGGTTGTGTGTGGTGTTGTGTGTGGGGTTGTGTGTGTGTTTGGGGGTGGGGTGTTTGTGTGTTGTTTTTGTGTGGGTGTTTGTGTGTGAGGTGTGTGTTTGTGTGTGTGGGTGTTTGTTGTGATTGTTTGTGTTGATTGTTGTGTGTGTGTTTTTGTGTGATGTTTGTGGGTGTTTGTGGGTTTGTGGGTGTTTGTGTGGTGGTGTGTGTGGGTGTTTGTGGGTGTGGGTTTGGTGTTGGGGGTGTTTTTGTGTGGGGTGTTTGGTGGGGTTTGTGTGTCGGTTTGTGAGTGTTTGTTGTGGGGGTGTGGGTGTGGGGGGATGTGTTTGGGTGTAGGTGTTTGTGTGGGGTTGTTACTCGCCTAATTCGTAATTGTGGTTTCGGGGTCGAGAACCGCTCCGGGCCCCCGCCTCTTACTGACCGATACTAGGGCCTCCCCCTCCCTGCTCATGAGCTTTTTTATACCTCGTCTTAAAAAATGTATGGATGTTTGTGTGTGTGTGTTTATGTGTGTATGCGCACGCGCGTGAGTCTGTGTGTTATTACACGATTTAAGTTATAATCATTTTCGTTATTACCATTTTGGGTCATTTACAAAAATCCCCAGAAGTGAAAAAAGACTTTAATAAAAGCCTACACACGTAAAAAAAAAAAAAATTACCCTTAAGAAATTTCGTCCCAAGAAAAAACGCCATTTTCTCTGTTCGTTCGACACAAAAAAATTTTTTCATTGAAAAATCATTTTTGAAATTTTAAGAGAGGACAAAAATTTCAAAAATTTTTTTTTTTAATTGCGCCTGCGCAGCCTCACCAACTTGCGCTTAGACGCATACAAAGGCATAATTTTTTCCCGTTTTTATACGCTGTTTTATTGAAGGGGGAATAACACGCATCAAAGGGCCTTTGAACCCCCCGCCGTTACAATAAAGGGGATTTTTTTTTAATCTTCCTGTCTGTTTTTAATCATTAGTATTGTTTAAGAAGCTTTTTGGGTTTTCCGCCTGGCAGCACCCCCTCACTCCCGCATTTTCATCCCCAGGAATATTTTCTAGGCTAGCAACGCGGGTTTACATCGTCCAAAATTCTCCTCCGTGATAAAAACCCCCATTTTGGAGAAATATCCGCGCCTGAATATTTGTAAGGTGGGGAGAGAGAGGAAAAAAAGATTTCTTATTCCGCACCGGAGGTCAAATCTCTCCCAATTCTATCGTTCCAAAACTTTTTCCCCCCAAACTCGTGGGTAGTTCAGGGCGGGAAATGATGCCAACTTCCCCCCGCAATTTCCACTTAGCGGAATCGTATTTTTTGATAAAAAGGTAACACAGTGCTTTTTTTTTTAAGCGGAAATGTTTTTGGTAGATATCGAGGGAGTGTGGCGGCGATGGAGTGTGATGGAGGGTATGGAGGAGGTGGGTGTTAGTGGGAGGTGGGGGATGGGTGGGGGTGGAGGTGATGGTGGTGTGGCAACAGTGTCAAGGTGCGCGC
>NC_069412.1:72572005-72574505 GCF_026875155.1 Cherax quadricarinatus | reverse complement strand
CCAGGGCACCAGGCCTGTTTCCCCATTCCTCAGGGCACCAGCTTGTTAACCCATACCCTGGGCACCAGTCTTTGTTTCCCCATACCTGGAGCACCGAGACATTGTTTTAGCCCATACCCCAGGGCACCAGGCTTGTTTCCCCATACCCCAGGGCACCAGGCTTGTTTCCCCATACCCTGGGGCACCAGGCTTGTTAGCCCATACCCCAGGGCACCAGGCTTGTTTCCCCATACCGAAGGGCACCAGGTTTGTTTCCCCATACCCCCGGGGCACCAGGCTTGTTTCCCATAACCCCAGGACACCAGGCTTGTTTCCCATACCCCCGGGGCACCAGGCTTGTCTTCAAACATATTCCAACAAATCCTGCCACAGTGGACAACGAAAGAGATTTAAAATTTGCAAAGAGGAGAAATTATTTCAGCTTCTCCAGAACGATATGTTAACCTAGAAATTTTTCTCTAACTTTCGTGAGACGTTGACGTATTGCATTAAAAATCTCTTGCGTATTTTTTTCTGCAATCAGTACCCGAAATGACCTCAATACGAGGAGTGAAACGTACAAAGGTTATGTTAGGTAAGGTTCGTCAGGAAACAGGACCAATGTTTCCTGATGCCGGTCTTAGGTGATGACGCGCCTTTGGTCATCTGACCGAGGCCTTCCCGCTGGCTTAAACCGTTGTCCACCCCCTTTAAAATATTTGTCATAAAACCATTTATTGAACCGTATAGAAATTAGTCCCCTCGGGAAGGGTTCCCGATACTGGGAGGGCTCTTGATCGGGAACTTGTTTGTTTTTCCGTTCCCCCTTTTGAGTCTGAATACCTTCCACCCCCCATGGGCACTGTAAATCCCTACGGGTTTAGCGCTTCCCATATTACAGTAAATATAAATTAGTACATTTTTTTTATTCATTAGTTTTTTTTTTTTATTTATTCATTTAGTCATTTTTTTTTCTTAATTTTATTGCCGGGATTCCCCCCGGGCCCGGGCCTTTTCCAATGGGGCCCGGCCTTGGCCCCTCTTTGGGGAGGTCTGAACCTAATCCCCATGGGAGGAGGAAACAATACCTCCTCACTTTGGGCCCAAATTGCCCCCAGGCCTATACAAAGTCCACAATAAAAAAATTATGTAACTACAAGTACATATACAAGACTTTTAATGAAATTTTTAAATTTAAATTTTACATTATTAAGGACCCTTTTTCACTCCACGCAGCTTGAAATATTTTTAAATTTGTAATTTTCTGACACTGTTGAAATCATTATAAGACAGTTATGACGTTGAAGGGGAAAAAAAATCTTACTGTCCTAGAAATTTTAATTTCGATTTTAGTTTTTCCTTAGTGGTTTTTACAGCCCCAAAACTGTGCTAAAATGTTGGTAAATCTTAAATTTAAAAGTATTAACATTCTTGAAAATAAGAATAATAATTTTGTATTTTAATAATAATAAATAATAATTATAATAACGATAATAATATAACCAGCCATGAAAAGAGTATGATAACTAGGCATACAAAGATTATACCCCAAAGGGAAAAAATTAATTTTTAGTGTAGGTTTTTAAAATATTACAGGAGAGTTATTTACACTAAAACTTCATTTTTTGGGTTGCTTTTCTTGACCGTCTGCAGGATACATGTACATTTAAAAATGACCCCGATAGAAAGGTTTTAAACCCCCTCCCCCTAGGTTTTTGTTGACTGAACGGTAAAGATTCCCGGGCACGCTTCCACTCTGCCACAAACCCCAAAATAAGCAGTATCGAGTCCTGCTGGCCTGCGATTTTTCTCTGTGTATACACGCTTGTTTCTGCGTGGTGCAGTGATATAAAAGTCGCTTGAGAGGTCAGAATATACAGGAGGAGATTGAAATAGATTGAATCCGTGCTTGAGGCTCACTGACTTCCCCGGGGCTGGGGGGGGGGGGATGGCTTGTGAACCAGGCTGCCCAGCTTATGTGGCATTTGTGGCTGAGTGGGTAAGAGCGCTGCCTGGGAATCTTGTCCGTCTCAGTAGCAGTATCGAGTCCTGCTGACTGATCTTTCTCTCTCTCTCTCTCTGTCTGTCGGGTCTGTCTGTCTTCCTCCTCCTCTCTCTTTGAAAATGTTCTTCTCTTGGTCATTTCATTTTTCCCTCTCTCTCCCCCCTCCTCTCCCTTTCCTCTCTCTCTCTCTCTCTCTCTCTCTTCCCCCCCTCTCTCTCTCCCTCTCTCCTCTCTCTCTCGTTTTAGTTTTTTCACTTTTGTTCACATTCTTTTTTCTCTCTTTTTGTGTCCTCTCTCTCTCTCTCTCTCTCCTCTCTCTCTTCTCTTCCTCTCTCTCTCTCCCCCCCAACCGCTACATCAAACTTTTTTGACCCGCAACGCTCAAGCGCTCAGGACGCTCTAGCGCGTCCGGAACCCCGGGGTGTCAGACGAAGGTGTGTGGGGAGGAACGCCTTTGTGAGAGGATAAATGGCCGGCATGTTTTTCCAGTAGCCAGCCAATTAGCTTTGATTCAGT
>NC_069412.1:72554505-72567005 GCF_026875155.1 Cherax quadricarinatus | reverse complement strand
TTATGTTTTGGTTGATTTATCTGCGTTTGGTTGACTGTGTCTGCGATTTGGCTGACGTGTCTGTGTTTTGGGGTTGACTATGTCTGTGTTTTGGGTTGACTGTGTTTTGTGATTTTTGACGTTTTTGTGTTTTGGTTACTGTGTTTTGATTTGGTTGACTGTTCGGATCTTTTATCCTGTCTGTGATTGGGTTAATGCTGTCTCTGTTTTCGGTTGATTGGGTTAGTTGTACTTTTGATTGGGTGATTGTGGTTGATTCCCTGAGACGTGTCCTGGAAATTGTGTAATAGGCGTAAGCTTGGCCTGTGTTCACCTCGTGTGACCTGTGAAAGTACCCCAATTTTTCTTACACACACACACACACACACACACCCCGCACACACACACACACAACACAACACACACCACACACACACACACAACACACACCACACCACACACCACACACACACACACATGGGGGGTGAGACGGGGGTACACAGGCTCCGAGAACCTTTCGGTTTTTGGGGGTGCAATAACCCCACATAAATGGTAGTGCAAAAAGTCAGTGAAAAAACCCTACGAGTAAACTATAGTTTTTTTAGTTGAAAAAATTCGGGGGGAAACCTAATTCAATATTTCTTTTAAAAGTGCCCAACCTTGTGGATCTACTGGGCATGTTGCCACACAGATCAAACAAAAAAAATCAAAGTAGTGTGGAAAGGGGTTGATCAAGAATTACCAGCGTTTGGTTAACAAGTAAATTTGGGCACCGAAATGGAAGTGAAAAAAGAAATAGCAAAAGGGAAAAAGAAAAAAAAAAATATCAAAAAGGGGAAGGGGCAGTGGGCCTACTAAAGCAGTGACGTCAAACATTTGTATCCCATTATGCATATAAGGTAACCCCCGAATGTGAAGTGTACTTAATAATGAAAAGTGAAATCATTTGAGAACGGGGGGATGCATGAACATATATGGTTAAAACCCGGGGTGGGGATTTAAAAAAATAGGAGAAAGGCCTAGTACGACGACACGTCTCAGCTTTCTGGCAACTTGTCATCACCCCGCTGTCAGCGCAAGATTCCACCTTTTGAGGTTGCTTTTTGCAAGATTGAGTCTGGTCCGCTCACTGTTAGAACGGGTCACTCACCCCTCAAGCCTTTACCAAATTAGAGTAGAAATCATAGAGGAGAGTGCAAGGAAAAAAAGGGTAGTGAGGGAACGTCAGACCTTAGCTGACAAAGCTAAATTTTACAACCTAGCTATTTTTCTGAATTTTAGAAGTAGAATCGAAAAGGGTTTTACAAGTATTGGTAAGCTTAAAACGGGGTATCACCGGTATTTATGCTTTATAATACTTAGAATGGGGGCCACCCCCCAACCAACAACCACACCCCACAAACCACACACACCCACAAACACACAACACACACACACCACCAAACACCACCAACAAAAACCACACAAAAACCAACACACACAAAACCACACACAACCACAAAACCCACAAAAATAAAAACATACACACACACAACAACACAATACACACACCACACACACAACACACAAACACCACAACACACACAAAATACCCCAACAACACACACACATACACACAACCACACATACACACACACATACCACACAACCACACAACCACATACCAAAACAAACAAACACACATAAACACAACACAAAACTCACACACCACAAAACACCAAACACACCCAAACCCCCAAAACACCAAACATAACTCACACCCCCAACACATACACACAAAACAACCCACACACACACACACACCACAAAAAAACAACACCCACACACATAACACAATACAACACACAACCCCCCCAACAACACCATACACCATACCACCACTAAACACACTAACAAAAATCCACACAATAAAACACCCACACACACACAAACCAACTAAAACCAACAACACCACAACACATAACCCACACCCATTTTCCCATACAACCCACTACACACACAAAATTTTAACCCTCAACCCCCCAATAAAACCAACACACACAAATAAACCCCACACAAAATAAATATAAAACAAAAAAAAAAAAAAAAACAAAAAAAAACACAAAAAACAAAACAAAAAAAACAAAAAAACACACACGGGGAAAAAGAGAAGGAGTACACACGCAAAAAAACACGGGAATTTCACCCGTCCTGCGACCATCTGCCCTTCTCCTCTCCCCCTCTTCCTTCCTTGGCCTTCCTTCCTTTCTCACTCTTTCCTTTCTCTCTCCTTCTTCCTCCCCCCTTTTCTCCTTCTCTCCTTCTCTCTTCCCTCTCCCTCTCCCCTCTAACTCTCTTTACCTCTCACCCTTTCCCCCCCCCCTTTCATCTCCTCCCCCTCTCCCTCTCTCCCCTCCCTTTCCCCTCCCCCTCCCCCCCTTCCATTTTTCCCTTTATCTCCCCCCCCCCTTTCCCCCCCTTCTCCCCCTCTCTTCCCCCCCTCCTCCCCCTTTTTTCCTTTTCCCCCTTTCTCTCTTTCCCTCTTCTCTTCCCTCTCTCCTCCTCTTCCTCCTCTCTCTCTCTCTCCCTCTCTCTCCTCTCCTCTCCTTCTCCTTTTTCCCTTCTCCCCCCCCTCTCCCCCTTCCCCCATTTTTCCCCCTTTCTCTTTTCCCCCCCCCTCCAACCCCCCCCCTCTCTCCCCCCCCTTTTCCCTTTTTTCCCCCCCCCCCCCCTTCCCCCCCCTTTTTTTCCTTTTCCTTCTTCCCCTTTTCCCCTTTTCCCCTCCCCCCCTTCCCATTTCCCCCCCCCCCCCCAAAAAAAAAAAAACCCCCCCCCCCCCCCCCCCCCCCCCCCCCAAAATTTTTTTTTTTTTTTGGGAAAAAAAAACCCCCCCCCCCAAAAAAAAAAAAAAAAAAAGGGGCCCCGGGAAACCCAAAGGGTCAATGAGAAGGGTTCTGGTAGGGGGGAGTGGATGGGGAGCGTGGAAAAGGTGGGGAAAAAGAGTGGGAGGGAAAATTAGGGGGCCTTTTTTGAAAAAATGGAGAAAGAGCTCTTTGTGAAATTGGGAAAAGGGGGTTGGAGAAGGAGATAAAGAATTGGGGGGCAAAGTAAAACGCTTTGCCAAGAAAAGGGTTAGAAATTGGATAAAAAGGCTGAAACGAGTTTAAAGGGGCTGTACCCGAAAGACACAGCATAGAAGTGCGAGGCCGAACAGGAAGGAAGGGAATTTGAATTTCTAAGGTCATATCACCTCCCAAAGGGAAAACCAAGGGTGAAAGGGAAGAAAAAGCTGGTTGCAGATGGAGAGGGTGATAGGTCGAATGCTGAGGCACAACAAGGCTATCAAGACCACTGGAAAATCAAGGGAGAAACTGACCACATACAGCAGGGTCCCGGTCACAGAGGGGAGGCAATGGAGGAAGAAAGGCAAAATCAGTTTATCCATGGCTTCAGGGGAGAGAGGAAAAGGACACCACTGAAAGCAGCAGGAAGAAAGAAAAGGGGATTGAGAAAAAACATCACGGAAATAGGTGAAAAGAGGACGAATTGTAAATTTTTAGGAAAAAGGGGGGTACTCGAAGGGGGGAAACCGACCTCAAACTGGTTCTCAGAGGAAACAGTGCGGAACAGGATCCTCCCAAAAGAAACCAGATTGAAAACTAGGGAAAAGTACAAGGGGTGTTCCTAGACAGAGACAAAAAAAAATCAAACAAAAAGTGAGGGAGGGACAAAAAAGCGAAAGGACTAGGAAAAAAGACAAGGGTGGGAACACCCGAGGTCGTCGAGCAGAACAGAACAGCAAGGGCAAGCACACACACAACTATTCTCAAAACATACAACCCCTTTCCAAAAATCCCAAAAACACACTACAAACCATACCCAACCTCCACCAAAACCAGCTATAGAATCCCACAGTATGCCACCAGGTCCCCACCCCCCAGGCCCCCAAAACCCCAGTGTTGGGAAAAGGGAAAATGAAGGTATGGTACACAAACGCTGAGGGAAAACAAACAAGTGGGAGGAGGGGGATAAAGAGTCAAAAAACTCACGGACATCATAGTCTCACAGAAAAACCAAGCTTCAGGGAGGGTAACAGATGCCAACTTTCCAACGGGGTCCCCAAACCTGAGGAAAGACAGAGGGAACAGGGGGGGGTGGAGGGGGCTTTTTCTGATCAAAAATCGTGGGAAATTTTTATGAGCTGGAGAGAGGAACAGCGGAGAAGAAAGTGATTACATAGCGGGGAAAACTTCACTTGGAGGGGCCCCCAAGGGGGTAAAGCGTGAGTAAACCCACCACAGAACAGACGAGGCCAAGGAAGAGTACGACGAGAGCAAAAAGGCGTGTTTTACCCTGGCTAAGTGGCCAGAAAACCATGCATGCGGGGAAATCCCTGATCAGGGGCTTTAACCACAAGGGATCGTTGGGAGAACTTGGACCCCCTGGGGGGGAAGATAATGGGGGGCTAAGAGGGAGGGTACTGGAAAAAATTCATGTGCCAACAGTAAGGGGCACTCAAGAGAGAGAGGAGAGGATGAACCACAAGGTGACTTTGTATTCACCTTGATAGTGCAGTATCGAGACATCACATATGAAAGACCCCTTGGGGCCCCTGACCATGTGGTTTTAAGCTTTTGAATACACATAAGCTAAAGGGAGGGAGAAGCAGGGAAGCCAGGACGAAAGAAGCCAAAATACAAAAAAAGGGGGGCTACACAGGAATTTAGGAACACCTAACGGGGTTCAGGGGAAGGAACTGGCAGGAAGCCAGTTAATGAGATGAGGAATAGTACAACAAAATGCAAGGAGGCTGAGAAGAGGTTGTACCCAAGGGGAAAAAGGAATAATGAAAAAACCAGGGTGACCCATGGTTTTCCCCAAAAGGGCAGGGGGGCAAAAACCCAAATGTGCTAGGGAAGGGAAAAAATATAGAAGGCAAAGGACCCAGGAAATAAGGGGAACATTCTAGAGCCAAACGAAAATGCACAGATAAAAGGGAGGCCCAAAGAAATATGAAAATGACATAGCACGAAAGCCAAACTACCCGAAACTGTTTTTACAGCCACATCCCGGAGGAAAACAACAGTCAAAGGACCAGGAATCAGGCTAAGGAAGGAAGGAGGAGAACAACAAGAAATAAAAGTGAAATATGGAGGGAACTCAAAAAGAGATTTAAAAAAGTGTTCACAGAGGAGACAGAAGGGGCTCCAGAAAACGGAGAGGGGGGCACACCACCAAGTGCTGGACACATTTCACACAACCCAGGAAAATGAAGATTTGGGGGACAGATACCTCAAAGGGAATGGGGCCCAAAAACTCCCCAGGGTATTTAGAGAGGGAGCAGAGGCCCCTATGTGTACCCCCAACAACAAAATTTCAATCACATCGAAACAGGGAGATTGCCTGAGGCATGGAAAACAGCAAATGTAGTCCCCAAACTTTTAAAAAGGAACAGACGAAGCATTAAAACAGACCCGTGTCAAAGACATGTATAGTATGCAAAATCATGGAGAAGATTATCAAAGATGGTGGGAAAACCTAGAAAGGAACGATCTCATCACACAGCCAACATGGTTTCAGGAGGGAAAAACCGTGTCACAAACCTACTGGGGTTCTAGACTGGGACAGCATAAAACAAGAGAGAGAGGGGTGGGTGGATTGCATTTTCTTGGACGGAAGAAAGGGGTTTGACAAGTTCCACACAAGAGATTGGTGCAAAAACTGGGGACCAAGCAGGGATAACAGGGAAGGCACTACAAGGATCAGGGAATATTGTCGGAAGACAGGCCCATCTGGTCGTGGCGGGGGTGTCAAGTGGGCACCTGTGACCAGGGGGGGCCCCGCGGGGTCAGTCCTGGGCCCTGCTTTTTCGGGTTTTTGTGAAGAATGACGGAAGGAATAGATGGGGTGCCCCTGTTTGCAATGACGTGAAGTTGATGAGAAGAATTATCGATCGAAGACCAGGCAAACTACAAAGGATCTGGACAGGCTGCAGACCTGGCCCAGCAATTGGCCCCGGTTTCAATCCCAAAAAGGCAAATCAGAAGATTGGGGAAGGGAAAAGGGGGCCGCAGACGGAGTCGGTCTGGGGGGTCAGAACTAAAACCTCCCCAAAGGGAAAAAGATTTTGGGTGAGTAAACCCGGCAACTCCTGAAGGCAAAATAAACCAAATAACTGCTGCAGCATAGGGCGCCTACAAACCCTCAACACATTCCGACATCTTAATAAGGAATGTTTGGACCCTTACACCGTATACGTTTTGGCCCATATTGGGTATGCGGGGACCCTTTGGAACCCACACCCAGCCAAGCCGTAAAGAAAATAGGAAAGTGCAAAAGGTTTGCAACAAGACTAGCCCAGAGCTAAGAGGTATGTCCTACAAGGGGAGGTTAAGGGAAATCAACCTGACACAGGGGGACAGGAAGATAGGGGGGGACATGATAAAGACAACCAAAAAAAATGAAGGATTGACAAGGGGGACAAAAAAAAAGGATGTTCCAGAGATTGGACACGTAACAAGGGGGCACGTTGGAAGCTAAAGACCAGGAATCACGGGTGTTTGGGAAATATTTCTTCAGCCACAAATAGTCAGTAAGTGGAATATTTGGGAAGCGTGTAGTGGAGGCAGGGCCATACATAGCTTTAAGCAGAGGTCGATAAAGCCCCGGCTCAGGGGAGGGACCTAGTAGCGATCAGTGAAGAGGCGGGGCAGGACTCGGACTCGACCCCCGCAACCTCAAAAGGTATCAACTAGGGGAGTACAAAACACAACACCACCATACACCATACCTACACACACACAAACCACACACCCCACAACCACACACACAACACACACACACACACACCACACAAACACACAATAAAAACACACACAATACACACACACCACACACACACAAAACAACACCAAAACCCCACACAAACACATACACAAACTATATCAAAAGGCCCCAGTGTCTAATCGCTGTGCCAGGGAAAAAAGGTAATAACAAACACACACACAAAACCCCCCCCCACACCCAAAAACACAACCACACAACACACACACACACCCCACACACACCCAAAAACCCCCAACACACACACCCACACAACCACAACCACAACCACACAACCCCCACACAACACACACACCCACACCACAACACCACACACCCCACACACAACACAAACACACACACACACACACAACACACACACACACACACACACAATACACACACAACACACACACAACCCCCACACACACACCAAAACCACCCACACACACACACATACACACACAACACACACCAAAACACACACACACACACAACCACACACAACACACACAACACCCCACACCAACACACATCACACACACACACACACACACACAACACACACACACACCACCCCACACACACACACAAGACACACCACACACACACACAACACACACACAAACACACACAACACACACAACAACACACACACACTCACACCCCACAAACACAAAAACACAACACACACACACACAAAACACACACACACACACCCACCCACACACACAACCCACACACACACACACACAAAAAACACACCACACACACACACATACACACACACACACTACACACACACACACACACACATACACCACCACCACACACACAAAACACACACACACACACACATACACACACACCACACACACACAACACACACCATACACCACACACACACACACGCACACATACTACACACACATACACACACATACACACACACTCACACCACACACACACACACATACCACAAACCCCCGCACAATACACACACACACACACACACACACACACTACACACCACCACACACACACACACACACAAAAACACACACAACACACACACCCCACACCACACACACACACACACACACACATACACACACACAACAACACACACACACCCCCACACCACAACACCCAACACACAACCCACACACACACACACACACACACAACACCACACACAACACACACACCACCATACACCACACCATCCCCACACATACACACAACACCACACAACACATACAACACACACACAAAACACAATAACAACCACACAAACACACACACACCACACCAAACACACACACAACAAACACACACCACACACACCACACACATATGCCCGTGCCAAATAGAAAACTGGTCATTAGAAGAATCTTTTAAAATTAAGTCCTTTCTAAAATTTTTCTCTTATACGTTTAAAGAATTTTTTTTTCATTAATTTTAAATGTAAAAATTTTTTAAATTTTGCACCAAAAAAATCTTAGAAAACTCCCTAACCTTTTATAAAAAGAACAAATTTTTTTTTGCCAAACCCAAAACAAATGTATTTTAGAAAACTTGACAGAATTTAATAATAAACAAACACTTAAATATATTTTTTTTCGTTAAGTTCAAATATTTTTGCAAAATTATTGCATACACAATTTTCACCTGCCAAATTTTTTGCCTTATTGGGAAAAGACGAGCGTCGCTATTTAAGCCAAAATCGCAATTTTACCTTTTGGGGCACGACATATATATATAATAATATATATAAAAAAAAATATATTATATATATATATTAAAAATTTTAAAATTATATAAACACTGACTCGGCTGAAGGAGACTCAAACCTACGAACCTTGGGAAACAAGGACGCATGCTTACCAATCTACCCACACTGGACAAACCCTTGGCTGTACTTGCGCTGCACGTTTGATCCAAGGCACCACTTTCAGAAGGGGGCTTACATTTTTCATTCATCCCCCATCATCAACCTTACTAAGGGGGTAGTTTGGCAAAGCAGCGTCCCTTGTCCTAAGGTTCGTGGGTTCGAGTCTCCTTCAGCCAGAGATCTGTTTGTGTTATTTCGCCTGCTCTCACGAAATCCTTATATAAATAATATAAAAATATAATATATATATATATAAATATATAATTAATAATTTTTTAATAATATAAAATATATATATATTATGTGTGTGTGTGTGTGTGTGTGTGTGTGTGTGTAGTTATCAGAGGAAATTGGTTATTCTTAGCATCCCACATGAAAACTTCAAGACAGTACCTCCCTCATGTCATATTAAAGATAGTCTGTAAACATGTTTGACTAACACCTGGGAAAAATATCACACCTTTTTTTTTTCTTTCTGTTTTTTTTTTTTTGGTATACTTTTAAGGGAAAATTTTTCCGGGAAAGTTGACAGAAAAGGGCTTGGGATTGCTCTTGCGATCTAGAACGAGAGTGGATTTTTTGAAGGTAAGTGGGGCTGAGGAAATGTGAAAGGGAAGAGGGGGGGCAGAAGAAGGGAGAGGGAGGGATGAGAGAGGGGGGGAGAAAAAAACGAGAGAGGGAGGGGGGGGAAAGGAAGAGAGAGGGAGACAGGGGGGAGGAGAGAGAGAGTCAGAGGGGGGAAGAGGAAAAGGGGGTGAGAAGGTATATAAAAAGGGTTTTATTTACAAATGTGTATTATCTCGGTTGCAAGACATGTACACGAGAGATTAAACCCCATTCAGTTTAACACACTGAAGATGTAAAAATTCTCATTTGTGAAGAAAATATATCACCCCGGGAAAAGTGATACACAGCGGAAAATTATACATTTACAAATTATACATCTCATATACAAAGCTAACACACCGGGAGCCGTGTTCTCGCCAATATACAAGTTTTATACACCGGGGGGACGTATGAAAGAAGGATCCTGCAGAAGGCCTACTGGGGTTTTTCTATATACACCCACCCATACATACGGAGGGGTGTATATTTAATGTTAAACACGATAGTGTCATCTCTCTTAAGACATGTTTACCTACTAGTGTTGTGTTGGGATTATTAAGCAAGTGGGTTAGTAAGCCAGGATAACCCGGTCAAGTTAATATGTCTGGCTTATTTTCATTGTGGACCTTCAGTCTTGTCTCCCCAGGATGCCACCCACACCAGTCGATTAACATCCAGGTACCTACTTACTGCTAGGTGAACAGGGACAGCAGATGTAAGGTGACTAACATCCAGGTACCTACTTACTGCTAGGTGAACAGGGACAGCAGATGTAAGGTGACTAAACCCCGGACCACTTACTGCAGGTGAAAGGACAAGGTGTAAGGTGACAACACCCGGGGGCAACTTACTGGAAAATGAACAGAGACAGCAGTACCCAGGTACCTACTTCTGCAGGTGAACAGGGACAGGCCCCGGTTAAGGTGACTAACACCCAGGTACCTGCTTACTGCAAAGGGGAAAAGGGCAACAGCTGGCGTAAGGGAAAAATGCCCAACGTTTCGCCCGTGCCGGGGTCGAGCTCGGGCCCTCAGTGTGTAATTTGGATGCACCAAACTCACCACGACATTTTTTTACAGTTCCCCCCCCCCACTACCCTCTCCTAACGCTAATTCAAAAATCTATTTTTACAACAATAACAAAAAATTTTCCAAAAATTAAAATTATTCTACACAATAGACAATCATTGTAAAAGTTAACAATCCCTTCACAACCTGACATTTTTACCCAAAAGAAGGTCCCATTGGAGTGGGGAAAGGGGCATACCTTATGGGGGGGGGGGGGGGGAAGGGGGGGGCCCCCCCTTTTTCATCTACCCATAAAAAAAGGGGCCCATTGGGGTGGGGAATGGGGATCCTTATCCCATTTTTTTTCATGCTACCCATAAAGAAGGGCCCATGGAGTGGGGAATGGGCACCCTTATGCCCATTTTTTCATTCCTACCCATAAAGAAGGGGCCATTGGATGGGGAATGGGGGACCCTTAACCCTTTTTTCATCCACCCATAAAAAAGGTCCCCCTTGGAGGGGGAATGGGGGGTTTCCCTTTTCCCATTTTTCTCATCCTACCCCCTAAAGAAGGGGCCCCCTTGGAGTGGGGAATGGGCATCCCCTTTACCCATTTTTTCATGCCTACCCATAAAGAAGGGCCCATTTGGGGTGGGGAAGGGGGATCCCTTATACCCATTTTTCCCCCTACCCAAAAAAAAAGGTCCATTTGGGGGGGTGGGGAAGGGCTCCCTTTTTACCCATTTTTCCCCCACTACCCATAAAATGGTCCCCCTTGGGGTGGGAATGGGCATCCCTTTAACCCCCTTTTTCCCCCCTTCACCCAAAAAAGGTCCCCCATTGGGGGAATGAGGCATCCCTTATACCCATTTTTTTTCCCCCCAAACCCCTAAAAAGGCCCCATTTGGGGGAAAATGAGGGAAAACTTTTTAATTTCCCTCCCCAAATTTTTTTTCCCCCCGACCCCTAAAACCCCCAAAATTGTTGGAAGAGAAAATCCCTATTAAAAACCCGCACAAAAACAAATATTGTTTTCGTCTCCCCCCAAAAAAAAAATACGAAGTAAAGTTGGGGGAATCGAAAAAACCTTTTTTTCCGGGGTTTTTTAAAGGGGAAAACCCCGCTTTAAAAAAAAATATTGTAACCAAGTTCCCCATTTAATTCCAAGAGGATCTTAATGAGGGTAAACCCCCCCTTTTTTCTTTTTTTTTGGGAGGGGGGCGGTAATTTAATTTTATTCCCGTTTTTTTCGACTTCGCGATTGGTCGATTACGACTTTTTACTCTATTTTTGGGCGTTTAATTTTTACGATTTTGTAAAGGATGGGGGTTTAAGGGGAGGGAAGGGAGTTTGAAGGGGGGGAAAGGGGAGTTAGAAGGGGGGGAAAGGGGAGTTATAAGGGAGGGAAGGGAGTTACGTGGGGAGGGAAGGAATTATGAAGGGGGGGAGTTATAAGGGAGGGGGGAGTTTGAAGGGGGGAAGGGAGTTATGTAGGGGGGGAAGGAATTATAAGGGGGGGAAGGGATTTATGAAGGGAGGAGAGGATGTCTAAAATAAAGTGTGGCTCCCCTGAATATACAGAGATGTGTTATCTGGTTTATATCACTGAGATGTGATACCGTGTATATATACACTGAGATTATAACTTCAGTTTTTATATTCCGGAATGTGTTATCTCTCAATTTTTTTATACACTGAGATGTTTTAATCTTTTAGTGTATATAACACTAGATGTGTATATCTCTCAATGTTTTATACCTGAGATGTTATATCTCCAGTGTATATACATGAGTGTGTATATCCTCAATGTATATTTCACTGAGAGTGTTATCTCTCGGTTATATACACTGAGATTTTATATCTTCAGTGTATATATACACTGAGATGTGTATACCCTTCAGTGTAAAATAACTGAGTGTGTTATCTCTCGTGTATTATAACTAAATTGTTATCTCTCGTGATATTTCACTGAGATGTGTATATCTCTCGTGTATATAACACGGATGTGTATATCTCCAGTTATTAACTGAGAGAAAATTTTAATCAGTTTTTTTGGTTTAAAGTTTTCTTGAATGGTGGTAAAAACTGGTCCGGGACAGTTTTTAATGACCCTGTGTATAGATAGTCTTCACACCCCTTAAACCACCCCCAAAATGATCATACTCTCTCTCTCTCTCTCCCCCCCTTCTCTCTCTCTCCTCTCTCTTCTCTTC
>NC_069412.1:72534505-72549505 GCF_026875155.1 Cherax quadricarinatus | reverse complement strand
TCAACCTGTTCATTCTGTTCAACCTGTTCATCTTGTTCATCCTGTTCATCTTGTTCAACCTGTTCATCTTGTTCAACCTATTCATTCTGTTCAACCTGTTCATCTTGCTCAACCTGTTCATCTTGTTCAACCAGTTCATCCTGTTCAACCTTTTCATCTTGTTCAACCTGTTCATTCTGTTCAACCTGTTCATCTTGTTCAACCTGTTCATCTTGTTCAGCCTGTTCATTCTGTTCAACCTGTTCATCTTGTTCAACCTGTTCATCTTGTTCAACCTGTTCATCTTGTTCAACCTGTTCATCTTGTTCAACCTGTTCATCTTGTTCAACCTGCTCATCTTGTTCAACCTGTTCATCTTGTTCAACCTGTTCATCTTGTTCAACCTGTTCATCTTGTTCAACCTGTTCATCTTGTTCAACCTGTTCATCTTGTTCAACCTGTTCATCTTGTTCAACCTGTTCATCCTCTTTTCAGTGAAACATTTACCCACATTAACCATACGCTCCCTCTCTCTCTCTCTCTCTCTCTCTCTCTCTCTCTCTCTCTCTCTCTCTCTCTCTCTCTCTCTCTCGCTCTCTCCCTCTCTCCTTCGCTCTCTCTCTCCCCTCTCCTCTCTCTCTCCCCCCTCTCTCCCTCGCTCTCTCCCTTCCTCTCTCTCTCTCCCTCGCTCTCTCCTCCCTCCCTCTCTCCCCCTCTCTCCCTCGCTCTCTCTCCCTCTCTCTCCCTCGTTCTAACTCCCTCGCTCTCTCTCCCTCCCTCTCTTAATACCTTACTTGTACCATAACTCGTTCTCTCTCTCTCTCTCTCCCTCTCTCCCTCGTTCTCCCTCTCTCTCCGTCTCTCTCTCTCCCTCGTTCTCTCTCTCTCTCCCTGGCTCTCTCTCCCTCCCTCTCTTAATACCTTGCTTGTACCATAACTCTTTCAAGTTATCATGCAGTGTTCTTGTAATTAACTCTTGCTATTACTAGCGTCGCCGACCATCCGTTAAGAGGCGTTGTTACCAGCTGCTGACCTCACCTTCCCTGCCTTACAACGCACGTAAACAGTGGGGGGTAGTAACCTACTTAACAGTTCACTCTCTTAACAACTGACGTCTGAGAGTTCACTTATTCTTAAGAGCTGACGTCTGAGAGTTCACTTATTCTTAAGAGCTGGCGTCTGAGAGTTCACTTATTCTTAAGAGCTGGCGTCTGAGTTCACATATTCTTAAGAGCTGACGTCTGAGAGTTCACTTATTCTTAAGAGCTGACGTCTGAGAGCTCACTTATTCTTAAGAGCTGACGTCTGAGAGCTCACTTATTCTTAAGAGCTGACGTCTGAGAGTTCACTTATTCTTAAGAGCTGACGTCTGAGAGTTCACTTATTCTTAAGAGCTGACGTCTGAGAGTTCACTTATTCTTAAGAGCTGACGTCTGAGAGTTCACTTATTCTTAAGAGCTGACGTCTGAGAGTTCACTTATTCTTAAGAGCTGACGTCTGAGAGTTCACTTACTCTTAAGAGCTGACGTCTGAGAGTTCACTTACTCTTAAGAGCTGACGTCTGAGAGTTCACTTACTCTTAAGAGCTGACGTCTGAGAGTTCACTTACTCTTACGTGCTGACGTCTGAGAGTTCACTTATTCTTAAGAGCTGACGTCTGAGAGTTCACTTACTCTTAAGAGCTGACGTCTGAGAGTTCACTTACTCTTAAGAGCTGACGTCTGAGAGTTCATTTACTCTTAAGAGCTGACGTCTGAGAGTTCACTTACTCTTAAGAGCTGAAGTCTGAGAGTTCACTTACTCTTAAGAGCTGACGTCTGAGAGTTCACTTACTCTTAAGAGCTGAAGTCTGAGAGTTCACTTACTCTTAAGAGCTGACGTCTGAGAGTTCACTTACTCTTAAGAGGTGAAGTCTGAGAGTTCACTTACTCTTAAGAGCTGAAGTCTGAGAGTTCACTTACTCTTAAGAGCTGACGTCTAAGAGTTCACTTACTCTTAAGAGCTGACGTCTGAGAGTTCATTTACTCTTAAGAGCTTACGTCTGAGAGTTCACTTACTCTTAAGAGCTGAAGTCTGAGAGTTCACTTACTCTTAAGAGCTGAAGTCTGAGAGTTCACTTACTCTTAAGAGCTGACGTCTAAGAGTTCACTTACTCTTAAGAGCTGACGTCTGAGAGTTCATTTACTCTTAAGAGCTTACGTCTGCGAGTTCACTTACTCTTAAGAGCTGAAGTCTGAGAGTTCACTTACTCTTAAGAGCTTACGTCTGAGAGTTCACTTACTCTTAAGAGCTGAAGTCTGAGAGTTCACTTACTCTTAAGAGCTGACGTCTGAGAGTTCACTTACTCTTAAGAGCTGAAGTCTGAGAGTTCACTTACTCTTAAGAGCTGAAGTCTGAGAGTTCACTTACTCTTAAGAGCTGACGTCTGAGAGTTCACTTACTCTTAAGAGCTGACGTCTGAGAGTTCACTTACTCTTAAGAGCTGAAGTCTGAGAGTTCACTTACTCTTAAGAGCTGACGTCTGAGAGTTCACTTACTCTTAAGAGCTGACGTCTGAGAGTTCACTTACTCTTAAGAGCTGACGTCTGAGAGTTCACTTACTCTTAAGAGCTGACGTCTGAGAGTTCACTTACTCTTAAGAGCTGAAGTCTGAGAGTTCACTTACTCTTAAGAGCTGACGTCTGAGAGTTCACTTACTCTTAAGAGCTGACGTCTGAGAGTTCACTTACTCTTAAGTGCTGACGTCTGAGAGTTCACTTATTCTTAAGAGCTGACGTCTGAGAGTTCACTTACTCTTAAGAGCTGACGTCTGAGAGTTCACTTACTCTTAAGAGCTGACGTCTGAGAGTTCATTTACTCTTAAGAGCAGACGTCTGAGAGTTCACTTACTCTTAAGAGCTGACGTATGAGAGTTCACTTACTCTTAAGAGCTGAAGTCTGAGAGTTCACTTACTCTTAAGAGCTGACGTCTGAGAGTTCACTTACTCTTAAGAGCTGAAGTCTGAGAGTTCACTTACTCTTAAGAGCTGAAGTCTGAGAGTTCACTTACTCTTTAGAGCTGACGTCTAAGAGTTCACTTACTCTTAAGAGCTGACGTCTGAGAGTTCCTTTACTCTTAAGAGCTTACGTCTGAGAGTTCACTTACTCTTAAGAGCTGAAGTCTGAGAGTTCACTTACTCTTAAGAGCTTACGTCTGAGAGTTCACTTACTCTTAAGAGCTGAAGTCTGAGAGTTCACTTACTCTTAAGAGCTGAACGTCTGAGAGTTCACTTACTCTTAAGAGCTGAAGTCTGAGAGTTCACTTACTCTTAAGAGCTGAAGTCTGAGAGTTCACTTACTCTTAAGAGCTGACGTCTGAGAGTTCACTTACTCTTAAGAGCTGACGTCTGAGAGTTCACTTACTCTTAAGAGCCGAAGTCTGAGAGTTCACTTACTCTTAAGAGCTGAAGTCTGAGAGTTCACTTACTCTTAAGAGCTGACGTCTAAGAGTTCACTTACTCTTAAGAGCTGACGTCTGAGAGTTCATTTACTCTTAAGAGCTTACGTCTGAGAGTTCACTTACTCTTAAGAGCTGAAGTCTGAGAGTTCACTTTACTCTTAAGAGCTGAAGTCTGAGAGTTCACTTACTCTTAAGAGCTGAAGTCTGAGAGTTCACTTACTCTTAAGAGCTGACGTCTGAGAGTTCACTTACTCTTAAGAGCTGAAGTCTGAGAGTTCACTTACTCTTAAGAGCTGAAGTCTGAGAGTTCACTTACTCTTAAGAGCTGACGTCTGAGAGTTCACTTACTCTTAAGAGCTGACGTCTGAGAGTTCACTTACTCTTAAGAGCTGAAGTCTGAGAGTTCACTTACTCTTAAGAGCTGAAGTCTGAGAGTTCACTTACTCTTAAGAGCTGACGTCTGAGAGTTCACTTACTCTTAAGAGCTGACGTCTGAGAGTTCATTTACTCTTATGAGCTGACGTCTGAGAGTTCACTTACTCTTACGAGCTGACGTCTGAGAGTTCACTTACTCTTAAGAGCTGACGTCTGAGAGTTCACTTACTCTTAAGAGCTGACGTCTGAGAGTTCACTTACTCTTAAGAGCTGAAGTCTGAGAGTTCACTTACTCTTAAGAGCTGAAGTCTGAGAGTTCACTTACTCTTAAGAGCTGACGTCTGAGAGTTCACTTACTCTTAAGAGCTGACGTCTGAGAGTTCACTTACTCTTAAGAGCTGACGTCTGAGAGTTCACTTACTCTTAAGAGCTGACGTCTGAGAGTTCACTTACTCTTAAGAGCTGAAGTCTGAGAGTTCACTTACTCTTAAGAGCTGAAGTCTGAGAGTTCACTTACTCTTAAGAGCTGACGTCTTAGAGTTCACTTACTCTTAAGAGCTGACGTCTGAGAGTTCACTTACTTTTAAGAGCTGACGTCTGAGAGTTCACTTACTCTTAAGAGCTGAAGTCTGAGAGTTCACTTACTCTTAAGAGCTGAAGTCTGAGAGTTCACTTACTCTTAAGAGCTGACGTCTGAGAGTTCACTTACTCTTAAGAGCTGACGTCTGAGAGTTCACTTACTCTTAAGAGCTGACGTCTGAGAGTTCACTTACTCTTAAGAGCTGAAGTCTGAGAGTTCACTTACTCTTAAGAGCTGAAGTCTGAGAGTTCACTTACTCTTAAGAGCTGACGTCTGAGAGTTCACTTACTCTTAAGAGCTGAAGTCTGAGAGTTCACTTACTCTTAAGAGCTGACGTCTGAGAGTTCATTACTCTTAAGAGCTGACGTCTGAGAGTTCACTTACTCTTAAGAGCTGACGTCTGAGAGTTCACTTACTCTTAAGAGCTGACTCTGAGAGTTCACTTACTCTTAAGAGCTGACGTCTGAGAGTTCACTTACTCTTAAGAGCTGACGTCTGAGAGTTCACTTACTCTTAAGAGCTGACGTCTGAGAGTTCACTTACTCTTAAGAGCTGACGTCTGAGAGTTCACTTACTCTTAAGAGCTGACGTCTGAGAGTTCACTTACTCTTAAGAGCTGAAGTCTGAGAGTTCACTTACTCTTAAGAGCTGAAGTCTGAGAGTTCACTTACTCTTAAGAGCTGACGTCTTAGAGTTCACTTACTCTTAAGAGCTGACGTCTGAGAGTTCACTTACTTTTAAGAGCTGACGTCTGAGAGTTCACTTACTCTTAAGAGCTGAAGTCTGAGAGTTCACTTACTCTTAAGAGCTGAAGTCTGAGAGTTCAATTACTCTTAAGAGCTGACGTCTGAGAGTTCACTTACTCTTAAGAGCTGACGTCTGAGAGTTCACTTACTCTTAAGAGCTGACATCTGAGAGTTCACTTACTCTTAAGAGCTGAAGTCTGAGAGTTCACTTACTCTTAAGAGCTGAAGTCTGAGAGTTCACTTACTCTTAAGAGCTGACGTCTGAGAGTTCACTTACTCTTAAGAGCTGAAGTCTGAGAGTTCACTTACTCTTAAGAGCTGACGTCTGAGAGTTCACTTACTCTTAAGAGCTGACGTCTGAGAGTTCACTTACTCTTAAGAGCTGACGTCTGAGAGTTCACTTACTCTTAAGAGCTGACGTCTGAGAGTTCACTTACTCTTAAGAGCTGACGTCTGAGAGTTCACTTACTCTTAAGAGCTGACGTCTGAGAGTTCACTTACTCTTAAGAGCTGACGTCTGAAGTTCACTTACTCTTAAGAGCTGACGTCTGAGAGTCACTTACTCTTAAGAGCTGACGTCTGAGAGTTCACTTACTCTTAAGAGCTGACGTCTGAGAGTTCACTATTACTCTTAAGAGCTGACGTCTGAGAGTTCACTTACTCTTAAGAGCTGACGTCTGAGAGTTCACTTACTCTTAAGAGCTGACGTCTATTATAATGATGTTACCTTCATATTGGTCTAGAAAATAATACTGATTATTATTATTATTATTATTATTATTATTATTATTATACCCTTAAAAAGATATCTGCTTTTTACTCTCTCTCTCTCTCCACTCTCTCTCCTCTCTATATATATATATATATATATATATATATATATATATATTATATATATATATATTTTATATATCTATACTGTATGTATACTGGATATATATTTGTTGTGTTTCTATTTGCATCAAGTTCGAATTAGGTTAGAATACAATTTGTTACATTCTTTCTTTAGCCTTGACTCCCAGGAGGGTAGTTAAGGTTAATTAGGTACGACACAGAGTACAGTTATATACCTGGTCTTGGAGTACAGGCGGACGTAGCGTCCGTACGTCAGTGAGTAGTGTGTATATTACTGTGTACGTCAGTGAGCACGTAGGGGGAGAGTTATCACACGTGCTTATACAAGGTAGAGAGAGAGAGGTCGTGCTGTACGTCACTGCCCCCACGCGGATGAAAGGGGTACTAATTGCTCTCTCTGTTGTGAAAGTTCCCAGAATATTACACAAGTGTAATGTCGGGTCAGCTCTCTAAGTCCACACACACAAACACACACACACACACACACACAAGCACACACAAACACACACACACACACAGGAAGAGTGACCTAATTGCGACCAGTGAAGAGGCGGGACCAGGAGATGTGAATCGACCCCTGCAACCACAAATAGGTGAGTACGCACACCCACACAGTCAGGGACTGTGACTCGACCCTTGCAACCACAACTAGGTGAGTACACACACACACACACGACAAGAGAGAGAGGGGTGGGTGGATTGCATTTTCTTGGACTGCAAGAAGGCGTTTGACACAGTTCCACACAAGAGATTAGTGCAAAAACTGGAGGACCAAGCAGGAATAAAAGGGAAGGCACTACAGTGGATCAGGGAATAATTGTCAGGAAGACAGCAGCGAGTAATGGTACGTGGCGAGGTGTCAGAGTGGGCACCTGTGACCAGCGGGGTCCCACAGGGGTCAGTCCTAGGACCAGTGCTGTTTCTGGTATTTGTGAACGACATGACGGAAGGAATAGACTCTGAGGTGTCCCTGTTTGCAGATGACGTGAAGTTGATGAGAAGAATTCATTCGATCGAAGACCAGGCAGAACTACAACGGGATCTGGACAGGCTGCAGACCTGGTCCAGCAATTGGCTCCTGGAGTTCAATCCCACCAAGTGCAAAGTCATGAAGATTGGGGAAGGGCAAAGAAGACCGCAGACGGAGTACAGTCTAGGGGGCCAGAGACTACAAACCTCACTCAAGGAAAAAGATCTTGGGGTGAGTATAACACCAGGCACATCTCCTGAAGTGCACATCAACCAAATAACTGCTGCAGCATATGGGCGCCTGGCAAACCTCAGAACAGCATTCCGACATCTTAATAAGGAATTGTTCAGGACCCTGTACACCGTGTACGTTAGGCCCATATTGGAGTATGCGGCACCAGTTTGGAACCCACACCTAGCCAAGCATGTAAAAAAACTAGAGAAAGTGCAAAGGTTTGCAACAAGACTAGTCCCAGAGCTAAGAGGTATGTCCTATGAGGAGAGGTTAAGGGAAATCAACCTGACGACACTGGAGGACAGGAGAGATAAGGGGGACATGATAACGACATACAAAATACTGAGAAGAATTGACAAGGTGGACAAAGACAGGATGTTCCAGAGATTGGACACAGTAACAAGGGGACACAGTTGGAAGTTGAAGACACAGATGAATCACAGGGATGTTAGGAACTATTTCTTCAGCCACAGAGTAGTCAGTAAGTGGAATAGTTTGGGAAGCGATGTAGTGGAGGCAGGATCCATACATAGCTTTAAGCAGAGGTATGATAAAGCTCACGGTTCAGGGAGAGCGACCTAGTAGCGATCAGTGAAGAGGCGGGGCCAGGAGCTCGGACTCGACCCCCGCAACCTCAACTAGGTGAGTACACACACACACAACACACACACACACACACACACACACACACACACAGTCAGGGGCTGTGACTCGACCCCTGCAACCACATATAAGTCAGTACAAGCACATTCATACACACACCATTATTGGTCTTGTATGTGAATTCTAAACTTCAAATCGAGATATAAACCGTGAGTTGTATTTCTGTATGTGTATACACACCGAGATGTGTGTATCTCCCTGTGTATATACACAGGGAGATGTGTATTTATCATTGAGTATATACCGAGAAGTGGATATCTGCGGTATATACATACTCAGTAAATATGTATGGAGATGTATATCTTTCAGTGTGTATGTCTTGACGGTGGATCGAGTCTACACGTGCTCACTGACTCACATGGGTTTAGTGCTTGAAATAAAAAAAAAATCAATTAAATCTCTGCTCACACATTGCGTGTCCGTGGTTCGATCGCCGGTACCGCTGGAGGCATTTGGGGGCGTGTTTCCTTAAGATACCTGCTGCCACTGTTCACCTAGCAGTAGGTAGGTACCTGGGTGTTAGTCACCTTACACCTGCTGTCACTGTTTACCTAGCAGTCAGTAGGTACCTGGGTGTTAGTAACCTTACACCTGATGTTACTGCTCAACTAGCAGTCAGTAGGTACCTGGGTGTTAGTAACCTTACACCTGATATTACTGCTCAACTAGCAGTCAGTAGGTACCTGGGTGTTAGTAACCTTACACCTGATATTACTGCTCAACTAGCAGTCAGTAGGTACCTGGGTATTAGTAACCTTACACCTGATATTACTGTTCAACTAGCAGTCAGTAGGTACCTGGGTGTTAGTAACCTTACACCTGCTGTCACTGTTTAACTAGCATTAAGTAGGTGCCTGGGTGTTAGTAACCTTACACCTGTTGTCCATGTTCACCTAGCAGTAAAGTAAGGTACCTGGGTGTTAGTAGACTGGCGTGGGTCGCATCCTGGGGACAAAAATTGACCTAATTTGCGGGAAATGCTCAACATAACAAGTGGCTTTCTATATAGTAGTATGACATTGATGTCAGCTATGGTCTGTATAAGTTGTATCATGTACTGGTAGGAATAGAGATATTATTTTTATTATTATTATTATTATTATTATTATTATTGTTATTATTATTATTATTATTCTTTTTGGGGAGAGCGGTAAAGCCATGGGGGTCGTTACGGTGTCCGGGGAGTGCAAGGTATCATGTTGATGTAAGGGAGGGGTGGGTGGGGGAAGGTCCAGTTCTTGGATCAAGAGCCCTTCATCCATTGTTTTAAGTAGCGGGGAGGAGAGAGAGAGAGAGAGAGAGGGAAAGAGGAGAGACAAGAGATATAAATGGAGACAAAGAAGATCAAAAGAAGGCAAGGAGATAACACACACACAAACACACACACACACACACACACACACACACACACACCACACACACACACACACACACACACACACACACAAACACACACACACACACACACAACACACACAACACACACACACAGAGGGAGACAGAGGACAGATCAGAGAGACTGTGAGAGTCACCACCGTCTCTCTCACGGCTTTGACACTTGGCGAAGCTTGAGGGAGAGAGAGATCAAAGGCCTCTAAACTCCTTTGACGAGAGCAGAGCGTCACACCATGAAAGCATATAGGAAGTAGTGTAACAAAGGCACATCTACATATGTTGATGACTCCTGTTATCGTCCTTGTTGATGCTCTCACTCTAATCATCAACATCATCAATGGTACCATTATTCCTCAAATGTATTGTTTTTCGTAATAGTAGTGTATAATGAAATATTAAAGATAGAGAGAGTGAGAGAGAAGGTTGTGGACCGTAGAATGTGAGTAAATATGGAGACTAGCTAACAGCACCTCTAGCTTGCATCTATCATCACTGTCCAGTAGAGTGTAAATGGCCTTGTTTGTGGGAAGAGGCAAGTGTAGTCCCTGTTCACGAAAAGAAGAGCAGAGCAGAAATCAGCAACTCCAGACCAGTGTCACTCCTTTCAGTCTGCCAAAATTCTTGTTATAATAATCTGACGGCAAATCAATTCTTTGTGACCGTCAGCTGTATTGTTACTTTTCCTTAGTTCAGAATAGGTCGTCACTCTGCAGCGCATGTGTTAAACCTCTCCACTCTATGACACCAGTAACTGGTTGAATCTGTGATCAGCTGTGTAGTAGCCCTGGACATTACTGGTGCTTCAGACCGAGTATGTTACCAGGGACTCTTGGTAAAACTCTCAGCACTGGGAGTCACTGGCTCTGTACTACACCTCCTTAGTGAGACATTCAGTGTTCCACAGGGAAGTATATTTGATGTATTGTTGTGGTATGAATACTACAGTGACCTCTCTCACCTCATGACAGAATCCCATACTTATGAAGACGACTGTACTCTGACATTTATCCAAGAGAGGAAATGTCAGCCACTCGAGGGTGCATCAATCACCAGCTTACAGCTACATTAACCTGGGGAAAGATGGCAAGTTACATTTACTTCTGAGAACACCAATGATATTTATCTCTAGGCACCATGATGGTAATGCTGGAGCAGTGGTAAGAAAGAATTTGAGAATGTTAGAACCCGGGATGAGGTTCATATTTTAAGAGTCACATATGACTACAAAGTATCTCTGAAGACCCACATAGTAAGTAATGTAAAAAGGCGGCCACTAAACTAACATCAAGTGTACCTCATTCCTGCTCATCAGTGGAGGCTGCAAAACGCTGTGAGAAACAGGTGTGCTCGCACTTAGAGTATGCTCCACTTTCTTGGATTGCCTGCCCTCCGTCTCATCTGCGACTTCTTAACAAAACAGAGAACAGAGCAAGACGACTTATCTCTGGCCTGGATCCAGCCTGGATAGATCTGTCGTTCCAGCAGAGCTTTCAGAATCGAAGGGATGTGAGCGGCCTTACTGTTATGTACAAGACCAATATTATCAAAGTACCACACTTGGCTCCACTCCGAGGACAGCGTGAAGCCAGCTTCTATACCACAAGACGGGCAGCCAGCAGCAACTTCACTCTGGCTGTACCCTTCTCCAGAACATCACTCCATCTGAGATCATACATACCCAGGATGACTCGAGTATGGAACACATTCGTACAGCATAATGATGTCAACGAGATAAAGTCAGTTGATCAAATGAAAATGCTAGCTCACAGATGGCCCTCAGCTGGCCCACAGATGGCTACAACTTCATCCTGTTTCCTACTTGTACGTCTCATAACAATAAAAATACTTTCAAATGAGCTGATGTAGGTAACAGCTCTTAGCTTGCCAATAAAGTTAGGAATCCTTAACCTAGCCTTGTAAAAACGGTTGAATGTTAATGTGAGCGAGACAGAGAGAGAGAGAGAGAGAGAGAGAGAGAGAGAGAGAGAGAGAGAGAGAGAGAGAGAGAGAGAGAGAGAGAGAGAGACTGACTTGAATCTGTGTCAGCATGGAGATATAAAAATATATACAGATCACACACACATTGGGTATAAGGAAATGGTTGAGATGTTTGTCTAACAAGTGATTGTGATTGTAGTGGGTAGTGGTGGTGATAGTTGTAGTGGGTAGTGGTGGTGGTAGTTGTAGTGGGAAGTGGTGGTGGTGGTTGTAGTGGGTAGTGGTGGTGGTAGTTGTAGTGGGAAGTGGTGGTGGTGGTTGTAGTGGGTAGTGGTGGTGGTAGTTGTAGTGGGTAGTGGTGGTGATAGTTGTAGTGGGTAGTGGTGGGGGTAGTTGTAGTGGGAAGTGGTGGTGGGTGGTTGTAGTGGGTAGTGGTGGTGGTAGTTGTAGTGTTTAAGTGGTGGTGGTGGTTGTAGTGGGTAGTGGTGGTGGTAGTTGTAGTGGGTAGTGGTGGTGGTAGTTGTAGTGGGAAGTGGTGGTGGTGGTTGTAGTGGGTAGTGGTGGTGGTAGTTGTAGTGGGAAGTGGTGGTGGTGGTTGTAGTGGGTAGTGGTGGTGGTAGTTGTAGTGTTAAGTGGTGGTGGTGGTTTGTAGTGGGTAGTGGTGGTGGTAGTTGTAGTGGGTAGCGGTGGTGGTGGTTGTAGTGGGTAGTGGTGGTGGTAGTTGTAGTGGGTAGTGGTGGTGGTAGTTGTAGTGGGTAGTGGTAGTGGTAGTTGTAGTGGGTAGTGGTGGTGGTAGTTGTAGTGGGTAGTGGTGGTGGTAGTTGTAGTGGGAAGTGGTGGTGGTGGTTGTAGTGGGTAGTGGTGGTGGTAGTTGTAGTGGGAAGTGGTGGTGGTGGTTGTAGTGGGTAGTGGTGGTGGTAGTTGTAGTGGGTAGTGGTGGTGGTAGTTGTAGTGGGAAGTGGTGGTGGTGGTTGTAGTGGGTAGTGGTGGTGGTAGTTGTAGTGGGAAGTGGTGGTGGTGGTTGTAGTGGGTAGTGTGTGTGTGGTAGTTGTAGTGGGTAGTGGTGGTGGTGGTTGTAGTGGGTAGTGGTGGTGGTAGTTGTAGTGGGTAGTGGTGGTGGTAGTTGTAGTGGGAAGTGGTGGTGATAGTTGTAGTGGGTAGTGGTGGTGGTAGTTGTAGTGGGAAGTGGTGGTGGTGGTTGTAGTGGGTAGTGGTGGTGGTAGTTGTAGTGGGAAGTGGTGGTGGTGGTTGTAGTGGTTAGTGGTGGTGGTAGTTGTAGTGGGTAGTGGTGGTGGTGGTTGTAGTGGGTAGTGGTGGTGGTAGTTGTAGTGGGTAGTGGTGGTGGTAGTTGTAGTGGGTAGTGGTAGTGGTAGTTGTAGTGGGTAGTGGTGGTGGTAGTTGTAGTGGGTAGTGGTGGTGGTAGTTGTAGTGGGTAGTGGTTGTGGTAGTTGTAGTGGGTAGTGGTAGTTGTAGTGGGTAGTGGTGGTGGTAGTTGTAATGGGTAGTGGTGGTGGTAGTTGTAGTGGGTGTGTGGTGGTGGTAGTTGTAGTGGGTAGTGGTAGTTGTAGTGGGTAGTGGTGGTGGTAGTTGTAGTGGGTAGTGGTGGTGGTAGTTGTAGTGGGTAGTGGTGGTGGTAGTTGTAGTGGGTAGTGGTGGTGGTAGTTGTAGTGGGTAGTGGTGGTGGTAGTTGTAGTGGGTAGTGGTGGTGGTAGTTGTAGTGGGTAGTGGTGGTGGTAGTTGTAGTGGGTAGTGGTGGTGGTAGTTGTAGTGGGTAGTGGTGGTGGTAGTTGTAGTGGGTGGTGGTGGTGGTGGTAGTTGTAGTGGGTAGTGGTGGTGGTAGTTGTAGTGGGTAGTGGTGGTGGTGGTAGTTGTAGTGGTTAGTGGTGGTGGTAGTTGTAGTGGGTAGTGGTGGTGGTAGTTGTAGTGGGTAGTGGTGGTGGTGGTAGTTGTAGTGGTTAGTGGTGGTGGTAGTTGTAGTGGGTAGTGGTGGTGGTAGTTGTAGTGGTAGTGGTGGTGATAGTTGTAGTGGGTAGTGGTAGTTGTAGTGGGTAGTGGTAGTTGTAGTGGGTAGTGGTGGTGGTAGTTGTAGTGGGTAGTGGTGGTGGTAGTTGTAGTGGGCGGTGGTGGTGGTAGTTGTAGTGGGTAGTGGTGGTGGTAGTTGTAGTGGGTAGTGGTAGTTGTAGTGAGTAGTGGTGGTGGTAGTTGTAGTGGGTAGTGGTGGTGGTAGTTGTAGTGGGTAGTGGTGGTGGTAGTTGTAGTGGCAAGTGGTAGTGGTAGTTGTAGTGGGTAGTGGTGGTGGTAGTTGTAGTGGGTAGTGGTGGTGGTAGTTGTAGTGGGTAGTGGTGGTGTTGGTAGGTAGGTATGGTGATGCTGTGTATGTGTGTGTATGCTTATTTGTGGTTGGGCGGGTCGCAGCTCCTGGCCCTGGCTTTCGTGTGTGTATGTATGTGTGTGTGTGTGTGTGTGTGTGTGTGTGTGTGTGTGTGTGTGTGTGCGTGAATGCACATGTCTGTGTAATCAACAATTTGTGGCCACGGATGGGGGGACGGTCGAGGCTCAGCTCCTGGCCCTGGTTGTCAACCACCCCGGACCAACACACACACGCCAACGTATCCCAAGATGTGAATAAGTTCCCAGCTCACGCACTCAACGCACGCACACGCACACTCTGCTATCGGCATCACCACTACGACGGCAGGGGGTGGGGGGCAGGGGCAGGGGGGAGGGTAGGCCTGGTCGGCCATCCGTGAGTGTAATCAAAGCGGTTTGTGCTTTGAGTCGTTCCTCGTTGCTGGGAGATCAAGCAGCCGCCGCTCTTTGATGTCCCTGGCTTATGCTTTTGAATATTAATTCAGGGGGAGGGGGGAGGGGGGCAATTGTCACCCGGGAACACCTTTGTACATGGTGACATAGCCGCCTCCTTCCCCCTCACCCCGTCCCCCTTCCCTCTCTGTGCTCCCCCCTCCCTTACCGACCGCAAGACTGTGTCTGTGTGTGTGTGTGTGTCAGAGACTTTAATTCTTAGTTTGAGGGGTGTGTGTGTGGGTACGTGTGCGTGTTATTTTATGTACGTGTGTGTGGGTTAATTATGAGGTGGGTGGTGTCAGGTTGGGCGGTGTGTGACGCCCATTGCTGGGGTGCTGGAGTCGTTGTGTGTAGTGGGTTGTTATGGGTGTTCCCTTGGATACCTGGGTTAGTGGGGGGGGGTGGTTGTGAAAGGGGAGAGTGTGATTGTAGTGGTGGTGTTCGTGGTGGTGATGTTGGTGGTAGCGGTTGTAGTGATGGTTGTGGTAGTAGTGGTAGCGGTGGTAGTGGTAGTGGTGGTGGTTGTAGTAGTGCTGGTGGTAGCGGTGGTGGTAGCGGTGATAGTGGTGGTGGTGGTGGTAATGGTGGTAGTGATAGTAGTGGTGGTAGTGGTAGCGGTGGTAGTGGTAGTGGTGGTGGTTGTAGTAGTGCTGGTGGTAGCGGTGGTAGTGGTGGTGATAGCGGGGATAGTGGTGGTGGTGGTAGCGGTGGTAGTGATAGTAGTGGTGGTAGTGGTAGCGGTGGTAGTGGTGGCGGTTGTAGTAGTGCTGGTGGTAGTGGTGGTGGTAGCGGTGATAGTGGTGGTGGTGGTGGTGGTGGTGGTAACGGTGGTAGTGATAGTAGTGGTCGTAGTGGTAGCGGTGGTAGTGGTAGTGGTGGTGGTTGTAGTAGTGCTGGTGGTAGTGGTGGTGGTAGCGGTGATAGTGGTGGTGGTGGTGGTGGTGGTGGTAACGGTGGTAGTGATAGTAGTGGTGGTAGTGGTAGCGGTGGTAGTGGTAGTCGTGGTGGTTGTAGTAGTGCT
>NC_069412.1:72524505-72529505 GCF_026875155.1 Cherax quadricarinatus | reverse complement strand
TGGCTCCTCATGATGAAGTGGTCAGCTTGAGGTGGTGGGTGTGTAGGGAATGTAAGGTGCCTGCCCTTGAGAGAGGTAGGGTACTGAGGCAGCTACAGGGATGTAGGTCTGTGGTCTTGTATAAGGCCCAGTCCCACCTGCTGAGCTGGGATAGGAGTAGCTAAGTGGGTGACGTGTGAGAGTGTTCACCAATTCAGAGATCCTGCTGGTTTGTTCTGAGAACAGGTCTCTAAACAGGTGGCCCTGTCTGTCAAGTTCCTTTTTCTTCCGACACTTGTCCTCCTTATGTCCTTTCTTGTAGCAGTAATTACACCTGGTATCTCGCAGGCAGTTGTTGGCAGTGTGCCCCTTCCGGTGACAGCGAGAGCACAGCCTAGGTGCCTGGGAGGGTGGACTAGGATTTGTTGCACCTCCTGTGTTTTGCAGATTTGTCCTCAGATTCTGCCGCTGGAACTGTGTTAGTGGAGGGTGAGACGGCTGTAGATGTCTTTCTCCTCCACGTCCTCCTCCACGTCCTCTACCAGTTCTGACAGATGTGTCCCTGCTGTTCGTACTTCGGCGCAGTAGGTGATCAGGTGCAGTGATAATTCCCTGATCACTAACTGCACCGTTCTCTGGTGGAGAAGCTCCTGGCTCAGAACTTGCTGTCGAAGCACTACTACCAGATTCTAGAATAGTATCGGCATAGTATCGGAATAGTATCTCTTTCTCTCTCACTCACTCTCTCTCTCTCTCTCTCTCTCTCTCTCTCTCTCTCTCTCTCTCACTCTCTCTCTCACTCTCTCACTCTCCCTGCAACATAACACAGACAAGTGTAATATTGTTGGTAAATCCTAACACAGTTCAATCTACATTGTCGTTTTTTTTCATTCCAATTTGTATTTTTCATCTTTTGGAATACAAGACATGAAGAATATTGATGAAATATACACAGAGATGAAGAATATTGATGAAATATACACAGAGATGAAGAATATTGATGAAATATACACAGAGATGAAGAATATTGATGAAATATACACAGAGATGAAGAATATTGATGAAATATACACAGAGATGAAGAATACTGATGAAATATACACAGAGATGAAGAATATTGATGAAATATACACAGAGATGAAGAATACTGATGAAATATACACAGAGATGAAGAATATTGAAAATAAATGATAATATACACAGAGATGAAGAATATTGATGAAATATACACAGAGATGAAGAATATTGATGAAATATACACAGAGATTGAAGAATAAATATTGATGAAATATACACAGAGATGAAGAATATTGATGAAATATACACAGAGAAGAAGAATATTGATGAAATATACCAGAGATGAAGAATACTGATGAAATATACACAGAGATGAAGAATATTGATGAAATATACACAGAGATGAAGAATATTGATGAAATATACACAGAGATGAAGAATACTGATGAAATATACACAGAGATGAAGAATATTGATGAAATATACACAGAGATGAAGAATATTGATGAAATATACAGAGATGAAGAATACTGATGAAATATACACAGAGATGAAGAATATTGATGAAATATACACAGAGATGAAGGATACTGATGAAATATACACAGAGATGAAGGATACTGATGAAATATACACAGAGATGAAGGATACTGATGAAATATACACAGAGATGAAGGATACTGATGAAATATACACAGAGATGAAGGATATTGATGAAATATACAGAGATGAAGAATACTGATGAAATATACACAGAGATGAAGGATACTGATGAAATATACACAGAGATGAAGGATACTGATGAAATATACACAGAGATGAAGGACACTGATGAAATATACACAGAGATGAAGGATACTGATGAAATATACACAGAGATGAAGGATACTGATGAAATATACACAGATGAAGAATATTGATGAAATATTCGTTGAGATTATTGTCTTATACAACCAAGAACCTCGCTAATACAGTAGCTTCGTTAATACAACTAATGACCTCGTTAATACAATAGCCTCGTTAATACAACCCACAACCTCGTTAATGGGATATTATATTCACGGGGGAAGCCATAAACCCGTTAGGCCTGGGTAATCAAAGAGGGGGGAGGTGTGATAGACACCTGCTCCAGTTCCTCGGATCAGGAGACCTTCAACGACATAAAGTTTATTCTAAGAGGGGAAAAAATCGCCAAATAATTGTGATAGAAAAAAAAAATATACCACGGGCGGGGTTTGAACCCGCGATCAGTGAGTCACAAAACTCCAGACTCTCTGATCGCGGGTTCGAACCCCGCCCGTGGTATGGTTTTTTTTTTTTGCAATCGTGTCATTACGATTTCGTGAGCCAATTGTGATAGAAATTGCAATTGTTTTAATTGGTGAAAATTGCAAATCTTGTTTAGTTGTCCGGCTGACGAGGTAATGTGTTGTGTCTTGTGTTGCCTTGTTGATGTCTGTCAGTGTTGCTGACGAGGTAATGTGTTGTGTCTTGTGTTGCCTTGTTGATGTCTGTCAGTGTTGCTGACGAGGTAATGTGTTGTGTCTTGTGTTGCCTTGTTGATGTCTGTCAGTGTTGCTGACGAGGTAATGTGTTGAGTCTTGTGTTGTCTTTGTTGATGTCTGTCAGTGTTGCTGACGAGGTAATGTGTTGTGTCTTGTGTTGCCTTGTTGATGTCTGTCAGTGTTGCTGACGAGGTAATGTGTGTTGTTCTTGTGTTGCCTTGTTGATGTCTGTCAGTGTTGCTGACGAGGTAATGTGTTGTGTCTTGTGTTGCCTTGTTGATGTTTGTCAGTGTTGCTGACGAGGTAATGTGTTGTGTCTTGTGTTGCCTTGTTGATGTCTGTCAGTGTTGCTGACGAGGTAATGTGTTGTGTCTTGTGTTGCCTTGTTGATGTCTGTCAGTGTTGCTGACGAGGTAATGTGTTGTGTCTTGTGTTGCCTTGTTGATGTCTGTCAGTGTTGCTGACGAGGTAATGTGTTGTGTCTTGTGTTGCCTTGTTGATGTTTGTCAGTGTTGCTGACGAGGTAATGTGTTGTGTCTGTGTTGCCTTGTTGATGTCTGTCAGTGTTGCTGACGAGGTAATGTGTTGTGTCTTGTGTTGCCTTGTTGATGTCTGTCAGTGTTGCTGACGAGGTAATGTGTTGTGTCTTGTGTTGCCTTGTTGATGTCTGTCAGTGTTGCTGACGAGGTAATGTGTTGTGTCTTGTGTTGCCTTGTTGATGTCTGTCAGTGTTGCTGACGAGGTAATGTGTTGTGTCTTGTGTTGCCTTGTTGATGTCTGTCAGTGTTGCTGACGAGGTAATGTGTTGAGTCTTGTGTTGTCTTTGTTGATGTCTGTCAGTGTTGCTGACGAGGTAATGTGTTGTGTCTTGTGTTGTCTTGTTGATGTCTGTCAGTGTTGCTGACGAGGTAATGTGTTGTGTCTTGTGTTGTCTTGTTGATGTCTGTCAGTGTTGCTGACGAGGTAATGTGTTGTCTTGTTGCCTTGTTGATGTCTGTCAGTGTTGCTGACGAGGTAATGTGTTGTGTCTTGTGTTGTCTTGTTGATGTCTCTCAGTGTTGCTGACGAGGTAATGTGTTGTGTCTTGTGTTGCCTTGTTGATGTCTGTCAGTGTTGTTGACGAGGTAATGTGTTGAGTCTTGTGTTGTCTTTGTTGATGTCTGTCAGTGTTGCTGACGAGGTAATGTGTTGTGTCTTGTGTTGCCTTGTTGATGTCTGTCAGTGTTGCTGACGAGGTAATGTGTTGCGTCTTGTGTTGCCTTGTTGATGTCTGTCAGTGTTGCTGACGAGGTAATGTGTTCTGTCTTGTGTTGCCTTGTTGATGTCTGTCAGTGTTGCTGACGAGGTAATGTGTTGCGTCTTGTGTTGCCTTGTAGATGTCTGTCAGTGTTGCTGACGAGGTAATGTGTTGAGTCTTGTGTTGCCTTTGTTGATGTCTGTCAGTGTTGCTGACGAGGTAATGTGTTGAGTCTTGTGTTGCCTTTGTTGATGTCTGTCAGTGTTGCTGACGAGGTAATGTGTTGTGTCTTATGTTGCCTTGTTGATGTCTGTCAGTGTTGCTGACGAGGTAATGTGTTGAGTCTTGTGTTGCCTTTGTTGATGTCTGTCAGTGTTGCTGACGAGGTAATGTGTTGTGTCTTACGTTGCCTTGTTGATGTCTGTCAGTGTTGCTGACGAGGTAATGTGTTGTGTATTGTGTTGCCTTGTTGATGTCTGTCAGTGTTGCTGACGAGGTAATGTGTTGTGTATTGTGTTGCCTTGTTGATGTCTGTCAGTGTTGCTGACGAGGTAATGTGTTGTGTCTTGTGTTGCCTTGTTGATGTCTGTCAGTGTTGCTGACGAGGTAATGTGTTGTGTCTTGTGTTGCCTTGTTGATGTCTGTCAGTGTTGCTGACGAGGTAATGTGTTGTGTCTTGTGTTGCCTTGTTGATGTCTGTCAGTGTTGCTGACGAGGTAATGTGTTGTGTATTGTGTTGCCTTGTTGATGTCTGTCAGTGTTGCTGACGAGGTAATGTGTTGTGTCTTGTGTTGCCTTGTTGATGTCTGTCAGTGTTGCTGACGAGGTAATGTGTTGTGTATTGTGTTGCCTTGTTGATGTCTGTCAGTGTTGCTGACGAGGTAATGTGTTGTGTCTTGTGTTGCCTTGTTGATGTCTGTCAGTGTTGCTGACGAGGTAATGTGTTGTGTATTGTGTTGCCTTGTTGATGTCTGTCAGTGTTGCTGACGAGGTAATGTGTTGTGTCTTGTGTTGCCTTGTTGATGTCTGTCAGTGTTGCTGACGAGGTAATGTGTTGTGTCTTGTGTTGCCTTGTTGATGTCTGTCAGTGTTTGCTGACGAGGTAATGTGTTGTGTCTTGTGTTGCCTTGTTGATGTCTGTCAGTGTTGCTGACGAGGTAATGTGTTGTGTCTTGTGTTGCCTTGTTGATGTCTGTCAGTGTTGCTGACGAGGTAATGTGTTGTGTCTTGTGTTGCCTTGTTGATGTCTGTCAGTGTTGCTG
>NC_069412.1:72499505-72519505 GCF_026875155.1 Cherax quadricarinatus | reverse complement strand
GTGTTGTTAAAGTTGTTGTTACGTTCTTAATGTTGTTGTTATGTTTTTAATGTTGTTGTTAACGTTGTTAATTTGTTTTTTATGTTTTAAAGTTGTTTTGTGTTTTTTAATGTTTTTGTTAGGGTTTTAAAGTTGTTGTTAGTGTTTTTAATGTTGTTGTTAAAAAGTTTTTAATGGTTTTTTAGTGTTGTTAAGTTGTTTTTAGTGTTGTAAATGGTTGTTTGTGTTGTTAATTTGTTGTTAGTGTTGTTAATGTTGTGTTAGGTTGTTAAGTTTTTGTTTGTGTTTTTAAAATTGTTGTTAACGTTGTAATGTTTTGTTAACGTTGTTAATGTTGTTGTTAACGTTGTTAATGTTGTTGTTAGTGTTGTTAATGTTGTTGTTAGCGTTGTTAATGTTGTTGTTAGTGTTGTTAATGTTGTTGTTAGTGTTGTTAATGTTGTTGTTAGTGTTGTTAATGTTGTTAGTGTTGTTAATGTTGTTGTTGTGTTGTTTTGTTGTTTTTTAAAAGTTTTTAATGTTGTTGTTAGGGGTTTTAAAAGTTGTTGTTAGTGTTGTTAAATTTTTGTTGTGTTGTTAAGGGGTTTTTGTTTTGTGTTGTTTTGTTGTTGTTTTGTTGAAAGTTGTTGTTAGTGTTGTTAAAGTTGTTTTAACGTTGTTAAAGTTGTTGTTGTGTTGTTAATGTTTTTTTTGTTGGTTGTAATTGGGTTTTGTGTTTTTAATGTTGTTGTTAGGTTTTTAATGTTGTTGTTTTTTGTTGTTAATGTTGTTGTTAGTGTTGTTTTAATGTTGTTGTTTTTAAAGTTGTTAATGTTGTTGTTAGTGTTGTTAAGTTGTTTTAGTGTTGTAAATTTTGTTGTGTTGTTAAGTTGTTGTTAACGTTGTTAATTTTTTGTTTTGGTGTTGTTTTGTTGTTTTTAGTGTTGTAAAAGTTGGTGTAGTGTTGGGAATGTTTTTTTAAAATTGTTAATGTTGTAGTTAGTGTTTTAATGTTGTTGTTGTGTTGTTAAAGTTTTTGTTAGTGTTGTTAATGTTGTTAGTGTGTTAATGTTTTTGTTTGTGTTGTAAATGTTTTGTTAGTGTTGTTATGTTGTTTTTCGTTGTTAATGTTGTTGTTGTGTTGTTTTGTTGTTTTTAGTGTTGTAAATGTTGTTGTTAGGTTTTTAATGTTGTTGTTAAAATTTTTAATGTTTTAGTTGTGTTGTTAAAGTTGTTTTTGTTTGTAAATGTTGTTGTTGTGTGTTAAGTTGTTTTTATGTTGTTAAAAGTTGTTTTTTAGGTTTTTGTTTTTGTTGTGTTGTTAATGTTGTTGTTGCGTTGTTTAAGTTGTTGTTAGTGTTGTTAAGTTTTTGTTTGTGTTTTAAAGTTGTTGTTTGTGTTGTTTGTTGTTAGTTTGTTAATGTTGTTGTTGTGTTGTAAATGTTGTTGTAAATTTTTTGTTAGCGTTGTTAAAGTTGTTGTTGGTTGTTAATGTTGTTTGTGTTGTTAATGTGGTTGTTAGTGTTTTTAATATTGTTGTTAGTGTTTTTAAAAGTTGTGTTAACGTTGTTAATGTTGTTGTTAGTGTGTTAAGTTTTTGTTGTGTTGTTTTAAAGTTGTTGTTAGCGTTGTTAATGTTTTTAGCGTTGGGTTTAAAGTTTTTAGGGGTTGTTTAAAGTTGTTTGGTTGTTTAAAGTTGTTGCGTTTTTATGTTGTTGTTAGTGTTGTTAAAGTTGTTGTTAGTTTGTTAATGTTGTTGTGTTGTTAAAGTTGTTGTTAGAGTTGTAAATGTTGTTGTTAGTGTTTTTAATGTTGTTTGTGTTGTTAATGTGGTTGTTAGTGGTTAATTTGTTGTTAGTGTTTTAAAGTTTTTAGTGTTGTTTTTTTTTGTTAGTGTTGTTTAAAGTTGTTAGGTTGTTAAAGTTGTTGTTGTTTGTTAAGTTTTTTTTAGTGTTGTTAATTTGTTTTGGGTTGTTAATGTTGTTAGTGTTGTTAAGTTTTTGTTAGTGTTGTTAATGTTGTTGTTAGTGTTGTAAATGTTGTTAGTGTTGTTAAAGTTGTTTTGTGTTGTTAATGTTGTTGTTGTGTTTTAAATGTTGTTATTGTGTTGTTTTTAGTGTTGTAAATGTTGTTGTTAGGTTGGTGAGTTGTTGGTTTTGTTAGTGTGTTAGTGTTTTTAAATGTTGTTGTTTATGTTTTTTAATGTTGTTGTTAGTGTTGTTTAATGTTTTTTGTTAGTGTTTTTTAATGTTGTTGTTAGTGTTGTTAAGTTGTTGTTAGTGTTGTTAATTTGTTGTTGTGTTGTAAATGTTGTTGTTGTGTGGGGTTTTGTTTTTGTTTTGTTGTTAAATTTTTTGTGTTGTAAAAGTTTTTGTTTGTGTTGTTAGTTTGTTAAAGTTTTTGTTAGTGTTGGTTAGTGTTGTTAAAGTTGTTGTTAGTGTTGTTAATGTTGTTGTTAGTGTTGTTAATGTTGTTGTTGTGTTGTAAAAAGTTTTTTTTAGTTTTAAATGTTTTTAAATGTTGTTTTGTGTTGTTAATGTTGTTGTTTGGTTTTTAATGTTGTTGTTAGGTTGTAAAAGTTTTTGTTAGTGTTGAAATGTTGTTGTTGTGTTTTTAATGTTTTGTGTTGTTTTGTTGTTTTTAGTGTTTTTAAGTTGTTAGCTTGTTAAAGGTGTGTTGTTAATGTTGTTAGTGTTGTTTAGTTGTGTTTGGTTGTTATTTTTGTTGTTTGTGTTGTTTAAAGTTTTTGTTGTGTTGTTAATGTTTTTGTTAGTGTTTTTAAAGTTGTTTTTAGTGTTTTAAAAGTTGTTGTTAGTGTTTTAAATTTGTTGTTTGTTTTGTTAATTTTTGTTGTTGTTTGTTAATGTTTTTGTTAGGTTTTTAATGTTGTTAGCGTTGTTAATGTTGTTAGTGCCTGGTATTTAGACCGTGGTCACTTTGTTGTTGTAGGCCGTGGTTATTGTTGTTGTAGTTGTGGTATTGTTGTTGTAGCGTGGTATTGTTGTTGTAAGCCGTGGGTTTGGTATTGTTGTTGTAGCCATGGTATTATAGCGTGGTGATTGTTGATGTAGCCGTGGTATTGGCGGTTGTAGTTGTTGGTATTGTTGTTGTAGCCGTTGGTATTGTTGTTGTAGCCGTGTATTGTTGTAGCCATGGGATGTATAGCCGTGGTATTGTTGTTGTAGCGTGGTATTGTTGTATGTAGTTGTTGGTATTGTTGTTGTAGCTGTGGTATTGTTGTTGTAGCGGAGGTGGTTGTTGCTGTAGCCGTGGTATTGTTGTAGCAGTGGTGTAGTTGTGTAGACAGTGGTATTGTTGTTGTAGTCTGGTATTGTTGTTTGTAGCCGCATTGGTATTGTTTTGTATTGGGGGGTTATAGGTTTGGTGTTGCATCATCCTGACCAAAGCACACCAGTAGACAACAACGCTAACAATCACAAAACTCAACCACCACAACAAACAAAACAAACATTGATGATTAGAATGTATTTGCATTATTAGAGTGTGTAATAGTAGTGGACACGTGTTTTGTACAAGCCTGTGTCTATCAGGTAGATTACTTCCGTCGCCAAACCACAGCTAAGACATGTATATGTATGTCCATGAATGGTAAATCCATGCAGGTGCTGGTGGTGACTGATGCTGGTGGTTGATGATGGGTCAGGCGAGTGTGTGAGTTGGGTGGTGTGGGCAGGTGGATTGTGCGTGTTGGGTCTACTTGGGGGTGTTCGGGGAGTCAACGCCCCCTGCGACCCCAGTCCATGATCAGACTCCTGGGGAATCAGGGCCTGATCACCAGGGTTGTTTCTGGGATTGATCGCTACATACGACATGTGGGATAATGGGCAAGGCATGGGAGAAGAAGTTAAGAGACACACTAACCGAACCATACATAACACAGGTAACGGACACACACACGTAAACGAAAAGGAGGGTAACACACAGTTAACGAGACAGTATATGTCTCGATAGCCAAAGCTAACGAGGACAGGTACCGAACACGAGTAAAACGAAGACTGCTAAACGAGAAGAACCTCACAAGTCTGACCCATCTCTCCACCGTTGTGTAATAAGCCACATATACAAACACTACCTACCTAAAACTTCACGACAAGGGCCTTAGTGTTGATCTATCGACTGTCTACAAATCAGATAGTCATATTGACTTCCCCATTTTTTTATTGTCATTTTCGACTCATAAAAAATTGCGGTTGGTATAATTTATAAATGGGAAAGTCCAGGGCAGAGCCGTGATGGTAGGTGTGATTACCAGCGTGTCTTAGAAGTCTGTGGTGAGAAGGCAAGAGCTGGTGAATAATGTAGAAGCAGAGGCCATTACTCCGCTTGGGACCCCTTTTGAAAGGGTCTCTTGAAGGTTTTGGGTCCAGGTAAGTGAGAGATAGCCTTCCCGTTTTCTTAGCGTCAAGTCTTCTAAACACTCCCATCCAGATTACGGATTCTTGCACTTCACTTGCTGATGTAACAGTGATTTATAATATAATTATAATAATAATAATAATAAATAATAATAATAATATAACATTAAAATATATATCAACATATTATAATTTAATAATACAACAATATAATAAGCTTTCAGAAATCAAGTTCAGCTACAACAGTCTTTGAATTCCATCATAATATAATTTTCACTCACTCCAACAGCAGTCAAAATCGCCTAAGAAAAAAACATTTGTTACTCATCTCGCTCTAACACACTCTGCCACGCTGCTAGATGTTCAAGTCTCCTACCAAAGAGAAAACCACAATGAATTCCTCCTCAAGCCTTCTGGGAATTCACTTATCCTTCCTTACATCTCAGATTTATACATCTCTTCGTCTTCTTTTTCATCTCTGCACTCTAAATGTCCGAACTTACTCAATACTTCCTCTGCCTTATATTGTTCTTATTATTTGTTATTAAATTATTTATTATTATAATTATTATTATTATTATTTATTGATTATTCTGTATTTATTATTTGATTATTATTATTATTAATTATTATTAATTATTATTATTATTTTTATATTATTATTATTGTTATGATTATGATTAGTTATTGGATTTTTATTATTATTGTTGTATTTATTATGATTATTACTTGTTATAATTATTACTATTTTATTGTTAGTAATTTATTAATATCAGGGTGTGAGAATGGATAAGGTGGCGGTGATAAGTAGGGTAAAGAAGGGTGATAAATGAATGGGGGAGATGGAGAGGAAAGGAGTGATTCGTGAAGAAGAAAAATAGGTGATTAAATGAGAGGAAAAAAGTAGGGCCAATAATGAAGGGATAGAGAAAGGAGAGTAACAAAGAGACGAGAGTGGAAAGGGGGACAAGAAAGAGAAAGAGTAAAGGAAAGGGCATTTAAAGAAATGGAGAGTGAGGAGGAGAGGGGGGAGGGAAGAGAGAGAGAGGGGGGCAGAAAGAGAGAGAGAGAATAGAAAGGGACGGGTTAATAATTGTAAGGGTTATATTTAAAATAATAGGTCTAGCTCCTGGTCTGGCCCACATTAATAGGTTCCAGCTCTAGAGTAGCCTAGGTCATGTTAGATTAGGATAGGTCTTTGTGAGGTTTAGGATACTGTTAGGTTCGGATAGGTCATTAGTTGGCTAGGATTAGGTAAGATAGATCATGTTAGATACTCTAAACATGAGTTAGAAAAGCCTTATTAGTTTACGTTCACGTTAGGATAGATCGTATCAGGACTTTGTTAAGGATGGAGTACGATCGGTCAGGTAAACTAGAAGGAGGTTAGATAAGTCATATTAAATATAAGATAAGTTAGGATAGGTCATTATTAGACTATCATTAGTGTGGATTGTCAGGTTATTACGATTAGGTCAAATTAGTTCTATAAGGAATTAGTTCGATCTTCTGAGACTAGGAGAGTCTAGGATAGGTATATGAGGTTAGAATGAAGCTAGATTATTTCAGGATTCACCTGGCGACGAAACGTAAATGTACCAAGGTTTATAAAACGAGAAAAAAAAACAGTTCAATTCGTATACGATTTTTCACAGTTGAAGTGCGATCGGCCAGCTCGTGGCAGTATATGATTACATATATCAGCTTCTTGGTATAATTCTTCATTGCGAAATAAGCAGTATCAGTTTATTGTTGTTGTTGCTTTGTGTACCTTATATCCATCTGTGTATGGGTAGTGGCTAGTTTATTGTGTTACTTTATATCCATTCACTGTGGTTGGTAGTGGCTAGTTTATTGTGACTTATATCCATCCTGGGGATGGTAGTGGATGTTTATGTGTACCTTATATACATCCTGTGGAAGGTAGGGGTAGTTTATTGTGGTACCTCAGTATCCATCTGTGCGTGGTTGTGGCTAGTTTATTGTGTACTATAATCCATCCTGTGGATGGTAGTGGCTAGTTTATTGTGTTCCTCATATCCATCCTGTGGTTGGTTAGTGGCTAGTTTATTGTGTACCTCATTTATCATCCTGTGGATGGTAGTGGCTAGTTTATTGGGTCCATTATATCCATCTGTGGGATGGTAGTGGTGGTTTATTGTTTGTTACCTTTATTTTGGGATGGTTAGTGGTAGTTTATGTGTACTTATATCCATCTGTGGATTGATGGTTAGTGGCTCGTTTATTGTGTTCCATATATCCAATCCTGTGGAATGGTGTTAGTGGCTCGTTTATTGTTACCTTATATTCCATCCTGTGGATGGTGTGGCTAGTTTTATTGTGTACGTTCTATATCTCATCTGTGGATGGTAGTGGTACGTTTATGTGTACCTTATATCCATCCTTGTGGATGAGTAGTGGCTAAGTTTATTTGTGTACTGTATATCCATCTGTGGATGGTTAGTGGCTAGGTTATTGTGGACTTATATCCATCATGTGGATGGTAGTGGCTAGTTTATTGTGTACCTTTATCACTGTGGAGGTAAGTGGCTATTGTATTGTTGTACCTTCATATCCATCCTGGGATGGTTGTGGCAGTTTATTGTGTACCTCATAGACCAATCCTGTGTGATGGTAGTGGATAGTTTATTTGTGTACCTTATGATCCATCCTGTGGATGGTAGTGGGCTAGTTTATGTATACCTTTATTCCATCCTGTGGATGGTAGTGGTAGTTTATTGTGTACCACATATTCCATCCTGTGGAATGGTAGTGGCTAGTCTAGTTTTATTGGGTACCTCTTATCATCCTGTGGATGGTAGTGGCTAGTTTATTGTGTACCTCATATCCATCCTAATGGGATGGTTGTGGGCTAGTTATTGTGTGTACCGCTCATATCCATCCTGTGGATGGTAGTGGCTAGTTTATTGTGTACCTTATATCATCCTGTGGATGGTAGTGGATAGGTTATTGTGTTACCTCATATCCATCCTGTGGATGGTAGTGGTAGTTTATTGTGTACATATATCCATCCTGTGCTGGTGTATGGCAAGTTCTATTGTGTCTTATATTCCAGTCCTGTGGATGGTAGTGGCTTGTTTATTGGGTACCTCATATCCATCCGTGGATGGTAGTGGTAGTTTATTGTGTCTTATATCTTACTGTGGATGGTAGTGGCTAGTTTATTGTGTTACCTCATTTACATCCGGTGGATGGTAGTGGCTTGTTTTTGTGTACCTCATATCCATCCTGTGGATGGTAGTGGCCCTAGTTTATTGTGTACCTATATTCCATCCTGTGGTTGGTAGTGGATGTTTATTGGTTAAATACTCATATCTTCCTTTGGATGGTAGTGGCTAGTTTATTGTGTTACCTGCTTATCCATCCTGTGGATGGTGGTGGCTAGTTATTGTGTACTCTCATATCATTCTGTGGTATTGCGTGGCTAGTTTATTGTTGTACATCATATCCATCCTTGATGGATGGTAGTGGGTAGTTTATTGTGTACCTCAGTTCCATCTGTGGATGGTAGTGGTAGTTTATTGTGTACCTCTATATGTCCATCTGTGGAAGGTAGTGGCTAGTTTATTGGTACCTCATATCCATCTGTGGGATGTAGTGGCTATGTTTATTGTGTACTTTATCCATCCTGTGGATGGTAGTGGATAGTTTATGGTTGTACCCTCATATCATCCTGTGGATGAGGTAGTGCAAGAGCATATGGATACACATTTAGGATAAAAATTTGAACCTTATTATTTATAATATTTCTGATATTTCCCAAGAATTTCAAGGAGGTCTTATTTCATAGCTAGAACATGCGATTCAGAGATAAAGATATGGGGAGGAGGTTAAGTTTACGAGGAGGGGGGAGGGTGGTCTGTGTAGGGGCAGTGTTAGAGGTTACAGTGTAAATACACTGCACTACTAGAATAACAATCAAGCTACTATACTGGTTAGTATTTCGCACACGTACAGCACCGCCGGTCACACCATGTTGTACAAGGGTCCCATATGTCTTATATAAAATTTACGTCCCTTTTAAATATGCCAGACTTATCATCCAGCGGCATCTGAAATTTTGTTTAGCCAGGGGCGATTGAGAGCCAGGGATAACCAGGGGTCCTGGCGTAGATATAGGAATTCAACAGGGGAAAGATAGGCTTGTTAGCATTTAAAAAGGTAGTCGTGGTTGTGGTGTTCTTATCGCCAGGAAAACAGACAAGTGTGTCCTGGTTCTGGGCTTGTGGTGGTGTTTTGTTAGTCAGGAAAACAAGACAAGTGTGTCCTTGTTTGGTCTTGTGGTGGTGTTTGCGTTATCAGGAAACAAGACTATGTGTGTCCTGACAATGGTTTCCAGATGATGATTCATTGAGTAATTAAATATTTTGAAGAACTTAAATCTTTCGTATTTATTACAATTACACAACCGAGTAGAAAATTATTACTAGTTTCTTATGATTTAGCGTGATTATGTCTTCTTCCCCCAGACGTGGTATGTCCCATGCTCATTTAGCTCTCTCCCATGAATTTATTAACGGAAGGTCAGATAACAGTCTAATCCATAAAGTGGGGAATTTAAACGGTTTTGTTATGCCACGTTAGGCAGGAGAACTGCAGTGGGAGGGAGGCGGTGGAGGTGGAAACAAGTAGTTTTAGGGATTTGACGTGCTGTTGGAGTTGCGAGGAGGGTAGCATTATGAAGGTGGATCGCAGGGTTCACAGGGCCTCCACATCACTGTGTTATTGATTTGTTCGAAAATGGGCTCTCTACCTTCCTTCCTTGGGAAGATTGTGTGGATGATGGGGTTTGAAGAGCAGTTGACTGCGATAAGGTCATTAAGGTGCATGTAAACTGTTCACCACCAAATCAAAAATGCTTTAATTCCGTTAAACAAAATGAGGCGGGGCGGAGCTTTGAGTTCGACCCCTTCACCAAAACTAGGTGAGAAGTACATAAAGAACACAAAGCTACAATACAGTGACTGGAAAATTACACGCAATAACCCGACACATAAAGGAGAGAGGGTAGAAGCTTACCACGACGTTTCGGTCTCTGCGATATACGAGTATATACACATGGGTGTGCTTATATCACGGGATAAATGGTGTGTAACTACCGCCCACCGGGTGGGAAGCGCGAGTGGTTCACCACCATTACTACGTCTGGGGTATTACTACTGTGGTACTGCCAGAGTGTAGTAACACAAGGGACACACAACATGATTTAGGGTTCATGCCCCCGAGTCGCTCCAGACTAATCTGTCGCAGTTTGGCTGGACTAAGTGGCCATTTTTGGATGTGGTATGACCTCTGTCAGGTGATCAGAGGCTTATTGAGAGAGTCATCAGATGACTGAGATCCACGCTACGAGGGTAGTTACTTCTTGTAAGATCATCCTTATGTTGCTTTGTAAGATAACCTTATGTTGCTTTGTAAGATACCCTATGTTGCGTCTTTGTAACAGATTATAACCCTTATGTTGCTTTGTAAGATAAACCCTTATGTTGCTTTGTAAGATAACCCTTATGTTGCTTTGTAGATAACCCTTATGTTGCTTTGTAAGATTAAATCCTTATGTTGCTTGTAAGATAATCCTTATGTTTGCTTTTGTAAGATACCCCTTATGTTGCTTTGTAAGATAATCCTTATGTAGCTTTGTTAAGTTAATCATTATGTTGCTTTGTAAAGATAATCCTTATGTTGCTGTTGAAAGATAATCCTTATGTTTTCTTGCTTTGTAAGATATCCTTATGTTGCTTTGTAAGTAATCCTGTATGTTGCTTTGTAAGTATTCCCTTTATGTTGCTTAGTTAGATAAAACCTTTATGTTGCTTTGTAAGATAATTCCATTTATGATCTCTCTCTTTTCCTCCTCCTTCCGTTTGTTGCCCCTTTTTCACCACCAACCTATTTTTTTTTTTTTTGTTGAGAGAGATCCATAAGGTTTATCTTACAAAAGCTAACACTAAGGGTTATCTTACTAAGCTAAATAAGGATATTTACAAGCAAATAAGGATTAACTTTACAAAGCAACATAAGGATTATCTTGTACAAAAGCAAATAAGGATTATCTTACAATGCAACATAAGGATGTTTCTACAAAGCAAACTTAAGGATTATCTTACAAAAGCACATAAGGATTATCTTCAAAGCAACATAGGGTTATCTCTTTACATAAGGCAACTATAAGGATAATCTACTAAGGCATACATAAGGATTATCTTACAAGCAACATAAGGGTTATTCTTTACAAAGCTACATAGGGGTTTTCTTACAAATGAACATAAGGGTTATCTTACAAGCAACTATGGGTTTATCTTACTAAAGCAACATAAAGGGTCTATCTTACAAGCAACATAAGGGTATCTTACAAGGCCAACATAAGGATGATCTTACAAAGCGTAACACCCTCGTAGCGTGGATCTCAGTCCATGATGTACTCTTCTCAATAAAGCTCTGATCTCCATGACAGAGGTCAACCACATCCAAAAATGGCACTTAGTCAGCAACTGCGACAGATTAGTCTGGGAGGGAGGACTCGGGGGGCGATGACCTAAATCATGTTGGTGTCCTTGTGGTTTCTACACTCGGCAGTACTCACAGTAGTAATACCCCAGAAGTAGTATGGGTGGTGACACTCGCGGCTCCCACCCGGGGGGCGGTAGTAACCACCTTTTACCCCCGGGGATATATTCACCCATGTGTATAACCGTAAAATCCGCAGAGACCAAAAACGTCGTGGTAACTTCTCTCTCTTATGTGCGGGTTATTTGTGTATTGTTCCAGTCACGGTATTGTAGCTTTGGTTCTTTATGTACTCACCTAGTTTTGGTTAAAGGGGTCGACTCATAGCTCCTGGCCCCGCCTCATTTTTGTTAACGGGGAATTAAAGCATTTTTGATTGGGGTGAACAGGTTACATGCAGCCTTAATGACCTTTCGCAGTCAACTGCTTTCAAACCCATCATCCACCAATCTTCCCAAGGAAGGAAGGTAGAGAGCACAGTTTCGAACAAATGCATAACACAGTGATGTGAGGCCTGGTGACCCTGCGATCAACCTTCATAAATGCTACCCCCTCGCACTCCAACAGCACGTCAAATCCCTAAAACTACTTTTTTTCCACTCCACCGCCTCCCTCCCCACTGCAGTTCTCCTGCCAACGTGCATAACAAACGTTAATCCCCACTTTAGGGATTAGACTGTTTCTGACCTTCGTATTATTTTCATGGGGAGAGAGCTAAATGACATGGGTCATACAACGTCTGGGGGAAGAGACATAATCACGCTAAATCATAAGAAAAAATTTAGTAATATATTCTACTGTTGTGAAATTTGTATAAATACAAAGTATTAAGTATTTTCCCAAAATATTAATTACTAAATGAATCATCAGTTCTGGAAGACCATTGTCAGGACACACTTGTCTTGTTTCCTGACAAACAAACACCACCACAAGACCAGAACCAGGACACACTTGTCTTGTTTCCTGACTAACAAAACACCACCACAAGCCCAGAACCAGGAACACACTTGTCTGTTTTCCTGGCGGATAGGAACACCACAACCACGACTACCTTTTTAAATGCTAGACAAGCCTATCTTTCCCCTGTTGAATCTTATCTCTGCCAGGCCCCCTGGTTATCCTGGCTCTCCCCTCGCCCTGGCTAAACACAATGTCAGTGCCGGGGAAATTGATAAGTCGTGGCATTTAAAAGGGGACGTAAATTTTATAAAAGGGGACATATGGGACCTTGTACAACATGGTGTGACGGCGTTGCTTTTACGTGTGCAAAATACTAACCTGTATAGGTAGCTGATTGTTATTCTTGTAGTGCAGTGTATTACACTTTAACCTCTACACTGCCCCTTCACACCACCCTCCCCCCTCCGAAACCCTTACCTCCCCAAATTCTTTATCTCTGAACGCTGTTCTTAGCTATGTAAATAAGACACTTGAAATTCTTGGTAAGTATCAGAAATATTATAAATAATATTATCTAAATTTATCTAATGTGTATCCATATGCTCTTGCACAAACCATCCACAGGATGATATGAGGTACACAATAACTAGCCACTACCATCCACAGGATGGATATAAGGTACACAATAAACTAGCCACTACCATCCACAGGATGGATATGAGGTACACAATAAACTACCCACTACCATCCACAGGATGGATATGAGGTACACAAAAAAACTAGCCAACTACCATCCACGGGATGGATATGAGGTCACAATAACTACCCACTACCATCCACAGGATGGATATGAGGTACACAATAAACTAGCCACCACTATCCACAGGATGATATGAGGTTACACAATAAACTAGCCACCACCATCCACAGGATGGATATGAGGTACACAATAAAACTAGCCACTACCACCCAAAAGGATGGATATGAGGTAACAATAAACTAGCCACTACCATCCACAGGATGGGATATGAGGTACACAATAAACTAGCCACTACCTCCACAGGATGGATATGGGGTTTACACAATAAACTAGCCACTACCATCCACAGGATGTAATGGGGTACACAATAAACTAGCCACTACCATCCACAGGATGGATATAAGGTACACAATAAACTAGCCACTACCATCCACAGGATGGATATGAGGTACACAAAAAAACTAGCCACTCCATCCACAGGATGGATATAAGGTACACAATAAACTAGCCACTACCATCCACAGGATGGATATAAGGTACACAATAAACTAGCCACTATCATCCACAGGATGGATATGAGGTACACAATAACTAGCCACTACCATCCCAGGATGGATATAAGGTACACAATAAACTAGCCACTACCATCCACGGGATGGATATGAGGTACACAATAAACTAGCCATTTCCATCCATAGGATGGATATGAGGTACACAATAACTAGCCACTACCATCCCAAGGGGATGGATATGAGGTACACAATAAACTAGCCACTACCATCCACAGGATGGATATGAGGTACACAATAAACTAGCCACTACCATCCACAGGATGGATATGAGGTATACAATAAACTAGCCACTACCATCCACAGGATGGATATAAGGACACAATAAACTAGCCATACCATCCACAGGATTGGATATGAGGTACACAAAAAAACTAGCCACTACCATCCACAGGATGGATAAAAGGGTACACAATAAACTAGCCCTCCCATCCCAGGAGGGATATAAGGTACACAATAAACTAGCCACTACCACCCAAACAGGATGGATATAAGGTACACAATAAAATAGCACTACCATCCACAGGATGGTTTATAAGGTACACAATAAACTAGCCACTCCATCCACAGGATGGATATAAGGTACACAATAAACTAGCCATACCATCCACAGGATGGATATAAAGTACACAATAAACTAGCCACTACCATCCACAGGATGGATATAAGGTACACAATAAACTAGCACTACCATCCACAGGAGGGATATAAGGTACACAATAAACTAGCCATACCATCCACAGGATGGATATAAGGTACACAATAAACTAGCCACTACCATCCACAGGATGGATATAAGGTACACAATAAACTAGCCACTACCATCCACAGGATGGATAAAAGGGTTTACACAATAAACTAGCACTACCATCCCACAGGATGGATATGAGGTACACAATAAACTAGCCACTCCCATCCACAGGATGGATATGAGGTACACAAAAAAACTAGCCACTACCATCCACAGGAAATGGAATAAGGTACACAATAAACTAGCCACTACCATCCACAGGATGGATATGAGGTACACAATAAACTAGCCACTACCATCCACGGGGATGGATATAAGGTTACACAATAAATAGCCACTACCATCCACAGGATGGATATAAGGTACACAATAAACTAGCCACTACCTCACAGGATGGATATAAATTTAACAATAAACTAGCCACTCCCATCCACAGGATGGATAAAAGGGTACACAAAGCAACAAAAACAAAAAAAACTGATTCTGCTTAATTCGCAATGAAAGAATTATACCAAGAAGCTGATATATGTAATATATACTGCCACGAATCTGGCCGTTCTCACTTCAACTGTGAAAAATCGTACGAAATTAAACGTTTTTCGTTTTACTGGTCATTTCGTCGCCAGGTGAATCCTGAAATAATCTAGCTCAATTCTAACCTCATATGACCTATCCTAACTCATCCTGTCTAAGAAGATCTAACTTAATTCTTGCTAGACTAATTTGACCTATCGTAAGAACCTGACATATCCTCACTCATGTTAGTCTAAATGACCTATCCTAATTATCTTTTGTTTAATATGGATTATCCTAACTCCTCCTAGTTTAACATGACCTATCGTAAATCATCCTAGTTGATACGATCTATCCTAACGTGACGTAACTAATATGGCTTTTCTAACTCATGTTAGTATCTAACATTTATCTTCTTACCTAATCCTAGCCTATAATGACCTATCCTAACCTAACATGTATCCTAACCTAACATGACCCATCCTATCTAAAATGACCTAGGCTACTCTAGAGCTGGACCTATTAATGTGGGCCAGGGACCAGGCTAGACCTATTATTTTAAATATAACCTTCAATTTATTAACCCGCCTTTCTATCTCTCTCTCTCTCTGGGCCCCCCCCCTCTCTCTCCCCCCTCTCTCTCTCTCTCCATTTCTTTTAATGCCCTTTCCCTTTTTCACTTTCTTTCTTGTCCCTTTCCCTCGTTCTTTTATTTTCCCTTTTCTATCCCTTCATTTATTGCCCTACTTTTTCCTCTCATTTAATCACCTATTTTTTTTCTTCATCTATCACCCTTCCTCTCCCCCTTTATTTACACCCCCTTTACCCACTTATCAACCCACCTTATCCATTCTCACCTGTTATTAATAATATTAATAACAATAAATATAATAATTATAACAATAATAATCATAATAAATACAACAATAATAATAACAATCATAACTATCATATTAAAAACAATAATAATAATAATAATAATAATAATAATAATAATAATAATAATAATAATAATAATAATTAATAAATACATAATAATAATAATAATAATAATAATAATAATAATAATAATAATAATAATAACAATAATATAACATATAAGGCAGAGGAAGGGGTTTTTGAGGTAGTTCGGGGCATTTAGAGTGCAGAGAGAATAGGAAGACGAAGGAGATGTATAAATCTGAGATGTAAGGAAGGATAAGTGTATTCCCAGGAAGGCTTGGAGGGAGGATTCATTGTGGTTTTTTTTGGTAGGGACTTGAACATCTAGCAGGCGTGCATGAGTGTTTTTAGAGCGAGATGAGTGGAGACAAATGTTTTTTTTTTTGGGATTTGACGTGCTGTTGGAGTGAGTGGAAGATTATATTTATGATGGAATTCAGAATTTTGTTTAGCTGAACTTGAGTTCTGAAGGCTATTATTATTGTTATTATTAAATTATTATTATTGTTTGCTATTATTATTACTGTTATTATTATTATTATTATTATTATTATTATTATTATTATTATTTATTATAATCACTGTTACATCAGCAAGGAAGTGCTAGATCCGTATCTGGATGGGAGGTGTTTTAAGACTTGACGCTAAGAACGGGAAGGCTAGCTCCACTTCCCTGGACCCAAAGCCCTTCAAGAGACCCTTCAAAAGGGGGTCCCAAGCGAGTAATGGCCTCTGCTGCTACATTATTCACCAGCTCTTGCCTCTTCACCACAGCTTCTAGACACGCTGGTAATCCCCTACCATCACGGCTCTGCCCTGGACATGTCCATTATAATTTTATACCAGCCGAATTTTTTTTGTCGATATTGAAATAAAAATGGGAAGTCAATATGATAATGATTATGTAAGACAGGTCGAGTCAACACTAAGGCCCTTGAAGGTGAGAGTTTTAGGAGGTAGTGTTTGTAGTATGTGGCGTTATTGACAACGGTGGTGAGAGGGGTCAGACTTGTGAGGTTTCTTCTCGTTAGCAGTCTCGTTACTCGTGTCTCGGTACCTGTGTCTCGTTAGCTGTGGCTACGAGACATATACGTGTCTCGTTACTTGTGGTTACCTCCTTTTCGTTACTTGTGTGTGTCTCGTTACCTGTGGTTATGTATTTTCGTTAGTGGTGTCTCGTTAACCTTCCCCATGGCTTGCCCATTATCCCACATGTCGTTGTATGCGAATCATCCCAGTAACAACCTGTTGATCAGGCCCTGATTCCCCAGGAGGTCTGATCATGGACTGGGGTCGCGGGGGCGTTGACCCCGGAACACCCTCCAAGTAGACCACCACCACCACCTGCCCATCACCACCCAACCACCATCGCCTGCCCATCATCACCACCAGCATCACCACCATCACCTGCATGGATTTACCATTCATGGGACATACATTATACATGTCTTAGCTGTGGTTTGGGACGGAAGTAATCAACCATGATAGACACAGGTCTTACAAACACGTGTCCACTACTAGGTAACACACTCTAATATGCAAATACATGCTAATCAATATGTTTGTTGTTGTTGTTGGTGGTGGTTGAGTTGTTGTTATGGTTGTTACTGTTGTTGTTACTGGTGTGGCTTTGGTCGAGGATGATGCAACACCAAACCTATAACACCCCGACTACAACAACAATACCACGGCTACAACAACAATACCACAGCTACAACAACAATACCACAGCTACAGCAACAACACCACGGCTACAACAATACCACGGCTACAGCAACAACACCCCGGCTACAACAACAATACCACAGCTACAACAACAATACCACAACTACAACAACAATACCACGGCTACAACAACAATACCACGGCTATAATACCATGGCTACAACAATACCACGGCTACAACAACAATACCACGGCTACAACAACAATACCACAACTACAACAACAATACCACGGCTACAACAACAATACCACGGCTATAATACCATGGCTACAACAACAATACCACGGCTACAACAACAATACCACGGCTACAACAACAATACCACAACTACAACAACAATACCACGGCTACAACAACAATACCACGGCTATAATACCATGGCTACAACAACAATACCACGGCTACAACAACAATACCACAATTACAACAACAATACCACAGCTACAACAATTACCACAGCTACAACAATACCAGAGCTACAACAACAATACACGGCCACAACAAAATACCACAGTTAACAACACCAATACCACAGCTACAACAATACCACAGCTACAACAATACCACAGCTACAACAACAATACCACGGCCACAACAACAATACCACAGTTACAACAACAATACCACGGCTACAACAACAACACCACAGTTACAACAACAATACCACAGCTACAACAACACCACAGTTACAACAACAAACCACGGCTACAACAACAACACCACAGTTACAACAACAATACCACGGCCACAACAACAATACCACAGTTACAACAACAATACCACAGCTACAACAACAATACCACAGCTACAACAACAATACCACAGCTACAACACCAATACCACAGCTACAACAACAATACCAAGTTACAACAACAATACCACAGTTACAACAACAATACCACGGCTACAACAACAATACCACAGCTACAACAACAATACCACGGCTACAACAACAACACCACGGCTACAACAACAATACCACAGTTACAACAACAATACCACAGCTACAACAACAACACCACGGCTACAACAACAACACCACGGCTACAACAACAATACCACAATTACAACAACAATACCACAGCTACAACAACAATACCACAGCTACAACAACAATACCACAGCTACAACAACAAACCACAGCTACAACAACAATACACGGCTACAACAACAATACCACAGCTACAACAAAACCATAGCTACAACAACACATACAACAGCTACAGCAACAACACCACGGCTACAACAACAATACCACAGCTACAACAAAACCATAGCTACAACAACAATACAACAGCTACAGCAACAACACCACGGCTACAACAACAATACCAAAGTTAACAACAACAATACCACAGCTACAACAACAATACCACAGCTACAACAACAATACCACAGCTACAACAACAATACCACGGCTACAACAACAATACCACAGCTACAACAACAATACCACGGCTACAACAACAATACCACAGCTACAGCAACAACACCACGGCTACAACAACAATACCAAAGTTACAACAACAATACCACAGCTACAAACAACAATACCACGGCTACAACAACAATACCACGGCTACAACAATACCATGGCTACAACAACAATACCACAGCTTACAACAACAATACCACGGCTACAACAATACCACGGCTACAACAACAACACCACGGCTACAACAACAACACCGCTACAACAACACCACCGCTACAACAACAATACCACGGCTACAACAATAATACCGCTACAACAACAATACCACGGCTACAACAATACCATGGCTACAACAACAATACCACAGCTACAACAACAATACCACGGCTACAACAATACCACGGCTACAACAACAACACCACGGCTACAACAACAATACCACGGCTACAACAACACCACCGCTACAACAACAATACCACGGCTACAACAATAATACCGCTACAACAACAATACCACGGCTACAACAACAATACCACGGCTACAACAACAATACCACGCTAACAACAACAATACCACGGCTACAACAACAATACCACGGCTACAACAACAATACCACGGCTACAACAACAACACCGCTAAAACAACAAAACACGGCTACAACAACAATACCACCGCTACAAACAACAATACCACGGCTACAACAATACCACGGCTACAACAACAATACCAACCGCTACAACAACAATACCACGGCTACAACAACAATACCACGGCTACAACAACACCGCTACAACAACAACAACACGGCTACAACAACAATCCCACGGCTACAACAATACCACGGCTACAACAACAATACCACGGCTACAACAACAATACCACGGCTACAACAACAATACCACGGCTACAGCAACAATACCACCGCTACAACAACAATACCACGGCTACACAACAACAACAACACACGGCTACAGCAACAATACCACCGCTACAACAACAATACCACGACTACAGTAACAATACCACCGCTACAACAACAATACCACGGCTACAACAACAATACCACAGTTACAACAACAATACCACGGCTACAACAACAATACCACGGCTACAACAACAATACCACGGCTACAACAACAATATCACGGCTACAACAACAATACCACCGCTACAACAACAATACCACGGCTACAACAACAATGCCACCGCTAGAACAACAATACCACGGCTACAACAATACAACGGCTACAACAACAATACCACGGCTACAACAACAACACGGCTACAACAACAACAACACCGCTACAACAACAATACCACGGCTACAACAATACCACGGCTACAACAACAATACCACCGCTACAACAATACCACGGCTACAACAACAACACCACGCTACAACAACAACAACACGGCAACAACAACAATACCACGGCTACAACAATACCACGGCTACAACAATATCACGGCTACAACAACAACACGGCTACAACAACAACACCGCTACAACAACAATACCAC
>NC_069412.1:72412903-72490403 GCF_026875155.1 Cherax quadricarinatus | reverse complement strand
ATATATTAACATATATTCTCCAGGTTTTTATAAAGAATTACCACAGAAATAAACAACAAACTTGAGCTAGTAAATGAAACAAGGATTTAAAACTCCGTAGAGTTTCTCCTGACCTATTAAACTCTTAGTAAAAATCCGCCTCGTTAGAAACAATATTTTTGCAGTTTGACACACTTGTGCACCATATGGGAATTTTTATTAAGGATATATATATATATATATATATATATATATATATATATATATATATATATATATATATATATATATATATATATATATATATATATATGTTGTCTAGACAGGAATTATAAAATTTGATTGCTTTCAGTTTTCCAGGCGTGGCGTAAAGAACGTTCGTTGATTAATTGCGGCAAGGATTGCGACACCAGCGCTTTTTAAATTTAATTATTATGATCAAATATTAATGTGGATGTGTGTTTGTTGTGTGTGGTTTGTGTGTGTGTGTGTGTGTGTGTGTAGGTGTGTGTGTTGGTGTGTGTGTGTGTGTGTGAGTGTGTGTGTGTTGTGAGGTGTGTAGTGTGTGTGTAGTGTGTTGTAGATGTGTGTCGTGGTGCTGGTGCTGTGTGTGTTGGGGTTGTGTGTGTTGTTGTGTGTGTGTGTGTGTGGTGGGTCTTTGAGATGTGGTGTGTGTGTGTGCTGTGTGTGTGGTGTGTGTTATTTGTGTGTGTGTGTGTGTGTGTGTGTGTGTTTGTGTGTGTTGTGTGTGTTGGGTTGTGGATGTGTTTTGTGTTGTGTGTGTGTGTGTCGTGATGTGTGTGTGTGTGTTGTGTGGTTGTGTGTGTGTGTGTGTGTGTGTGTTGTGTGTTGTGTGTGGTGTTGGTTTTTTTGTTGTGTGTGTGTGGTTGTGTGTGAGTGTTGTGTGAGGGTGTGTGTGTGTGTGTGTGTGTGTGTGTGAGCTGTGTGTGAGTGTGTTGTGTAGTGTGTGTGTGTGTGTGTGTGTGTGGGTTGTGAGTGTGTGTGTGTGTGGGTGTGTGTGTGTGGTGTTGGTGAGTGTGTGTGTGTGTGTGATGTGTGTGAGGTGATGTTAGTGTGTGTGTGTTGTGTATGCTGTGTTGTGTGTGGTGTGTGAGTGTGTGGGTGTGTGCAGTTGTTGTGTGTGGGGTGTGTGTAGTGGTGTGTGTGTGTGGTGAGTTTGTGTGTGTGTGTGTGTGTGTGTGTGTGTGTGGAGTGTGTGTGTGTTTGTGTGTGTGTGTTTGTGTGTGTGTGTGGGTTGTGTGTTGTGATGTGTGTGTGTGTGTTTGTCTGTGTGTGTGTGTGTGTGTGTGTGTGGGTTGTTGGTGTTGTGTGTGTGGTGTGTGTGTGTGTGTGTGTGGTGTTGTTGTGTGTTGTGTTTTATATAAAATAAACAGTATATCTTCATTTCTTAAGACAGAGAAGAGAGGATAATTTTTTAACACCTGGGATGTTGACCCTAAGATCTGTGAGAGGAAGTGAATCAATAATGATGTTAGTAGTGGTAATGTTGTTGTTGAGTGTTGTTAAATGTTGTTGTTAGCGTTCTTTTATGTTGTTGTTAGTTGTTTGTTATGTTGTGGATAGTGTTACTTGAATGTTGTTGTGTTTGTGTTGTTATGTTGTTGTTAACGTTGTTTTAATGTTGTTGTTAGTGTTGTTAATGTTGTTGTTGCGTTCTTAATGTTGTGTGTTAGTGTTGTTAATGATTGTTGTTACACGTTGTTATTGTTGTTGTTAGTGATAGTGTTAATGTTGTTGTTGTGTTGTTAATGTAGTTGTTAGTGTTGTTAATGTTGTTGTTAACGTTGTTAATTGTTGTGTTAGTGTTGTTTAAGTTGTTGTTAGTGTTTGTAAATGTTGTTGTTAGTGTTGTTTAATGTGTTGTTAACATTGTTAGATGTTGTTAGTTAGTGTTGTTAATGTTGTTTGGGTGAGTGTTGTTAATGTTGTTGGTTAGTGTTGTTTAATGTTGTTAGTGTAGGTTAATGTTGTTGTTTGTGTTGTAAAATGTTGTTGTTTGTGTTGTTAATGTTGTTGTTAACGTGTTAATGGTATGTTTGTTAGTGGTTGTTAATGTTGTTGTTAGTGTTGTAAATGTTGTGGTTCAGAGTGTTGGGTTAATGTTGTTTGTTAACATTGTTTATGTTTGTAGGTTGGTGTTGTTAATGTTGTTGGTAGTGTGTAAAATGTTCTAGTTCTGTGTTTGTTAATGTTGTTTGTTAACGTTGTATATGTTGTTCGTTAGTGTTGTTTATTGTTGTTGTAGTGTTGTAAATTGTTGTTGTTAGTGTTTGTTAATGTTGTTTTGTTAGGTGTTGTTAATGTTGTTGTTAGCGTTGTTAATCTGTATGTTGTTAGTGTTGTTAATGTTGTTGTTTAGCGTTGTTAAATGTTGTTTTATTAGTGTTGTTAATGTTGTTGTTGTGTTGTTAATGGTTGTTGTTAGTGTTGTTAATGTTGTTAGTGTTGTTTCAATGGTGGTGCTTAGTGTTGTAAAAATGTTGTTGTTAGTTGTTGTTAATGTTGGTTGTTAGCGTTGTTAATGTTGTAGTTAGGTGTTGTTAAGGTTGTTAGTGTTGTTCAATGTGAGTTGTTAGTGTTGTTAATATTGTTGTTTGTTAGTGTTGTTAATGTTGATGTTAAACGTTTTTAAATGTTGTTGTTAGTGTTGTTAAGGTGGTGTTAGTGTTGTTAATGGGGGGTTGTTGTTAGCGTTGTTATCTGTTGTTAAGCGTCCTGTTTCAATGTTTTTAGGTGTTGTTAATGTTGTTGTTAGTGTTGTTAATGTTGTTGTTAGTGTTGTTAATGTTGTTGTTAGTGTTGTTAATGTTGTTGTTAGTGTTGTTAATGTTGTTAGTGTTGTTAATGTTGTTGTTAGTGTTGTAAATGTTGTTGTTAGTGTTGTTAAATGTTGTTAGTGTTGTTAATGTGGTTGTTAGTGTTGTTATATTTGTTGTTAGTGTTGTTAATGTTTGTTAGGTTGTTCTTGTTGTTAGTGTTGTTAATGTTGTTGTTAGTGTTGTTAATGTTGTTGTTAGTGTTGTTAATGTTGTTGTTAGTGTTGTTAATGTTGTTGTTAGTGTTGTTAATGTTGTTAGTGTTGTTAATGTTTTTGTTTAGTGTTGTTATCGTTGTTGTTAGTGTTGTAATGTATGTTAGTGTTGTTATGTTGTTCTTAGTGTTGTAATGTTGTTGTTGTGTTGGTAAATGTTGTTATTTAGTGATGTTGTTAGTGTTGTAAATGTTGTTGTTAGTGTTCGTTGATGTTGTTAGTGTTGTTAATGTTGTTGTTAGTGTTGTTAATGTTGTTGTTAGTGTTGTTAATGTTGTTGTTAGTGTTGTTAATGTTGTTTTTTGTGTTTAAATTGTTGTTTTTAAACGTTTTTTAATGTTGTTGTTGTGTTTTTTAATGTTGTTTTTGTTTTTGTTAATGTTGTTAAATTTTGTTGTTATTTTTTTAAGTTGGTTGGGTGTTTTTAAATGTTGGTTAGGGGTTGTTAAATTTGTTGTTGTTTTTTGTTGTTTTTTTGGTTGTTGGGTGTTGTTAGTTGTTGTTGGGTGGTTTTGTTAGGGGTTTTTGCTTAAATTGTTGTTGTTAGTTTTAAGTTATCAAAAAATTTAGGTTTTTGCCCCCAATTCTTTTACATGTCCAAACCACCTAACAACCCTTCCTCACCCCTCTGGAAAAACGTTTTGGTAACCCCGGGCACCTCCCCCCCCAAAATTTCCCAAAAACCTACGAATTCTTGCATTAAAATTCCACCAACTTTTGCCCTCAGACATGACATCTCCACTCCCTCCACCCTTTTCCTCCTCGCGGGGCCAAAAATTCATCCCCCACGCTTCACACCCATAAAAGGGGCGTTGGTAAAATTTTACTCTCATCCCTTTCCCCTCTTTGCCCCCAAGGACAAATTTCTTTGTCTCAAGACTCCTAAGTGAAACCACTCCTCTTTTTTCCCTCATCAATTCTATGATTCCCCTCATCTTTCATAGGACCCTTCCGTGACACGTCCACCCCCAAAATCGGGTTCTTAACCTCCCCCTTTCTCTCCCTCCAATCTGAAAATTCAATTTTCTCAACCTAATTTTTTTTTATCATCATAACTTCTTTTCCTGTTTTTCAATTTAAATTTTTTTTCTTTTGAAACCCCCTCCCTTTTTCATAAACCAATCTTGCGTTCTTTTCAGAACTCCCAAAAGCACAGGTCATCGGGCAAAGAGCAGCTGTAAAATCCCATTTTGTGTGTGTTTCTTTTTTTTAACTCACGCCTCTTCCCAAAGACCCTGCATTTACTTCTTTTTAAAAACCCCATCTAAAATTTATATTAAAAAACCACGGTGCTTACACCCCTTTGGTCTAAGGCCTATTTTTAAATGGGAAAAAATTTCCCCCCCCCCCTTCCTCCCATACTCTAATTTGGGAGCCTCAATCCTCGTAAAAAACTCTTCAATGCTTTCAGTAAACCACCTCCTACCCCCATACCTTCCCAACATCTGGCCACTTTTGCCCCCACCCTTTCATACCCCTTTTCCCCAAACCCATAATTTCCCCAAAAAGGCCTTTTTTTCCCTTTAATCTAAATACTGTTCACTTATTTTTTTTCACGGTAAACACCTGGCCCCCCTCCCCCCTCCCTTTTTTCCTAAAGCTCCTTGTTCATCTGTATCCTATTCTCCGTCTTACTCTTAATTTTTAAATTAAAAATTTTCCCCAATCCCAAACTTTACCAGGTCCCACTCAAAAAAAATTATCCCCCTAAAATTTTTTTGCACTCTTTTTTACCCCCTTTCCCTTAAAAAAGGAAACCTTTTGCATGCTCTCTGCCAATCCCTAGGTACCTTACCCTCTTCCTTTCTTTTATTAAAAAATTTTTTTTTTTCACCAACCACCCCAAAAAACATACCCCCACCTGCTTTTAACTTTTCCCTATCTTACCCCATAAATCCCGGCTCCCTTTACCCCCTTTCTTTTTAAACCACGGGCCCGAACTTCCCCCCCCTAACAACTGGCTCTTCCTCCCTCCTACAAGTTTGTTATTCCCCCTTCCCCAATACACAAAATCACAGTTTCCCCTTATCTTCAAAAAACCATTTAACAAAATTCCAAAAAATTTTCCCTTCCTTTCAATCCTCAAACCTCTCCCATTTAATAACTCCCCTCTAATTTTAAAATTGACAAACCAAATTTGTTCTTGGTTTTCTTAAAATTTTAAAAACTAAACCAAAAAATTTTTTTTTAAAAATTTTCAAAAAAATTTGTTGTTAACATCTCCCCCCTTTTCTTTTTTGGGCTCTTTTTTTCATGTTTCACCCCCTTTAACTCTCTCTTTTTCCCCATTACTTTCCCCTCCTTCCCAACCCCTTCTATTTTTTAAAACCCTTCCCCAAAAGGGCTAAATTTTTCTCCCCTTACTTATTCTTTTAATTTTCATTCCCCCCAATCGTCCTATTCCCCCCTGCCCCCATTTTCCTGAAAACCCAAAAACCTTTGTTTGGAACACTCAAACCCATTTACATTTTTAAACCCAACCCCCATACCTCTTGACCCACTTGGGCCAAAGCTTCTTGGGCCATTTTCCTCCATATGTTTTTCTTACCCAAAAACTCCCTCCTCTTTTTTTTTAAAAACCCTTTACCTTCTTTTTCCCTAAATGTTTTTTCCTTGAAACCCAACCCTACCTTTTACTCTCAGTGTGCTCCCAATAAAAGGATTGATATATCTGGGGCCCCCTCTAAAAAACTTGTACACCCTAAAGTTTTAACTCAACAGTTTTTATTCCCAAAACATAAAAAAAACAAAACTCTGCCCTTCCCCCCCTCATATCTGTTTTACTTATTTACCCCTTTTTTTTTTTTTTTCCAAAAATCTTACCTAAAACCTAAACCCCTTTCTATACAAAGTTCAATAAAAGGGCTCCCTTATCATTTCCCACCTGGCACCCCCAAAATTTTACCTCCCACACCCTCTCTAAAGTTTCTCCTACTTTAGCTTTCAAGTCCCTCCCCCCCTTTTACCCCTCTAAATTGGTTCAAAGGCCCCCTTTTAATTCATTTAAACCCCATTCCCCCCAAACCTTCTCTCTCCTCTGCTTTTCCTCTCTTCCCCAGGTGCTTTACACGCTTATTATGCCCCACTTCTGACCCCAATTTTTTACTTTAATACAAAATTTCTGTTTTTACACTTTCTTCTCTTTTCTCCTTCCATAATTTATCATTTAAAATTACTGCTACCCCTTCCTTTGCCCCTAACTCTCTCGATACTCCAGGGTTTAATCCCTTTTTTTCCCCCCCACTGAACCTCCCTACCCCCTTCAGTTTGTTTTGCTTAGGGCCAGGCATCCAACTTTTTTTTCATTTTTTAACCCCTAAACAAACCTCTGTTTTCTTGTCATCCGCACTCATCCACCCCACATTTAAGCAACCCAAAATTTTTTAAAGGGTTTTCTTTTTTCTTTTTTGTAATTTTATACAGGGAAGGGGGGTTACTAGCCCCTTTTCTCCCGGCATTTTAAATCGCCCCCCTTTCGACACGTTGGGGGTTTCCCGGGGGAAAGTTCTTTTCCACTTCCCCATGGACAATAGAAGAAATAAAAAGAAAAGAGCTAAATTTTGGAAAAAAAGGGGAAAAACCTTGATGTTTGTATATATATATATGCATGGCGTGTCTTTTGAAGTTTTGACCCCAAGTGTAAATAGGAGTAGCAAGATATCCCCGTTATTTTTTAGCGTGTTTATGAGACAGAAAAGAAACCAAACAATTTCCCCCAAACATGGGAAAACGTTCGGTTTTTGTTTCACAGTATTGGAAAGGGCGGTAGTACTTCCCGGGTGGTTGCTGTCTACCAACCTACTAACCTTTTTTATATATATTAAATATATAAATAATATATATATATATATATTTTATATATATATATATATTTAAATATTATATTTTATATACACACACCCAAAGTGTGTATGCATGCAGTTGCTCAAAAAATACAAAAATTTGAGAAAAATGTTTCTACCCTTCAGGATAGTAAAAAAAAAATTTTGGGGTATGAGAAGGGAAAAGGAATTTGCTATGAAAAAAATATCCATGAGAACGTGTGAGAACGTTGTGAGTGCAGGAAAAGATTTGTGACGACACGGGGAAAGTTAAAGTATGAAGGGTGGGGCGGGGGGTGAGATATGACCGTAGCAGGTACACTGTGTGTAGGGGGGTTTCACTTTTAAATGAGGGGTGCACTGTAGTGTAGGATGGAAAACCCGTAGGTGGAGGTACACTTTTAGTTAGGGGGGGACACTGTAGGGTAGGAGGTGCACTGTTGTGTAGGGGTACACTGTTTGTGTAGGATGGACCCCTGTAGTGTTGGAAAGGGGCACTGTAGTGTAGGGGGGTGCAATTTTGTGTGGATGGACACTGTAGTTAGGGGGGTACACGTAGTGTTTGGGGGGGACACTGTGGTTGGAGGCTTCACTGTAGTGTAGGGGGACACTGTAGTGTTTGGAGGGGCCCTGTTTGTGTAGGAGGTACAGGGAGTGTAGGAGGGGGGCCCTTTTTTTAGGTAGGAGGTTTCATGTAAGTGTAGGAGGTTTCACTGTAGTGTTGGGGTGGGCCTGTTGGGGTTTGGGGGTGCACTGTATGTAGGAGGTGACTTTTAGTGTTTGGAGGTTTCACTGTAGTTTTAGGGGGGGTACCTGTAGTGTAGGGGTGCACGTTTTTTTTAGGAGGGGCACTGTAGTGTAGGATGGACAAGTTTGTAGGAGGGGCAAATGTAGTGTAGGAGGGTTTTCACTGTAGGGTCGGAGGTACAAATGTTTGTTTTAGGAGGGGGGCCTGTAGTGGGAGGAGGTGCCTGTAGGTAGGAGGTTCCTGTTAGTGTAGGAGGTTTAAATGTTGTGTAGGGGGGGAAAAACTGTTTGTGTAGGAGGTACACTGTAGGGTAGGAGGGACAAATGTAGTGTAGGGGGGTTTCACTTTAAATGTTTGGAGGGGCACTGTAGTGTAGGAGGTGCACTTAGTGTAGGAGGGACACGGGAGTGTAGGAGGTGCCGGTAGTGTTTGGAGGGGCAAATGTAGTGTAGGAGGGGACACCCGTAGGGTTTTGGAGGTGCACTGTAGTGTAGGAGGACAATGTAGTTTTAGGAGGGGCACGTAGTGTTGGGGGACATGGGAGTGTAGCAGGGCACTGTTGTGTGGGGTACCTGTAGTGAAAGGGAAAGGGGCACTGTAGGTAGGAGGGTTTAAAGGGAGTGTAGGAGGTCCCCTGTGTGGGGAGGAGGGAAACTGTAGTGTAGGAGGTTTCACTGTAGGGGTAGCGGTTTCACTGTAGGGAGGGGGGTACACTGTAGTGAAACAGGGAAAACTGTAGTGTAGGAGGTGCACTGTAGTGTAGGAGGCCCCCTGTAGTGTTGGGGGGTACACGTAGTGTAGGGAAGGGACACGTAGTGTAGGAGGGGACACTGTAGTGTAGGAGGTACACTGTTGTGGAGGTAACTTTTAGTGTAGGAGGTTTCACTTTAAATCGTGTGGGGGGTATACTGGAGTAGTGAAGGAGGTTTCACCCGTAGTAGTTATTGAGGGGACACTGGGAGCAGTGTTTTGCGTGAACGAGGTCACTGTAGTAGGGGAAAGGTGGGGTACATGTAGTTGTGAAGGTGGACTTTTAGTAGTGAAAGGGGGTCCCCTGTAGTCGTTTAAAGGGGGGCACTGTTTGCAGTTAATGAGGTAACCCCGTTGCAAGGGATAAACAGTGAACGAGGGGGATGTGTGGTTTAAAGGGCACAAAGGTTCTCATTTTTTGAGATGAACAGAATAATATTTTCCAAAAAAAAGTTTTAAAATTTGGAAAAGTATATTAGGAAGCTTAGGGTTTTTCGGAAGCTTAGTATATTAGGAAGCTTAGTATATTAGGAAGCTTAGTAGTGCTTTTGTGTCGAACAATGCGGCAATATGGAGCTTTTGCAACACTCTTGTGGGAACCCAACAAACTGGCAAGTTGTGACGTGGATTCTGCGAGAGGAAGCAGAAGCACTGTCGCAACCACTTGCTAAAATCTACAGGTCAGCGACTACTGGACAGTGGCCAGAGATCTGTAAGACAGTGAATGTGGTCCCAGTGATACAGAAAGGAGACAGACAGGAAGAACTACAGACCAACATCACTGATGTAAATAGTACGTAAGGTAATGCAGAAGTTAATTACAAGGGGAGCGCTGGAACACTTACAACTGCCTTAATAAATAACTACTAGCATATTTGGAGTATACTTGAAGATGGTTTCCGGGGGTCAACGCCCCCGCGGCCCGGTCTGTGATCAGGCCTCGTGGTGGATCAGGGCCTGATCATCCAGGCTGTTGCTGCTGACCCCACGTAAACTCACGTACGAACTACGGCCCGACTGGTCAGGTACTAACTTTAGGTACCTGACCAGCGTCTTCAGGGGTCTATTGGTAATCCCCCTTATGCATGGGTTTAAATTATTATAATCATAGCGAAGCACTAAACCCTTAAGGATCAAACAGCACTGCACACGGGTTCAGAAACTGTAAATATTTACCTCACAAATCTGTCTGACTCCTATGAGAAAATAACAAGATGTAAGACAAGATAGAGAAGAATAGGTAGACTAAATATTCTTGGACAGCAAGATGCTGTTTGACGCTTTACATCACAAGAGATTGCGACAAACCCTTGGGGGTGCAGGCAGGAATAATAGGGAATGTGGTATAGTGCATCAAAGAATACTTTATGTGAAGGAGACAAAGAATCCATGAAGAAATGTCAGAATGGGCGAGTGTAACAAGCGGGGTTCCGTAAGTATGGGTATTAGGACCGACACTGTTTCTGGTACACGTGAAGGACACACCAGAAGATAGTCAGTTGTATCACTTGTTTGCTGATGATGTAAACTTAATAAAGAGATTATAAATATATGAGAACAGGGAAGGGTTACGGCCAAGACCTTGACTGACTGCAGGACTCTCAGATAAGTGGCTTCTGGAAAACTGGGAAGAAAAAAGAGAAGACCGGAAACTGAGTATAGACTCGGGGAATAGGGGCTCCAAACCTCACTTAATGAGAGATACGTAGGGGTCGGCATTGTGTCGAGTATATCACCAGAGGCACACATAAGCTAAACTTCTGTACTTAATGATCGTCCTGGATATCTAAGAGTAGCCTTCAGATATCTCAATATAAGGTCATCCACGGCCATATTTACTACACGTGACTTGGAGTATGCAGCACCAGTATGGAACCCACACCTGGTGAAGCTCAGGTATTCAACGAGGTCGTTCCACAACTAAGGAGTTTTTAGTTACGAGGAGACGCTAAAGGCACCGAGTCTGACGGCATTAGAGAATAAACGAACCAGAGAAGATATGATAACGACATACACAATTCTCAAGAGGACTTCATGGGGTGGATAGGGATAGTGTTTGTGAGGCGGGGAACAGGTACTCGAGGGCACAACTGGAAGTTAAAGACACAGATGAATCACAGGGAGTATTTCTTGGACCTCAGGATGGTCATGAAGTAGAGTGACCTGGACAAAGAAAAAATTGAACGCAGGGCCAGGAGCTGCAACTCTATCTCTGAAACCACAAACACACACACACGCACACAACTGGAAGTTGTGTGTGTGTGTTGTTAGGAAGTATTATTTTAGCCTTAGAGTTGTCAGGAAGTGGAAGAGTCTGGAGAGTGATGTAGTGGAGGCAGGATCCATACATAGATTTAAGAAGTATGATAAATCTCATGGAGCGAGGTGAGAATGGCCCTAGTAGCTACTACCAAAGAGGCTGGACCAGGAGCTGTGAATCGACCCCTGCAACCACATATAGGTGAACACACACACAACGTAAATTATAAAACCAGTGACGCAGTGAACCGTTCTAACGCCTCTCCATACATATATCTGTACAAATTCCCATCGTCACACATATCTGGAAAAACTGTGCTGGGTCCAGGTGCCAACGCCATTCCCGTTCCAGGATTCCAAGGATTCCAGACATATTAAAATAAAAGTATTACGTGAGTGTGGGGGCGCCTGTTACCCCCCTCTCCCCCCTCTCCCTCCCCTCCCCTCACCCCCTCTCTCCCCATCACTATTCTTTACCTCCAAATATTTTTCCATATCTTTTTCACGCCGAGTTTGGTGAAATATAATTTGTTTTGTGGGGGAGGGGGGTATCTGGAGGCGATGGGGGGGGACCTAGGTTTGTGGTGAACGAAAGATTGGAGGGACTTGTCGCTCTGCAGTAGGCCTTCTGACCCATGCTAAGCGGGTCCTAATCAGGCTTATATCTGTATAATATATGTTTAAAGCTTCTCACAGCTACCCACAGCTACCCACAGCTACCCATAGCAACCCACAGCTACCCACAGCAACCCACAGCTACCCACAGCAACCCACAGCTACCCACAGCAACCCCATGCGCTTCAGAGATGCTACTCTAGCGTCCTGTTCCACTCATCTGCGACTCTTCCAGATGAATGCACTCCCAACACTTTCTTTCTAAATCTTAACCTAACTTCATGGTTTCGACTTCCTTATTGTGTGTTATATATATATATATATATATATATATATATATATATATATATATATATATATATATATATATATATATATATATATATATATATATATATATATATATCAATATGCATAAGATCACAGTAAACAGGTGATTTTAAAATATGCAAAACAACCACTCTGAAAGAATAGAGAAATTCCAAGCGCTTTCGTGACTACTCACATTATCAAGGAACTATGAAAGTAAAGCATCCAAGGAAGCTATATAAGGGGTCCGGCCAGCACCTCACTATCAGATCCCACAACGGTTAAACACGTGACGCGCGGCGAGCCAACTTGGATAGGTCCTTTGCAAAACTCACCCCCAAGCTATTTATTTGTCCAGTGTATTATTAAATTCTTCCCAAATTCTATTAATTATAAATGGATCTAATTTATATAAACCAAAGGAAATATTCATATTATTGTCAAAACTGCTTTTTATGAAACAAGATTCAATTATATTCCTGTAGACCATGGACTTGCTTGATACTACTTTCTCAACTTTTTGAAAATCAATTGGATGGTTAAAATCTCTTACATGAATAAATAGAGCATTGGAATCTTGTCCAGTTCTAATGCTATATTTATGTTGTTTTAATCTTAGTTCGAGATTTTTACCAGTTTGACCGTAATAAACTTTATCGCAAATTTTACAAGGAATCTTATAGACACATCCATCAGCATTTTGGGGGGAATTCTTAATCAAAAGTTTTTTTTACTGTATCAAGATTTTTGAATACAACTTTAATATTAAAAGTCTTAAGAAGAGAAGGCATATCAACCAAGTTTTCATGGTAAGGGAGAACCAACATATTTTTAGTTGAATAAGGCTGGTTGCCCCTTTTTGGATTATAAAAAGTGTTTCTAGCAACTTTAAAAGATTTATCAATTACATTTCTTGGGTATTTTAAATCATTACCTATTTCATAAATTTTGGATATTTCCTCATCTATGAACTCAGGACTACAAATTCGTAAAGCTCTCAAAAACATTGATGAGAAAACAGACAGTTTGACTCTATCTTGATGCGAGGAATAATAGTGGACATAGGAACAGTTATTTGTAGGTTTTCTGTAAATTTTAAATTTGAATTCATTATTACCCTTAATAATTAAAACATCTAGAAAAGGCAATGAGTTATTTTCTTCAAACTCAACAGTAAAGTTTATAGAATGGGCTAAGCTATTTAATTTTCCAAGAAAATTAATGATTGGACAAAGCATGCTAATAACAATTTTGTAATTAACTTATCAGATGAAATTTTAGACAAACATACAACTGCTGCTCTAGGTTTTGGCCTAAGTTTTGCAACTTCAAAAAAACTTAATAATGTTGAAATTGCAAAAGCCTTTTGTAACTTTGAAAAATTTTCTGATTTATCCTCTGATGAAATTAATATTAGTAAAGGAATGGTATATAGCTCTATGTTAAAACCAAACATTCCCAATTGCCCTCAAAGATTCTTTAAGTCTTATGATACACTTAATAACAATAAAAATTTGCGCCTTACTAAAGCAGACAAAATAAATGCAATAGTAATTATGAAAGAAAATGATTACCAAGAAAAAACGAATAATCTCTTAGATGATACTGAAACCTATTCTAAACTTAGGAAAAATCCCCTAGAAACCGTTAACAGCAATTTCAATAAAACAATAAAACTTCTACTGAAAGGCAAAGATGAATTAGTCAAACAATTTACTTCCACTAATCCATCTTTACCTTACATGTATGGACTAATAAAAGCACACAAACCAGGGAATCCAGTCAGACCAATTATTAGCTCCATAGGGTCAGTTTCATATAAATTATCCAAATGGCTTGTTGATATTTTGAGCCCTGTTGTTGGCAAAATTTCTAACTTTAATGTTAAAAACAACATAGACTTGGTTGATAAATTAAGCTCCTTGATGACTTAAATGATTTTAACATGGTTAGTTTTGATGTTACTTCTTTGTTTACGAAAGTTCCTGTTGATGATTTATTAAGTTTCTTATCTGAAGAACTCGTTAACTATGATTTACCATTGCCAGTTCCTACTATCATTAAACTTATTAAACTTTGCATTGTTGATGCAAAATTTGTATTTAATGATAAGTTTTACACTCAGAAGTTTGGTATGGCAATGGGAAATCCTCTTTCACCTGTTCTTAGTAACCTATACATGGAATTTTTTGAAACAAGGTTGCTTAACACAATCCTCCCTAATAGAGCTAAATGGTTCAGATATGTTGATGATATTTTGTGTCTTATGCCCAAAAATGTAGATATACACCATTTTCTTGGAAAATTAAATAGCTTAGCCCATTCTATAAAATTTACTGTTGAGTTTGAAGAAAATAACTCATTGCCTTTTCTAGATGTTTTAATTATTAAGGGTAATAATGAATTCAAATTTAAAATTTACAGAAAACCTACAAATAACTGTTCCTATGTCCACTATTATTCCTCGCATCGAGATAAAGTCAAACTGTCTGTTTTCTCATCAATGTTTTTGAGAGCTTTACGAATTTGTAGTCCTGAGTTCATAGATGAGGAAATATCCAAAATTTATGAAATAGGTAATGATTTAAAATACCCAAGAAATGTAATTGATAAATCTTTTAAAGTTGCTAGAAATACTTTTTACAATCCAAAAAGGGGCAACCAGCCTTATTCAACTAAAAATATGTTGGTTCTCCCTTACCATGAAACTTGGTTGATATGCCTTCTCTTCTTAAGACTTTTAATATTAAAGTTGTATTCAAAAATCTTGATACAGTAAAAAAAACTTTTGATTAAGAATTCCCCCCAAAATGCTGATGGATGTGTCTATAAGATTCCTTGTAAAATTTGCGATAAAGTTTATTACGGTCAAACTGGTAAAAATCTCGAACTAAGATTAAAACAACATAAATATAGCATTAGAACTGGACAAGATTCCAATGCTCTATTTATTCATGTAAGAGATTTTAACCATCCAATTGATTTTCAAAAAGTTGAGAAAGTAGTATCAAGCAAGTCCATGGTCGACAGGAATATAATTGAATCTTGTTTCATAAAAAGCAGTTTTGACAATAATATGAATATTTCCTTTGGTTTATATAAATTAGATCCATTTATAATTAATAGAATTTGGGAAGAATTTAATAATACACTGGACAAATAAATAGCTTGGGGGTGAGTTTTCCAAAGGACCTATCCAAGTTGGCTCGCCGCGCGTCACGTGTTTAACCGTTGTGGGATCTGATAGTGAGGTGCTGGCCGACCCCTTATATAGCTTCCTTGGATGCTTTACTTTCATAGTTCCTTGATAATGTGAGTAGTCACGAAAGCGCTTGGAATTTCTCTATTCTTTCAGAGTGGCTGTTTTGCATATATTATATATATATATATATATATATATATATATATATATATTATATATATATATATATATATATATATGAAGTCACTCTTCTCTCTGTAGAGCTTTGTCAGGTCACGTTCCGCTCTATTTAGAGCTTAAACGAGTCACACACGAACAAACGTTATATTAAACGAGTGACACACTAGTTTAACTCTTACCTCACATCCAACACTGCCTGAAGCAACACTAACTACAACACTGCCTAAAGCAACACTAACTACAACACTGCCTAAAGCAACACTAACTACAACACTGCCTGAAGCAACACTAACTACAACACTGCCTAAAGCAACACTAACTACAACACTGCCTGAAGCAACACTAACTACAACACTGCCTAAAGCAACACTAACTACAACACTGCCTGAAGCAACACTAACTACAATTCTGCCTGAAGCAACACTAACTACAACACTGCCTGAAGCAACACTAACTACAACACTGCCTGAAGCAACACTAACTACAACACTGCCTAAAGCAACACTAACTTCAACACTGCCTGAAGCAACACTAACTACAACACTGCCTGAAGCAACACTAACTACAACACTGCCTGAAGCAACACTAACTACAACACTGCCTGATGCAACACTAACTACAACACTGCCTAAAGCAACACTAACTTCAACACTGCCTGAAGCAACACTAACTACAACACTGCCTAAAGCAACACTAACTACAACACTGCCTAAAGCAACACTAACTACAACACTGCCTAAAGCAACAATAACTACAATACTGCCTAAAGCAACACTAACTTCAACACTGCCTGAAGCAACACTAACTACAACACTGCCTAAAGCAACACTAACTACAACACTGCCTAAAGCAACAGTAACTACAACACTGCCTAAAGCAACACTAACTACAACACTGCCTGAAGCAACACTAACTACAACACTGCCTAAAGCAACACTAACTACAACACTGCCTAAAGCAACACTAACTACAACACTGCCTAAAGCAACACTAACTTCAACACTGCCTGAAACAACACTAACTACAACACTGCCTAAAGCAACACTAACTACAACACTGCCTAAAGCAACACTAACTTCAACACTGCCTGAAGCAACACTAACTACAACACTGCCTAAAGCAACACTAACTACAACACTGCCTGAAGCAACAGTAACTACAACACTGCCTAAAGCAACACTAACTACAACACTGCCTGAAGCAACACTAACTACAACACTGCCTAAAGCAACACTAACTACAACACTGCCTGAAGCAACACTAACTACAACACTGCCTAAAGCAACACTAACTACAACACTGCCTAAAGCAACACTAACTACAACACTGCCTAAAGCAACACTAACTTCAACACTGCCTGAAGCAACACTAACTACAACACTGCCTAAAGCAACACTAACTACAACACTGCCTAAAGCAACACTAACTTCAACACTGCCTGAAGCAACACTAACTACAACACTGCCTAAAGCAACACTAACTACAACACTGCCTGAAGCAACACTAACTACAACACTGCCTGAAGCAACACTAACTACAACACTGCCTGAAGCAACACTAACTACAACACTGCCTGAAGCAACACTAACTACAACACTGCCTGAAGCAACACTAACTACAACACTGCCTGAAGCAACACTAACTACAACACTGCCTGAAGCAACACTAGCTACAACACTGCCTGAAGCAACACTAACTACAACACTGCCTAAAGCAACACTAACTACAACACTGCCTAAAGCAACACTAACTACAACACTGCCTAAAGCAACACTAACTACAACACTGCCTAAAGCAACACTAACTTCAACACTGCCTAAAGCAACACTAACTACAACACTGCCTGAAGCAACACTAACTACAACACTGCCTAAAGCAACACTAACTTCAACACTGCCTAAAGCAACACTAACTACAACACTGCCTAAAGCAACACTAACTTCAACACTGCCTGAAGCAACACTAACTACAACACTGCCTGAAGCAACACTAACTACAACACTGCCTGAAGCAACACTAACTACAACACTGCCTGAAGCAACACTAACTTCAACACTGCCTGAAGCAACACTAACTACAACACTGCCTAAAGCAACACTAACTTCAACACTGCCTGAAGCAACACTAACTACAACACTGCCTAAAGCAACACTAACTACAACTCTGCCTAAAGCAACACTAACTACAAAACAAAGACATTCAGAATGATTGTTGATATTATTTATTTATTTTTTAGCCAGCCTAAGGCTCATGAGAACTGAAAAATTACTGCAAGTCATAAAATTAACCTTTTTTAAACGCTAAACGATAATCAACGCTGACTGCGTTAACGCTGAGTTAATTTGCGTTAGTTAAGCGAAATGTGTGTGTTTTTTTTTTGTAAGTGGAGAGACTGTGTTTGTAGAGTAGACAGATAACATGTGGAATTAATTAGGGAGTTTTTTCTGGTGTTCTTGGGAGAGGCGAGACAAGGTCTAAGTCGAGATTATTTTACTAGCATGTGTTAGCATTGATGATAACGCTTGCTATAGCACTGCTAGTATTTATAAGCACTAACGATATGGTGTGTCGTGCCGAATAGGTAAAACTGGTCAGTTAGCAAGAACTCATTTGAAACATAAGACTTTTCTAAAATTTTCTCTTATACGTTTAAAGATACATTTTTTTTTTCATTTATGTTAATGTAAAAATTAATATTTTTGTACCAAAAGAACCTTAGAAAACTTTCCTAATTTTATTATAAAAAGCGCAATTTAATTTAGCCTAATCCAACTAAATATATTTTAGATAAGTTTACAGTAATTTAATAATAAACAAACACGATGAAATATATTTTTTTCGCTAGATTCAGAATGATTTTTGCGAAACTATTGCATACACAAATTTTCGCTTGCCTTATTCGGCAAGAATAGCGTTGCTATTGAAGCCAAAATCACAAGTCTTACCTATTCGACATAAGCAACAACGCAACATAAACATGACTTACAATAACAGCTTGATCAAAAACCCGTATTTTTTCAGAACATTGTAGACAGACGTAATTTCCTTCACTGATGATGAACAATTAAACGCCCTGAGGCCCTCTTAAACTCTTTCTATCAATTCGTTTTTGTTCTTTTATTGTACATTGATTAGTGAATAAAACTATGGCAGTTTTAATAATCATGAATGTCTGTTATTGTGTGATATTGCAACAACAAAAGCTAGAGCAGGTGACAACATTGACAACAACACATACAGCGATATTAAGAGCAACAGCAGCAACACAACAATAGCAGCAGTAGCAGCAGCAATTATAACATCAACGGCAAGAATGTAACAGCAGCAGCAACAATAGCAGGAGAGACAACAAGAGTGTCATGAACAACAGGAGTAGCAACAATAACAACAAAATCACCACTACCACCACCTCCAACAACAACAGTAATGATAACAACAGCAAGTGCGAAACATTAATAATAATACTATACTATACTATACTACTACTACTACTAATAATAATAATAATAATAATAATAAAATAATAATAATAATAATAATAATAATAGCTGTACAGTTTCACTTCCAGAACGTCACAATAATAGCTGGACACCACCAGTTTACAAAGCATCACTCTACACGTGTTAACAAAAAATCGTAAACAAACAATATGGCGGCAAGATGCTCTTCAATACGCCTGAGACGTCTTGTACCCGATGACTAACAAGTCACCGACACACAAACACACTTGATCATTAAGACGTCTACGCGCACTGATCAAGACTTCTTTACCTCGATTAAGACTTTTTTTTCCCCTCCACTCATCAAAGCGCTAGCGAGACCTCTAAATTTCACAGACAGGTATTAGTTAAGTACATAATATGCATATAATATATATATATATATATATATATATATATATATATATATATATATATATATATATATATATATATATATATATATATATATATATATATATATATATATATATATATATATTCTCTTCGATAACGTACACACAGGCACGGGTGGTGAAAGGGAGAGGAAAATAGGTACCAAGGGAGAAAAAAGGGAGGGTAAAAAAAGGGTCCAAGGGAGATCAAAAAGCTACTTTGAAAACTGATTAAGGTTTGATCGTTGCAGTCGTTGACATACACGATGTAAATTGGTTCTGGAAACGAGATGTAAGGCAGGATGACTATAAAACTTCGTTTGGTGTTGAGTGCATGTTTGTGTTTGTGCGTTAAGAGTGTGTAAAAAGTGTTGAGTGAGTTTTGGCTGTATTTGTTGAGTGCATATGTGAGTAAGTGTTGTGTGTTTGTATTCTTTTAACTGCGTATATTTCTTGGTGTTTGTTCATTGCGTTTATTATTTTTTTTTATTTTGGGGGTGTCATGTTTTCAAAGTTGTAGACTTTCTGAGAGTGTTTGACCAGGTGAGGGCTCTATGGTGGCGCTGCGTACTCTGTGGTAGTGCTTGTATATGTCTGTGTACATGACAAGTTATGCCCTGTGGAGGAGAGTTGAGACTAATATTCTCTGATAGATATTTTCCCCTTGGCCATATTTGTAATATCTAGATAATGCTCCGTCTCTCTCTCTCTCTCTCTCTCTCTCATGTGCATTCATATGTGCACATGTACACCAGATGGAGGTACTGACGGATGGTAACGCCACTGTAAACATGTACACATACAAATGCACACACACGCAGTAGAAGTGTGTACGTAAAAATGTTGTGTGTGTATTTATATATACATATATATATATATATATATATATATATATATATATATATATATATATATATATATATATATATATATATATATATGTCGTGCCGAATAGGCAGAACTTGCGATCTTGGCTTAAATAGCAACGCTCATCTTGCCATATAGGACAAGTGAAAATTTGTGTATGCAATAATTTCGCCAAAATCATTCTGAACCTAACGAAAAAAATATATTTCACTGTGTTTGTTTAGTATTAAATTATTGTAAACAAATCTAAAATATATTTAGTTGGGTTAGGCTAAAATAAATTGTTCTTGTTATAATAAGGTTAGGTAAGTTTTCTAAGATTCTTTTGGAGCAAAATTAAAATTTTTTACATTAACATTAATGAAAAAAAATATATCTTTAAACGTATAAGAGAAAATTTTAGAAAGCACTTAATTTTAAACGAGTTCTTGCTAATTGACCAGTTTTACATATTCGGCACGACATATATATATATATATATATATATATATATATATATATATATATATATATATATATATAATATATATATATATATATATATATATATATATAACAACATTATATAAAGTTTTGTTTGTATGTTTGTTGACCTCTCTATACACACTCTTAGAAAATACAAACACACACATACACTTGCATGAACACACCTTAACACATACAAACATGCGCTGACACGTGTATCCTCATACAGACACAAAACAAATACACACACACACACACACACACACACACACACACACACATAATAAGAAACACAAAATACTGCTCACACTTACACAATCACAAAGTCACAAGCACTCACCCTTCCTTTCTCTTGCCATATCCCTCCCGTCTCCACCTCTCTCTCTTCCTCTCTTCTTCTTCCTTCTCCTCTCTCCCCTTGTTTCTCTAAATTCTTCTTTTGATCAGTCATTTGCAGTAATTAATCCTTTCTTTCAAGTCAGGTTGTCAAAGGCTGGCTTGGAAGTGGGTGGAGGACTGGAGGAAAAAAGCTCTGTCATCAAAGTCACTCTTAGAGATAACGTGGTTGACAGATAGTTCCATTCCCTCCTGGTTTGTTTACAACTATTTCGACTCCGGGTTTTCGGGATTTGCCGGGTTCGTTAGAGGATCTCGGCTCCGGGTGACCCCCTGGTAAGGAAGATCGGAATAGTGGAATGGGGATGGTATCGTACGGAGACCTATGGGGGTATAGAAGACCTCAAAGTCGTGCGTCTGGCATGCTGAGGGCCGGCACCGCGCTCACAGACAAAGAGGATGGGGCAATTGGGCCCTAAAGACAGATTACCATAAGGACTACAAAGGCTGGCGGCTCGTTTGAACTCGCTCCTACAGGACATAGTCAAAGTGTGCGATGCTTTTCTGAAGGGTTCACTCCGTTTGACGCGGTCCACAGACCCTTGTCCGCTCGCCTCTTCTTCCATGGATTTATCATGTCATTTCGCTTTCTCTCTGCTTATTTGAGGGTGAAATTGGACACAAGGAGAGCGGCTGGTAGTGTGTAGCAGTCGCGTCGCCTGCTGCCCCGCTGAACACCGCTGATTAGCAGTCAAAATCAGTAGTTTTTTTCCCATGGATGAGGATGGATGAAGGATGAGAGAGTGGATGAGAGGTGCAGCTATACTCAACTCCACTTTTACAGCTAACTTTAACACCGACTCAAAACCTTCGTACCTTGTGATGTTCCCACTTTTTTTTTACCTTGTTTCCCTTTTTTTTATTTTTAATCTCGCTCATAAAAAGATTCAATTCCTTACGTCCTTTGAACACGTTTAATCTGATAAGACTAAACAGGCTTTGATGGGCTTACCTGACAGCCACTTCATGACAGTTTTTAAGACCATCGGCTATTTTGAACCCCCTGGGCGTCTGTGTCGTATTCCCCGCGTGTTTTTTTCTTCCCGCGCTTTTGACTCCTCCCATTGATGCGCGCCAACGCTTTTCGCGCGTTTTTTCTCCCGCGCTTTTGACTCCTCCCATTGATGCACGCCAGTACTTCCCATTGGCTGGCCTCCAGCAGCCGCAGTCTTCATTGGTCACCCCGCCGCACTCTCCGCCAATCACCAGGCAGCTTCGTTTGTAAACAATGATGACACGGAGCTTGTGATTGGCTCCCGCCTCCCGTTTAGCGCTCCAGTTTATCGACAGCAATTTGAATTTGTTTGTCAATAATAGAAATTGTGAAAGGTTTATAGCGGAAGCTTTCATCTGCCATGATAGCGAAAGCCTTTGATATTTTGACCGGGGGAAGGCTTTTGTTCCATCTGACTGTGACTCTCTCCCTCTCGCTTGATGTTCTTCTTGTAATTAATGACAGTACTCAACCACATTCTTTTTTTTACGTTTTTTTTTCTTTTTAATTTCCTTTTTCAAGTTGACAGCGTGATTGTTAGTAATTGATCCATTAGACTGTTGTCACACAGGTGACTTGAGTGATTGCTGTTTGACTGTTGTTTAAAAGTACCAGTCAGCCAGTGTTGTGTAGTGACTGGTAGTGTGATATACCAGCCCAACCAGTGTTGTCTAGTGCCTGGTAGTGTGATATACCAGCCCAACCAGTGTTGTCTAGTGACTGGTAGTGTGATATACCAGCCCAACCAGTATTGTGTAGTGACTGGTAGTGGGATATACCAGCCCAACCAGTGTTGTGTAGTGACTGGTAGTGTGATATACCAGCCCAACCAGTGTTGTCTAGTGACTGGTAGTGTGATATACCAGCCCAACCAGTGTTGTCTAGTGACTGGTAGTGGGATATACCAGCCCAACCAGTGTTGTGTAGTGACTGGTAGTGTGATATACCAGCCCAACCAGTGTTGTGTAGTGACTGGTAGTGGGATATACCAACCCAAACCATTTGTTTGTTAGTGGTTAAAAAGCCCCCAAAGGGTTTGTGTGTGAAATAAAACCACGTTTGTTAAAAGGGTTTTTAGTGTTTTTCAGCCACCAGGTTGGGGGGGAGTTGATATACCAGCCACCATGTGTTGGGGGGGAAAAAAAAGGGGTTTTTAAATTAAACCCCACCATTTTTTTTAAAGGGAGTGTGTTAAAAGGGAAACGGGGTTTTTTGGGGGTTTGTAGTGGATTACCCCCACCATTTTTTAGGGGAAAGGGTTTTTTGGGAAAAAAAAGGGGGGAGGAGGGATAAGCCCCCCAGTTTTTTATACGGTGTGTAATACCACCCCAAATGGGGTTATACGAGTTTTTTGGGAAAAGCCCGGGTTTGTTTGGAAATACCCCCAAACCAGTGTTGTTAGTGTGATTAAATACCAGCCCCCCCCGGGGGGGTTTTGTGGTTAAAAACCCCCACCGTGTTTTTATGGGGGGGAAAACCCCCCCCCCTTTTTGGTGTCTAAGTGGGGTTAGGGGAACCAAAAAGGTTTGGGGGTTTGTGTAAAAAAACCCCCACCGTTTTTAGGGGGTTTTAAAAAACCCCCCAAATGTTGTTATAGGGTTTTACCACCCATTGTTGTTTTGGATTTTTAGTGATATACCACCCCACCGGGGTTTTGAAAGGGGTTGGATAACCAGCCACCAAGGGTTTGTAAATCGGAAGTGGGTTTTTTAAAAACCCACCGGGGCCATGTGGTAGTGTTTTTCCCCCACCTTTTTGTAAATGGGAAACCACCAAAACCTTTTTTATTGGTTTTTAATACCCCCAAACCTTTGTTTTGATGTGAAAAAACCCCAAACCAGTTTTGTATTAAAAAGCCCCCCGGTAGTGTTAGGGGGGGTAACCACCCAAAAGGGTGTTGGGGTAGGGAAAACCCCCCCCAAACCAGTGGGGAAAAAGGGAAAATCCCCCCCCAAACCAGTTTTTTGGTGACAGGAGGTTTTAAAAACCCCCCAAACCTTTGGGAAATGGAATTGGAAACCACCCAAAACCAAATTTTTTGGTTTAAGGTGAAAACCCAACCGTTTTTTAAAACCGGGTTTTTAAACCCCCAACCTTGTTATGTGGTGGATATCCACCCAAAACCCGTTTTTTGGGGGAAAACCCCCACCGGTTGGGGGACTGGTAGGGGGATATACCCCCCATGTTTGTAGGAGGGGGTAAAAAAGCCCCAAAGGTTTTTTGGGGGGTTTAAAAGGGGGGAGGGGGAAACGGTTTGTGATTAAAAACCCCCCAGAGGTTGTTTGGGTGGGATAACCAGCCCCCATTTTGTGGGGGGTTTGAAAAAGGCCCAAAAGGGTGTTGTTGGGATGTTTTGGGATATACCCCCAACCATGTTTTGTAGGTGTGATATACCCCCAAACCAGTTTTGTTATTTGAATAAACCCCAAAATGTTGTCATGGGGTTAAAACCCCCAAAGTTGTTAAATGGTGTGTGATTAAGCCAACCGGTTTTGGGTTGGGGGATATACCACCCCAAATTTTCCATGATTTTTTGGTTTTAACCCGAAGTTTTTTTTAGTGGAAAAACCCCCCCAACCGGGTTTTTTGTAGGGGGATATACCACCCAAACCAGTGTTTTGTGTTTAGTGTGATAACCACCCCACCTTTGTTTATGCTGGTAGGGGGTAAACCCACCAGTTTGTTGTGAAGGGGGGGATATACCCCCCCAACCAGTTTGTGTAGGTTTTGGGGAATACCACCCAACCGGGGTTGTTGTAGGCTGGTTGGGAAAACCACCCCAAACCTTTTTTGTGACTGGTAGGGTAACCACCCAACCAGTGTTTTAGTACGGGTAGTGGGAAAAACCACCCAACCTTTTTAGTGACGGTAGGGGAAATATACCACCCCAACCAGTGTTTTTAAATGATGGTAGGGAATACCGCCCAACCATGTTTTAGGACTGTAGGGGGATTACCAGCCCAAAAAGGTTTTTAGGACTGTGTGTATATACCACCCACCATGTTGTTAGTGACGGGAAAGGTGATATACCAGCCCAACCATTTTGTTAGTGACTGGAAGGGGGAATACCGCCCCAACCAGTTTTTAGGACGGTAGTGGGAAAACCCCCCAACCAGTTTGTTAGGACATGGGATATACCACCCAAACCAGTGTTGTTATGACTGTTGGGAAAACCCAGCCCAACCATTGTTTGACGTAGGGTATACCAGCCCAACCAGTGTTTGATGCGGGTGGGAAAATACCACCCCAAACCCAAAGGTTTTGTGACTGGTAGGTGATAAACCACCCAACCAGTTTGTGGTAAATGCCCCCCATGTTAGTGGGGGGAAAAACCAGCCAACCAGTTTTTTAGTGACGGGTAGGGATATACCGCCCAACCGTTTGTTATGACGGTATGGATAACCACCCCCCCCGTTTGTGTAGACTGGTATGGTTTAAACCACCCAAAACCAGTGTTGTGTATGAGGGTAGGGATAAACCACCCAAACCATGTTTTGTAGGATGGTAGTGGATATACCACCCCAACCCAGTTTGTTAGGACTGGAGGGGATATACCCCCCCAACCATTTGTGTAGGACTGGTGGGATATACCAGCCCCCATGTTGGGGTATGTGTGGGATAAACCACCCAACCAGTTGTGTAGTGTGGTTTATATACCCCCCCACCATGTTGTGTATGACTGGTAGTGTGATAACCCCCCCAACCATTTGGGTTAGTGCGGGTTGGGATATACCCCCCCAAAACCAGTTTGGTAGTGACTGTAGGGGGATAACCACCCAAACCCCAGTTTGTGTAGTGCGGGGAGTGGGAATACCACCCCAACCATTTTGTGAATGACTGGAAGTGGATATACCACCCCAAACCCAAATGTTTGAGTGACGGTATGGGATAACCCCCCAAACCATGTTGGAGTGAGGTATGGATAAAACCACCCAACCCAGTGTTGTGTAGTGACTGTAGTGTGATTTTCCACCCAACCATTTTGTGTTGACGGGGAGGGGAATCCCCCCCCAACCAGTTTGTGTATGACTGGAGTGGTTTAAACCAGCCCAACCATGTTGTGTAGTGAACGGGTAGGGGGAAATCCACCCAAACCGTGTTGTGTATTTGGGATAAAAACCACCCAAACCTTTTGTGTAGTGCGGGTTTTTGGGATATCCCATCCCAACCCAGTGTTGTGATGAGGTATGGATATACCCCCCAACCATGTTGTGTATGCGGTAGTGTGTATACCACCCCAACCGGGGGAATGGGGTATGCCCCCCCTGGTTTTTAAAGTGGAATACCCCCCCAACCCCAGTGTTGTTATGATTTAAATGGAATCCCACCCAACCATGTTTGAGTGACTGGTAGGGATAACCACCCAACCTTTTGTTGTGTAGGGGGCCCCCAAAAGTTTTTTGGGGGATCCGCCCAACCATGTTGGGGTAGGGGAATTCCCCCCCAAAGTGGGGATTTAATACCACCAACCAGTTTTTGTGATTTGGAAAAACCCCAACCGGTTTTTGGTATGTTGTAGTGTGAATACCCCCCAACCATTTTGTGTAGACGGAGGGGGGATATCCACCCAAAACCCAGTGTGGTAGTGACGGAAGTGGATATACCACCCAACCGTTTTGTATGACTGGATGGAAAACCACCCAACCATGTTTGTAGTGCTGGAGGGATATCCCACCCAACCGTGTTGTGTAGTACTGGAGGGGGGATATACCCCCAAAACCAGTGTTTGTATGACGGGTGGGATATACCCCCAACCAGTTTGTGAGTGTGATATACCACCCCAAACCCAGGTTGTGTAGTACTGTAGGGGGAATACCCCCCAACCAGTTTTTGTGTAGTGACGGGATTGGAAAACCCACCCAACCATGTTGGTAGTACGGTAGTGGGAAATACCACCCCAAACCAGTTTGTGTAGTGACGGAGTGGTTTAAACCGCCCCCATTTTTGTGAAAGTGAGGGTTTTGGGGATATACCACCCCAACCAGTGTTTGTATGACGGGTAGTGGATATACCACCCAAACCAGTGTTGGTATGACTGTAGTGGGATATCCCAACCCAACCAGTTTGTAGTGACGGTAGGGAAAAAACCACCCCAACCGGTTGTTATACTGGAGGGGGAAATACCACCAACCATGTTGTGTAGTGACTGGGGTAAGAAATGTGGAATTTAACCACCCCAAACCAGTGTTGTGAGGACGGGTAGTGGATAACCACCCAAACCAGGTTTTTATAAGGAGGGGATATACCAGCCAACCAGGTTTGTGAAGTGACGGAAAAGGGGATATACCACCCAACCAGTGTTGTGTATGACGGGTAGTGTAAATACCAAACCATGTTTGTGTATGGGGGGATATACCCCCCCACCAGTGTTTGTGTAGGGTTGGATACCAGCCACCATGTTTTGTGTTAGGGGGATATACCCCCCAACCTTTTTGTTGGGGGTAGTGTGAAACCACCCCAACCATGTTGTGTTTAGTGGATATCCCAGCCAACCAGTTTTTGTGTATGGGGGGATATACCAGCCAACCAAGTTGTGTATGGGGATTATAACCAACCGTGTTTGATTGGATATACCACCACCGTGTTTGTATTGTGAAAACCAGCCACCAGTGTTTTGGGGATATACCGCCACAGTGTTGTGTAGTGTAAAATTTCCACCAAACCAGTTGTGTAGTGTTTATAACCACCCACCATTGTTGGAGGGGGATATACCAAAAAACCCAGTGTTTGTAGGGGGTTTAAACCCCCCACCGTGTTGTGTAAGTGGAAAACCCACCCACCAGTTTGTGTAGTGGGGATATACCCCCCCATCCATTTTCTTTTAAAGGTTGGATATAACCAACCACCAGTGTTGTTAGTTGGATAACCAGCCCCCTTTTTGGAAGGTGATTACCAGCCACCATGTTTTTGTAGGGAATACCACCAGCCAGTGTTGTGAAATGTGAAAAACCCGCCACCATGTTGTGTAGGGATATACCACCCACCATGTTTTATTTGGGAATACCACCAGCCAGTGTTTGTGTATGGAATACCAGCCACCAGTTTTTGGTATGTGATTCCCAGCCCCCAGTTTTGTTGTGGGGGGGGGGTTTTGGGTAAAAAAAAAAAAAAGTTTTTTGGGATAAAAACCACCACAGTGTTTGTAGTGTGATAACCAGCCACCAGTGTTGAGCCCAGGATTTTGTAGTGTGATATACCCACCACCAGGTTTTTGTGTAATTTGACCGGTTTTTAGTGATATACCACCACCTTTTTGGTGTAGGGATATCCCAGCCGCCAGTGTTGTGTAGGGGGAAAACCCACCAGCCATGTTGTGAGTGTAAACCCCAGCCAGTGTTGTGTATTGATATACCACCAGCCAGGGTTGGTATGTGTTTAAACCACCACCCCCAGTGTTGTGTAGTGGATATACCAGCCACCATTTTTGTTGGGGATATACCAGCCACCCAGTGTTTTAGTGGAATCCCACCACCAAAGTGTTGTTTTTTGGGTGACTTTTTGTATGTGAAACCAGCCAGCCATTGTTGTGAGGGGGATAAACCAGCCGCCAGTGTTGTGTATGATATACCACCAGCCAGGTTGTGTGTGGGAAAACCCCACCAGCCGGGTTTGTGTAGTGTGATAACCACCAGCCCATGTTTGATGGGATATACCACCAGCAGTGTTGTGTAGTGTATATACCACCAGCCAGGTTGTGTATTTTGAATCCCAGCCACCAAATGTTGGTAGTGTGAAATACCGCCAGCAGTGTTTTGTATGTGATATACCACCACCCGTGTTGGTAGTGACGGTAGTGTAAATTACCACCCCAGTTTTTGGGGTACTGGGGGAAAACCCCACCAGCCTGTTTGAAAAAGATATACCACCGCCAGTTTGTGTAGTGTATATAAAAACCAGCGGGTTGGTAGTGTGATATACCAGCCACCATGTTTGTATTGTGTATACCAGCCAGCAGTGTTGTGTATGGATATACCGCCGCCAGTGTTGTGTGTTGATAACCAGCCAGCCAGGTTGTGTTGGATTAACCAGCCAGCCGTGTTGGAAATGTGATTACCACCCCATGTTTTTTAGTGGGAAATACCACCCAGCAGTTTTTGTGTAGTGTGTAACCACCAGCCATGTTGTGTAGTGTGATAACCACCCCACCAGGTTTTTGGGGATATACCACCAGCCAGTGTTGTGTAGTGTGAATACACCAGCCAGTTTGTTAGGGGGGATATACCACCCAGCATGTTGTGTAGTGGGATATACCAGCCACCAGTGTTGTTAGTGGATTTACCACCAAGTTTTGGTAGGGGTGAAACCAGCCAGCCAGTTGTGTAGTGGAAAAACCACCACCAGGTTTTTGTGAATACGGAAGTGGGGGATAACCAGCAACCCAAATGTTGTGTATGGATATCCCCGCACCATTTTGGTAGTGGGATTACCCGGGGCCAGTGTTGTGTAGGGGGATAACCACGCCATGTTGTGTATGTGATAACCCCCCCCAGCCATTTTTGTGAGTGGAATACCAGCCACCAGTGTTGTGTAGGGATTACCAGCCAGCCAGTTTTGGGGTATGGGATATACCAGCCACCCAGTGTTGTTAGTGGGATATAAGCCAGCCAGTGTTTTAGGGGGGATTACCACCCCATGTTGTGTATGGAATACCCCACCATGTTGGTATGTGATATCCCACCCAGCAGTTTTGTGTAGTGTGATATACCCCCCCAGCCAGTGTTGTGAAATGTGATATACCCCAGCCATTTTGTTAGTGTGTATCCAGCCACCAGGTTGTGTAGTGTGATTACCACCGGGATGTTGTGTAGTTATATACCACCAGCCAGTGTTATGGGATATACCGCCAGCAGTGTTTTGTAGGGGGATAAACCAGCCAGCCATGTTGGTATGTGAATACACCCCCAGCCAGTTTTTGTGTAGGGGGATATACCAGCCACCAGGTTTTATGTGATATAGAGCCCAGGGGGTTTTTTAGTGGGATAACCACCCAGCCAGTGTTGGTAGGGGATTACCAGCCACATGTTTGTAGTGGTTTTTAAAGCCAGCCAGTGTTTTTGGAAAGTTTTTTTAAAAACCAGCCAGCCAGTTTTTTGTGTTGGGAAAAACCAGCCAGCCATTTTTGTGTAGTGTGATAAACCACCACCATTTTGTATGGGATAACACCCGCCATGTTGGTGTGGAATACCACCACCAGTGTTTTGATTGTGAATCCCCACCCCAGGGTGTTGTGTGATATACACCACCCATGTTTGTATGGAATACCAGCCGCCAGTGTTGGGGATACTGGGTAGGGGGAATACCCCAAACCATGTTGTTAGTGACGGTATTGTGAATCCCCAGCCGCCAGTGTTGTTAGGGGAATACCCCCACCAGTGTTGTGTAGTGATATACCACCACCCAGTTTGTAGTGTGATAACCAGCCAGCCAGGTTGGAAAAGTGTAAATTTACCGCCACCAGTGTTTTTTAGTGTGATAAACCACCACCATTTTTGTGTATTGGAAATCCAGCCAGCCAGGTTTTATTTGGGATATACCAGCCAGCCAGTGTTGGTAGTGTCATATACCAGCCAGCCAGTGTTGTGTAGTGTGATATACCAGCCAGCCAGTGTTGTATAGTGTGATATACCAGCCAGCCAGTGTTGTGTAGTGTGATATACCAGCCAGCCAGTGTTGTGTAGTGTGATATACCAGCCAGTCAGTGTTGTGTAGTGACTGGTAGTGGGATTGTACCAGGCCAGCTAGTGTTTGTGTAGTGGGAATATACCACCAGCCAGTGTTTGTGTAGTGTCATAATACCAGCCAGCCAGTGTTTGTGTAGTGACCTGGTAGTGTGAATATAACCCAGCCAAGCCAGTGTTGTGTAGTGGGATATACCAACCAGCCAGTGTTGTGTAGTGTCATATACCAGCCAGCCAGTGTTGTGTAGTGTGATATACCAGCCAGCCAGTGTTGTGTAGTGACTGGTAGTGTGATATACCAGCCAGCCAGTGTTGTGTAGTGTGATATACCAGCCAGCCAGTGTTGTGTAGTGGGATATACCAGCCAGCCAGTGTTGTGTAGTGTCATATACCAGCCAGCCAGTGTTGTGTAGTGACTGGTAGTGGGATATACCAGCCAGCCAGTGTTGTGTAGTGTGATATACCAGCCAGCCAGTGTTGTGTAGTGACTGGTAGTGGGATATACCAGCCAGCCAGTGTTGTGTAGTGTGATAATACCAACCCCCAGTGTTTGTGTAGTGACTGGTAGTGGGGATATACCACCAGCCAGTGTTGTGTAGTGACTGGTAGTGGGAAAATACCAGCCCGCCAGTGTTGAGTCGTTGCGATAAAACCCCCAGCCCTGTTGTAGTGGACGGTAGTGGGATAGACCAGCCTGCCAGTGTTGAGTATTTGATATACCAGCCAGCCCGTGTGTGGTAGTGACTGGTATGGGATATACCAGGCAGCCATGTTTGTGTAGTGACTGGTAGTGGGTAATATAACCATCCAGCCAGTGTTGTGTAGTGTGATATACCAGCCAGAGAGAGTTTGTGTAGTGACCTGGTATTGGATAACACCATGCAAGGCCAGTGTTGTGTAAGTGACTGGTATGGGATATACCAGCCACCATGTTGTGTAGTGTGATAATCCCAGCCAGCCAGTGTTGTGTAAAGTGCCAGGTAGTGGGATAAACCATCCATCCCGATGTTGTGTAGTGTGATCTACCAGCTCAGCCAGTGTTGGTGTAGTGGGATATACCAGCCAGCCATGTGGTTAGTGAGATATACCAGCCAGCCAGTGTGTGTGTTTAGTGTGATATACCAGCCAGCCAGTCTGTGTGTAGTGTGATATACCCAGCCAGCCAAGTTGTTGTAGTGTGATATACCAGCCAGCCAGTGTTGTGTAGTGTGGATATACCAGCCAGCCAGTGTTGTGTAGTGGGATATACCAGCCAGCCAGTGTTGTGTAGTGTGATATACCAGCCAGCCAGTGTTGTGTAGTGTGATATACCAGCCAGCCAGTGTTGTGTAGTGTGATATACCCAGCCAGCATGGTTGTGGTAGAGGTGATTTACCACCAAGCCAGTTTTGTGTAGTGGGATATACCAGCCAGCCAGTGTTTGTGTAGTGTGAATAAATATAACCAGCCAGGCCTGTGTATAGTAGCGGATATACCAGCCACCCGTGTTGTGTAGTGTCATATACCAGCCCAGAGCCATGTTTGTGTAGTGTGAGTATAGCCAGCCAGCCAGTGTTGTATAGTGTGAGCTACCAGCCACCAGCGTTGTTAGTTGGATAAATCCAGCCAGCCAGTGTTGTGTAGTGTGATATACCAGCCAGCCAGTGTTGTGTAGTGACTGGTAGTGGGATGTACCAGCCAGCTAGTGTTGTGTAGTGGGATATACCAGCCAGCCAGTGTTGTGTAGTGTCATATACCAGCCAGCCAGTGTTGTGTAGTGACTGGTAGTGTGATATACCAGCCAGCCAGTGTTGTGTAGTGTGATATACCAACCAGCCAGTGTTGTGTAGTGTCAAATACCAGCGCAGCCAGTGTTTGCCGTGTATGTGAATTAATACCAGCCAGCCAGTGTTTGTGTAGTGACTTGTAGTGGTGATATACGCAGCCAGCCAGTGTTTGTGTAGTGTGATATACACAGCCAGCCAAGTGATGTAGTGGGATATACCAGCCAGGCCAGTGTTTTGTAGTGTCATAATACCAAGCAGGCCAGTGTTGTGTATGACTGGTATGGGATATACCAGCCAGCCATGTTGTGTAGTATGTGATATCCCACCACCAGTGTTTGTTATTCTGGTAGGTGGATGAAACCAAGCCAGGCCCAGTGTTGTGTAGTGTGATATACCACCCGCCAGTGTTGTGTATGACTGTAGGGATAAACCAGCCAGCCCGTGTTTGTGTAGTCGACTGGTAGTGGATATACCCAGCCAGCCAGTGATTGTGTAGTGTGATATACCCAGGCCAGCCAGTGTTTGTAGTGGACTGGGAGTGGGATATACCAGCCAGCCAAGTTTTGTAGTGTAATACCCCGCCACCAGTGTTGTTAGGTGACTTGTAGGTGGGATATACCAGGCATCCAGTGGTTTTGTGTAGTGACTGGTAGTGGGATATACCACCCCCCGTGTTGTGTAGATGAGATATACCCAGCCAGCCAGTGTTGTGTATGACTGGTAGTGGGATATACCAGCCAGCCCAGTCTGTTGTGTATGTATATACCAGCCCGCCAGTGTTGTGTAGTGGGATATACCAGCCAGCCAGTGTTGTGTAGTGTGATATACCAGCCAGCCAGTGTTGTGTAGTGTGATATACCAGCCAGCCAGTGTTGTGTAGTGTGATATACCAGCCAGCCAGTGTTGTGTAGTGTGATATACCAGCCAGCCAGTGTTGTGTAGTGTGATATACCAGCCAGCCAGTGTTGTGTAGTGTGATATACCAGCCAGCCAGTGTTGTGTAGTGTCATATACCAGCCAGCCAGTGTTGTGTAGTGACTGGTAGTGGGATATACCAGCCAGCCAGTGTTGTGTAGTGTGATATACCAGCCAGCCAGTGTTGTGTAGTGACTGGTAGTGGGATATACCAGCCAGCCAGTGTTGTGTAGTGTGATATACCAGCCAGCCAGTGTTGTGTAGTGACTGGTAGTGGGATATACCAGCCAGCCAGTGTTGTGTAGTGACTGGTAGTGGGATATACCAGCCAGCCAGTGTTGTGTAGTGTGATATACCAGCCAGCCAGTGTTGTTGTAGAACTGGGAAGTGGATATCCGAGCCAGCCAGTGTTTGTAGTTGATATCCAGCCAGCCAGTGTTGTGTATGACGGTAGTGGATATACCAGCCCGCCAGTGTTGTGTAGTGACTGGTAGTGGGATATACCAGCCAGCCAGTGTTGTGTAGTGTGATATACCAGCCAGCCAGTGTTGTGTAGTGACTGGTAGTGGGATATACCAGCCAGCCAGTGTTGTGTAGTGTGATATACCAGCCAGCCAGTGTTGTGTAGTGGGATATACCAGCCAGCCAGTGTTGTGTAGTGTGATATACCTCCAGCCAGTGTTGAGTGGTATGTGAAATCCAGCCGCCAGTGTGTTAGTGTGATATAACCCGCCAGCCAGTGTTTGTAGTGTGATAAAAGCCAGCCAGCCAGTGTTGGTAGTGTGAATATACCAGCCAGCCATGTTGTGTAAGTGTGATATAATCAGCCAGCCAGTGTTGTGTAGTGTGATATACCAGCCAGCCAGTGTTGTGTAGTGTGATATACCAGCCAGCCAGTGTTGTGTAGTGTGATATACCAGCCAGCCAGTGTTGTGTAGTGGGATATACCAGCCAGCCAGTGTTGTGTAGTGTGATATACCAGCCAGCCAGTGTTGTGTAGTGTGATATACCAGCCAGCCAGTGTTGTGTAGTGTCTATACCAGTCCCCGCAGCCAGTGTTGTGTAGTGTGATATCTTCCAGCCACCAGTGTAGTGTAGTGATGTGATATAACCAGCCAGCCAGTGTTGTGTATTGTGATATACCAGCCAGCCAGTGTTGTGTAGTGTGATATACCAGCCAGCCAGTGTTGTGTAGTGTGATATACCAGCCAGCCAGTGTTGTGTAGTGTGATATACCAGCCAGCCAGTGTTGTGTAGTGTGATATACCAGCCAGCCAGTGTTGTGTAGTGTGATATACCAGCCAGCCAGTGTTGTGTAGTGTGATATACCAGCCAGCCAGTGTTGTGTAGTGATATACCAGCCAGCCAGTGTTGTGTAGTGGGATATACCAGCCAGCCAGTGTTGTGTAGTGTGATATACCAGCCAGCCAGTGTTTGTGTATGTAAATACCAGCCCACCTGATGTTTGTGTATGTGATATACCCAGCCAGCCAGTGTTGTGTGTGTGATATTCCAGCCAGCCAGTGTTGTGATAGTGTGATATTCCAGCCAGCCAGTGGTTTAAATATATCATATATTCTTTTTCAACAATGTAAATGGTTTTTACTAAAGTACATCAGTATGTACATCAATATGTACATCAATATGTAACTAAACATGTACATCAATATGTACCATCAATATGTCATCAAATGTACATCCATAAGTAACATCAGTATGTACATCAATATGTACATCAAATTCACAGTATGTACAATCAATATGTACATCAATAATGTACATCATATGTATCTCAATATGTACATCATGTGTACATCAATATGTACACCAATATGTACATCAATATAACAACCAATATGTACAACAAATTGGGGTACATCAATATGTCATTCATATTTTACATCAATATGTACATCAGTTATGTACAGTCAGTAGTGTACATCATCATATTACTCAATATATGTACATCAATATGTACACAGTATGTACATCAGATATGTACATCCAGTATGTACATCAATCTTTTACAGCAATATGTCCACATATGTACATCAATATGTACATCCAATATGTACATCATATGTACATTCAGTATGTACATCAGTAAATGTCCATCAAATATGTAACATCATATGTCCGTCAAAATGTACATCAGTATGTACATCAGTCTTACATCAGTATGTAAAACATAATGTAACATCAATATGGTACATCAGTACGTACATCAATATGTACATCAATATGTACATCAGTATGTACATCAGTATGTACACAGAATGTACATCCAGAATGTACATCAATAAGTCCATCAATATGTACATCAGTAAGATACTCAGTAAATGTAACAACAGTATAGTACAATCAGATGTACATGTAGTTAACTACATCAGGTATGTACATCAATATATACATCCATATGTACACAGATGTACATCAGTATGTACATCAGTACGTACATCAGTATGTACATCAGTATGTACATCAGTATGTACATCAATATGTACATCAATATGTACATCAATATGTACATCAGTATGTACATCAGTATGTACATCAGTATGTACATCAGTATGTACATCAATATGTACATCAATATGTACATCAATATGTACATCAGTATGTACATCAGTATGTACATCAGTTATGTAAGACATCAATATGTACACTCAATATGTACATCAATAAGTACCATCAGTATGTACATCAGTATGTACATCACTATGTACATCAGTATGTCCATCAGTAGTACATCAGTATACATCGTATGTACATCAATATGTACATTCAAGTATGTACATGAGTATGTACATGAGTATGTTACATCAGTATGTACATCATATGTTACAGCAATATGTAACCTCAATATGTACATCAGTCTGTACATCGTATGTACATCAATATGTTCAATCAATATGTACATTCAAATTAGTACATCATAATGTTACATTAGTATGTACATCATATGTACATCAATATGTACATCAATATGTACATCAGTATGTTCATCAGTATGTCCATGAGATGTAACATCAATATGATACATCAAAATTACATCAGTATACATCAGTAGTACATCATATGTACATCAATATGTACATCAATATGTACATCAGAGTACATCAGTATGTACATCAGTATGTACATCATATGTTCATCAATATGTACATCAGTATTACATCCGTAAATGTACATCAATATGTACATCAATATGTACATCATATGTACATCACTATGTACATCGAATATGTATTATCAGTATTTAACATCATATGTCATCAATAGTACATCAATAGTACATCAGTATGTACATCAGTATGTACAATCAGAATGTACAATCAATATGTACATCAATAGTACATCAGTATTACTCAGTATGGTACATCATATGTACATCAGTATGTACATCAGTACGTACATCATATGAACATCATCTATACATCCGTATGTTACATTCAGTATGTACATCAGTAATGTACCTCCGTACGTACATCCGTATGTACATCAGTATGTACATCATATGTATCATCAATATGTACATAATATGTACTCAATATGTACATCAGTATGTACATCAGTAGGTACATCATATGTATCATCAATATTACATCAAATATGTACGTCAAATGTACATCAGTATGGTACAACATATGTACCATCAGTATACATCAATCTGTACATCAAATATGTACATCAGATTACATCAGTTGTACATCAATATGTACATCAGTATGTACACAGTAAGAAACATCAGTATGTACAGCATATGTACATCAATATGTACATCAATAAGTAATCAGAAAGTACATCGTAATGTACATCAGTAATGACATCAGTAATGTACATCCAATATTACTTCAAATATGAACACATATGTACATCAGATATGACCGACAATAGTACATCAATATTACATCAGTATGTACATTAGTATTACATCCAGTATGTAACTATCCAATATGTACATCAATATGTACACAGTATGCACATCAGTATGTACATCAGTATTACATCAATATGTACATCAATAGACATCTGTATGTACATCAGTATGTACATCAATAAGTACATCAAATTGTACATCATTATGTACATCAATAATGTACATCAATATGTCCATATCAGAATGGTACATCAGTATGTACATCAATATGTACATCAATAGTACATCAGTATGTACATCAGTAAGTACATCTGTATGTACATCAGATGGTACATCAGTATGTATATCAAAAATTGTACATCAGTATGTACATCATATGTACATCAGTATGTACATCATAGTACAATCAGTATGGACATCAATCTGTACATCAATATGTACATCAGTATGTACTCAGTATGTAACATCAATAATTACATCAGTAGTACATCAGTATGTACATCAGTATGTACATCAATATGTACATCAGTATGTACATCAGTATGTACATCAGTATGTACATCAGTATGTACATCAAATATGTACATCATTATTTACATCAGTAGTACATCAGTATGTACATCAATTATGTACATCAGTATGTACATCAGGATGTACATCAGTATGTACATCAATAGGTAACATCAATATGTACGTCAGATAGTACATCAGTATGTACACATGGTACATCAGTATAGTACAGCAGTATGTACATCAGTATGAACATCAATATGGACATCAAATGCACATCAGTATGTACATCAGTATGTACATCAGTATGTACAGCAGTATGTACATCAGTATGTACACAATATGTACATCAGTATGTACATCGTATGTACATCATATTACAGTCAATATTACATCAAGTATGTACATCAGTATGTTACATCAATATGTACTTCAATATGTACATCCATATGTACATCAGTATGTACATCAGTAATTACATCCAATATGTACATCAAATGTACATCCAATATGTACATCCGTAGTCAATCAGTAATGTACATCAATATGACATCAATATTTAAGTCAATATGTACATCAGTATTACATCAGTATGTACAATCATAGGTACATCAGTATGTACATCAATATGTACATCAATATGTACATCAGTATGTCCATCAGTATGTACAATCTATGTAACACAGAATGTACATCAATATGGCATCAATATGTACATCAGTATGTACATCAGTATGTACATCAGTATGTACATCAGTACGTACATCAGTATGTACATCAATATATACATCAGTATGTACATCAGTATGTACATCATATGTACATCAGTAACGTACCATCAGTATGTACATCAGTATGTACATCAAAATGTAACATGCAGTAGTACATCAATAGTACATCCATATTACATCAATATGTTAACCCAGTATGTACATCAGTATTACCTCAGTATGATACATCAATATGTTACATCAATAGTACTTCAAATATGTACATCAGTAAGTACATCAGTATGTACATCAGTATGTCCATCAATATGTCCTCAGTATGTAAATCATATGTACATCAATATGTACATCAATAAGTACATCAGTAAGTACATCAAGTATGTACATCAATATTTACCATCAGTATACATCAGTATGAACATCAATATGTTTACATCAGTATGTACATCAGTATGTACATCAGTATTACATCCTATGTACAATCAATTGTACATCAATATGTAAATTCAGTAATGTACAACAGTATGTACATCAGGTTATGGTACATCAATATGTACATCAATAGGTACAATCAATAGTACATCAGTATGTACATTAGTATGTAAACAGTAATGTACATCAATATGTTCATCACTATGTACATCAGTATTTTTACATCAGTAATGTAAATCAGTATGTACATCAATATTACATCAATAAGTAACATCACTATTACATCAGTATGTACATCAATTATGGTTTTACATCAATATGTACATCAGTTAGTACATCATATGGACATCAATATGTACATCAAGTAATGTACATCAGTATGTACATCAATATGTACATCAATATGTACATCACATGTACATCAGTAAATGTACATCAGTATGTACATCAATATGTACATTCAATTTGTACATCCGTAGTACATCATATGTACATTCGGTATGTACATCAGTATGTAGCATCAATATGTACAAGCAATATGTACATCAGTAGTACAGCATATGGTACATCGTATGTACAATCAATATGTACATCCAGTATGTACATCAGTATGACATCAATATGTACATCAGTATTTACATCAGTAGTACGATCAGTATGTACATCAATATGTACATCATAATGACATCAGTATGAACATCAGTAAATGTACATCCAATATGTTCCATCAATATTACATCTATGGTACATCAGTAATGTACATCAATATGTACATCAATATGTCATCAGAAATGTCATCAGTAAGTACATCAGATGTACATCAATATGGACATCAATATGTACATCCAGTATGTACATCCAGTATGACATCAGTATGTACATCAATATGTACATCAATAGTACATCAGTATGTACCTCAGTAATACATCAGTATGTTCATCATATGTACAGCAGTATGTACACAGTAGTATAACATCAATATGTACATCAATAGTACATCAATATGTACACAGTATGTACAATAAGTATGTACATTCAGTATGTACATCAGTATGTACAGCAGTATGTTCATCAGTATTACATCAAATGTACATCAATATGTACATCAATATGTCTCAGTATTACATCAGTATGTAACATCAGTATGTACATTTTGTACACCACATGTACCACATACACATTAGATGGTCTTCAGTTTTTAGGGAGAACACTTTTATTCAAAGTTCTTTCTCTCATGAACAAAAGAGTTTCTCTTGAAACAAAATAGTTCACGTGAACAAAATAGTTCTCTTGAACAAAATAGTTCTCTGTGAACAAAATATTTTCTCTGAACAAAATAGTTCTCTTGAACAAAATAGTTCTCTGAACAAAAATAGTTTTCTCTTGAGAACAAAATAGTTTCTCTTGAACAAATAGTTCTCTTGAAAGCAAATAGTTACTCGTAGAACAAAATGTTCTCTGGAACAAAAATAGTTTTCTCTTGAACAAAAATAGTTCTCTTGAACAAAATAGTTCTCTGAACACAATAGTTCTCTTTGAACAAAATAGTTCTCTTGAACAAATAGTTCTCGTGAACACAATAGTTCATCTTGAACAAAATAGGTTCTCGTAAACAAAATAGTTCTCATAAACAAAATAGTTTCTCTTGAACAAAATAGTTCTCTTGACCAAAATATTCTCTTGAACAAAATAGTTTCACTTGAACAAAATAGTTTCTCGTGAACAAAATAGTTCTCTTTGGAAACAACAATAGTTCTCATTGAAACAAAATAGTTCTCTTGTACAAAATAGTTCTCTAACAAAATAGGCTCATGAACAAAATAGTTTCTCTTGAACAAAACAGGTTTCCTCTTGAACAAAATAGTTCTCTTGAACAAAATAGTTCTCTTGAACAAAATAGTTCTCTTGAACAAAATAGTTCTCGTGAACAAAATAGTTCTCTTGAACAAAATAGTTCTCTTGAACAAAATAGTTCTCTTGAACAAAATAGTTCTCCTTGAACAAATAGTTCTCCTGAAACAAAATAGTTCTCTTGAACAAAATAGTTCCTAGACCAAAATAGTTCTCTTGAGCACAAAATAGTTCTCTTGAACAAAAGAGTTCTCATTAACAAAATAAGTTGTCTGAACAAATTAGTTGTCCTTGAACCAATAGTTTCTCGTGAACAAAATAGTTCGCTTAACAAAAGGTAGTTCTCTTGAACAAAATAGTTCTCTTGAACAAAATAGTTCTCTTGAACAAAATAGTTCTCTTGAACAAAATAGTTCTCTTGAACAAAATAGTTCTCTTGAACAAAATAGTTCTCTTGAACAAAATAGTTCTCTTGAACAAAATAGTTACTCATTTGAAACAAAAATAGTCTCTTGAACAAAAGTAGTTCGCTTGAACAAAAATAGTTCTCTTGAACAAAATAGATCTCTTGCAACATAATTAGTTCGCGTTGAACAAAATAGTTTCTCTTGAACAAAATAGTTCTCTTGAAAAAATATTCTCTTGAACAAATAATCCGTGAAACAAAATAGTTTCTCTTCAACAGAAAATAGTTCTCGTTTGAACAAAATAGTTCTCTTGAACAAAATAGTTCTCTTGAACAAAATAGTTCTCTTGACCAAAATAGTTCTCCGTGGAACAAATAGTTCTCCGTGAACAAAATAGTTCGTCTTAAGCAAATAGTTCTCTTGAACAAAATAGTTCACTATCTCCTTGAACACAATGTTTCTCGAACAAAATAGTTCTCTTGAACAAAATAGTTCGCCTTGAACAAAATAGTTCTCTTGAACAAAATCGTTCTCTTGAACAAATAGTTCTCGTGAACAAAATAGTTCCCTCTTAACAACATAGTTTCTCTTGAACAAAATAGTTCTCTTGAACAAAATAGTTCTCCTTGAACAAAATAGTTTCTCTTGAACAAAATATTTCTCGTGAACAAATAGTTCTCCTCGTGAACAACATGTTCTCTTGAACAAAATATTTCTCTTGAACAAAAATAGTTCTCTTGAACACCAAATAGTTTCTCCTGAACAAAAATATTCTCGTGAACAAAATAGTTTCTCTCTGAACAAAATAGTTCTTTGAACAAAATATTCTCTTGAACAAAATAGTTCTCGTGAACAAAATTAGTTTCTCGTGAACAAAATAGTTCTCTTGAACAAAATAGTCTCTTGACAAAATAGTTCTTCTTGAACAAATAGTTCTCTATGAACAAAATAGTTCTCCGTAACAAAATAGTTCTCCTTGACCAAAAGAGGTCTCTTGAACAAAATAGTTCTCTGAACAAAATAGTTCTCTTGAACACAATAGTTCTCTTTTTGAACAAAATAGTTCTCTCTCATACATAATTTGTTCGTTTTTTTTTTCCCATTTATCATCCCTCCCCCCTACTCCTCCCCCTCGGCGCCTCCCCCCCCCCCTTCTACCTCCCCCCCCTCCCCCTCCTCCCCTTCTCCCCCCCTCCACCTGCTACCGCTCCCCCTTCTTCCCCTCTTCCCATATCTCTCTCTCTCTCTCTCCGCTCTTTCTTGTCTCTTTTCCTCCCTTCTCTCTTATTTCTTCTTTATCTCTTACCCTTTTTCAGTTTACAACCACCTCTCTCTATCTATACCTCCACTTCTCCTCCACTCCACCACCAACCACCTTCACCACCTCCCACCACCATCCTCCACCACCACCGCCACACCACCACCTGACCACCACCTCCACCACCACCTCCCCCGCCACCTCACCACCTTCCACCACACCATCCCCCCTCCACGCGACCACCTTCACCACCAACACCACCTCCCACCAACCACCTCCACCACGCCACCACCATCCACCACCACACCTCCATCACCACCGCCTCCACCAACTCCACCGCCACCACCACCGTCCAACCACCACCACCACCTCCACCACCACCTCCACCACCACCTCCACCACCACTCCACCACCTCCCTCCACCACCGCCACCACCCACCACCTCCACCACCACCTCCACCACACCACCACCTCCACCTCCACCCCACCAACCCAACCTCCACCTCCAACCACCCCACCACCACCGATCCACCAACACCTCCACCGACCACCACCACCACCACCACCATTACCACCACCACCTCCACCTCCACCACCACCACCACCACCACCACCCACCACCACCACCACCTCCGCCACCACCACCACCTCCACCACCACCACCACCAACCCCACACCACCACACCACCACCAACCACCACCACCACCAAGACTCCACCACCATCCTCCACCAGCCACCACCACCTCCGCCACCACCCCACCACCCCACACCACCACCAGACCCACCACACCAACACCACCACCACCACCACCACCTCCACCAACCATCACCACCACCAGACCACCACCTCCACCACACCCCCGCCACCTCCACCACCACCACCACCACCACCACCCTCCACCATCACCACTAACCCACCACCACCTCCACCACCACCACCTCCACCACCACACCACCACCACCACCAACCTCCTCCATCACCACTACCACCACCACCACCCCCACCACCACACCACCCCACCACCACCACCACCACCACGACCACCACCACCACCACCACCACCACCACTCCACCACCACCACACCGCCACCTCCACCACCACCACCACGCGACCACCACCACCACCACCACCGTCCACCACCATCAAACCACCACCACCCACCACCTCCACCACCACCACCTCCACCCCCACCACCACCACCACCACCCTCACACCATCACCACTAACCACCCACCACCTCCACCACCACCACCTCCACCACCACCACCACACTCCAACCACCACCTCCACCAACACCACTACCACCACCGACCACCCACCACCACCTCCACCACCGACCACCAACCACCACCACCACCAACCACCACCACCACCACCTCCACCACCACCACCATCCAACCACCCACCACCACCACCACCACCACCACCACCACCACCACCACCATCTCCACCGCCTATTCCCTCACCCTTCTTTTCCCTTCACCTCCCCCCGCCCCTCAATTTCTCCCCCCCTTCGTTCCCCCCTCCCCCTCGCCACCAACAATTTTCAGTCTTGCCAAAGTAAAATAATTCAATTTTCCGTTTTTGTTTTCCCTCTCTCGATCTTTTGAGCATACAACTGTGAATGAAAGAAAGTTTTTGTTTTTTTCGCTTGTTTTTCTGTTTGTCGAAGTTTGGCTGCTTTGATACCTGGCCTGACCGGAAGTGCTGTTCATCACTGTGCAAAGCAAGAGCATCTCTCATCTTTGGTTAAAAGGTAAAATTGCTTTTTTGATTCCGCACGTGCGTGCACGGGTGCACCATTCTGGTTACGCACCAACTATACTGGCGAAGGTCCAGGAGCTGGTGACTCGACCCCCTCAGTCAACAGTAGGTGAGTGTGATCACTCTGGCCTAATGAACACGCATGCACGCCGCACGCACGCACGCACGCACGCGACGCACGGCACGCACGCACACACACACACACATACACACACACACACTCACACCACACACACCACACACCCAAACACACGCAACACACACACAACACATACCCACACACACACACACTCCCCCGCAGCGAGTCATGTATGGGCGGTGGCGAGGTGTCAGAGTGGGCACCTGTGCCCAGCGGGTCCCACAGGGTCAGTCCTAGGTCCAGTGCTGTTTCTGGTCATCTGTGAAGCGACAAGACGAAGGAATAGACACTGAGGTGTCGCTCCCTGTTTGCAGATGACGTGAAGTTGATGAGAAGAATTCATCGATCGAAGACCAGGCAGAACTACAACGGGGATCTAGGACAGGCTGCAGACCGGACCAGCAATTGCTCCTGAGTTCGAATCCCATCAAATTGCAAAGTCATGAAGTATTGAGGAGGGCAAAGAAGCCCGCAGGAACGGAATACAGTCTATGGGGCCCCAGAGACTTACAACCCTCACTCCGGAAAAAGCCCTTGGGGGGTGCGTATATACCAGACACACACCCACAAATAACTGCTGCAGCATATGGGGCGCCTGGCAAACCTCCGAACAGCATTTCCGACATCTTACAAAGAATCATTAGGACCATGTACTCCGAGTATGTTAGTGCCGCCTAAGGGAGTATGCGGCACCGTTTGGAAACCCACACTGGCCCAGCACGACACAAAAACTAGAGAAAAGTGCAAAAGGTTTGCACAAGACAGTCCCAGAGCTAAGATGTCATGTTCTAAACGAGGAGAGGTTAAAGCGGGAAATCAAACCTGCCACACTGGATGACGGAAAGATAGGGGGGACATGATCGCAACCATACACAATACTGAGAGGGTTGACACTGGACAGAAAGACAGGATGTTCCAGAGATTGACACAGTAACAAGGGGACACAGTTGGAAGTTGAAGACCCCGATGAATCTAACAAGGGTATGTTAAGGAAGTATTTCTTCATCCACAGAGTAGTCCATGAAGTGGAAATTAGTCCTGTGAAGCGATGTAGTGGAGCAGTGGATCCCTACATAGCTGTTAAGCAGAGGTATGATAAAGCTCACGGAGCACAGAGAGTGACCTAGAGTGACCCGTGAAGAGGCGGCCAGGAGTTGGACTCGCCCCCTGCGAACTCTCAATTAGGGCTGAGTACACACACACACACACCACACACACCACAACGCACACACACACACACACACCCACACACCACCTACACACTACACACACAAAGCCGCAGACCAGAGTCATAGGCTAGGTGGCCAAAGACAGGCACAACCGTCCTCAAGGAAAAATCTGGGGGTGAGTATAACACCGAGCACGTCGCCGGAGGACAACATTAACCAAATACCTGCAGCGCATAGGGCGCCTGCAAACCTGAGAGAAGCGTTCCGATTACCTCATAAGGAATCGTTCCAAGACTTTAACACTGGAGTATGCATCACCAGTTTGGAATCCACACCTGGTCAAGCATGTTAAGAAATTAGAGAAAGTGCAAAGGTTAGTTCCAGAGCTAAGGGGAATGTCCTACGAAGAAAGGTTAAAGAGAATCGGTCTGACGTACACTGGGGACCGGATGGTCAGGGGAGACATGATAACGACATACAAAATACTGCGTGGAATAGATAAGGTTGACAGGGACAGGATGTTCTAGAGATGGGACACAGAAACAAGGGGTCACAATTGGAAGTTGAAGACTCAGATGAGCCAAAGGGATGTTAGGAAGTATTTCTTCAGTGAGGTAGTGGAAGCAGGAACCATACATAGTTTTAAGACGAGGTATGATAAAGCTCATGGAGCAGGGAGAGGGAGGACCTAGTAGCGGCCAGTGAAGACGCGGGGCCAGGAGCTGAGTCTCGACCCCTGCAACCACAATTAGCTGAGTACAATTAAGTGAATATACACACACACACACATACACACACACACACACACACACACACACACACACACACACACACATGTTGTACCATGTATTATGTGTGCTGTTGTTATTGTTGTTGTTGTTGGTGGTGGTGGTGGTGTTATTGTTGTTGTTGTTATTGTTGTTGTTGGTGTTATTGTTGTTGTTGGTGTTTGTTGTTGTTGTTGGTGGTGGTGGGTGGTGTTATTGTTGTTGGTGTTATTGTTGGTGTTGTTGTTGTTCTTGTTGTTGTTGTTGGTGTACCATCTACTGTGCATCCTGATTTTGCTCTTGTTGTTATTGTTTGTTATTATTATTATTACTATTATTATTTTTGTGCTGTTATAATTATTATTATTTAGCAGTCTCTAAAATATGCACAGTCATGTATGTATATATATATATATATATATATATATATATATAATATATATATATATAATATATATATATATATATATATATATAAACACTGATCTCTGACTGAAGGAGACTCGAACCTACGAACCTTGGAACAAGGTACGCAGTACTTTACCAATCTACCCACACTGGACAATACCTTGGCATCCAGCTTGCGCTAGACTTTGATCCAAGGCAGCCAGCTTTCAGGGAGAAGGCTTACAGCTTTTCATCTCATCCCCTGCATGCATCAGCCTTACTACAGATATTAACAATGCAAGGAATTCGCAAGAGCAGGCGATATATATACACAAACACTGATCTCAATAAGAGTCTTATAACGTACAATAAGAGTCTTATAACGTACAATAAGAGTCTTATAACGTACAATAAGAGTCTTATAACGTACAATGAGAGTCTTACAACGTACAATAAGAGTCTTATAACGTACAATAAGAGTCTTATAACGTACAATAAGAGTCTTATAACGTACAATAAGTCTTATAACGTACAATAAGAGTCTTATAACGTACAATAAGAGTCTTATAACGTACAATAAGAGTCTTATAACGTACAATAAGAGTCTTATAACGTACAATAAGAGTCTTATAACGTACAATAAGAGTCTTATAACGTACAATAAGAGTCTTATAACGTACAATAAGAGTCTTATAACGTACAATAAGAGTCTTATAACGTACAATAAGAGTCTTATAACGTACAATAAGAGTCTTAAAACGTACAATAAGATTTTTATAACGTACAAAAAACCTTATAACGTACAATAAGAGTCTAAAACTACAAAAGGGGTCTTAAAACGTAAAATAAGATCTTTAACGTCAATAAGGTCTTTAACGTAAAATAGAGTCTTATAACGTACATAAGTTTTTTAAAACAAAAAGAGTCTTATAACGACAATAAGACCTTATACGTAAAAAAGATTTTTATAACGTACAAAAAAGGTCTTATAACGAACAATAAGAGTCTTTAAGTACAATAAAGGTCTTATAAGTACAATAAAAGCCTTATAAACGCAAAAAGTCTTATAACGTACAAAAGAGTTTATAACGTAAAATAAAACCTTAAAACGACAAAAAAGAGTTTTTATAAACGTACAATAAAGTTTTAAGTACAATAAGAGTCTTATAACGTACAATAAGATCTTATAACGTAAAAAAGGGTTTAAAACGTAAAATAAAGCCTTATAAGTACTAAGAGCTTATAACGTACAAAAAGATTAAAACACAATAAGAGTTTTAAGGAGAACACACGCGGCAAACAATATATCCACACTTTGACAAAAAAAATTTACAGTTGAAAAATAACAAGGGTTAAGGGGAAAAAAAACACAGGAGGGGGTGTTTTTTTCCCGGCTTAATATTTTTTTTTACAACCGAGCGGGTGTGTGGAATTTGTCAAACTTAGAGAATCTTGCTTAAACGACTGCAAAACTGTGTATTGGTGTGTGTGTGCGTGTGTCATGTGGTGTGTGTTGTGTGTGTGTTGTTTGTGTGTTTGTGTTTGTGTGTGTTGTGTGTGTTGTGTGTGTGTGTGTGTGGGTGTGTGTTGGTGTGTTTTGTGTGTGAGTGTGTGTGTGTGTGTGTTGTGTGTTGTGTGTGAGTTGTTTTTTGTGTGAGTGTGTGTGTGGTGTGTGTGTGTGTGTTGTGTTTGTGTGTTTTGGTGTGTGGGTTTGTGTGTGTGTGTGTGAGTGTGTGTGTGTGTGTTTGTGTGTTTGTGTGTGGTGTGTGTTGTGTGTGTTAGTGTGTTTGTGTGTGTGTGTGTGTGTGTGTGGGTGGTGTGTGTTTGTGTGTTTGTGTATTGTGTGTGTTTGTGTGTTTGTGTGTGTGTGGTGTGTGTGTGTGTGTGTGTGTTGTGTTGTGTGTTTGTGTGTGTGTGTGTGTGTGTTGTGGTGTGGTGTTTGTGTGTTTTTGTGTGTGGGGTGTGTTTTGTGTGGTGTGTGTGTGTGTTGTAGTGTGTGTGTTTGCGTGTGTTTGTGTGTGTGTGTGTGTTTGTGTGTTTGTGTGTGTGTTTGTGTGTGTGTGTGTGGTTTTGTGTGTGTTGTGTGTGTTTGTGTGTTTGTGTGTGTTTTGTGTGTGTGTGTGTGGTGTGTGTTTTGTGTTGTGTGTTTAGTGTGTTTGTGTTTGTGTGTGTGTGTGTGTGTGTGTGTGTGTGTGTGTTTGTGTGTTTGTGTGTGTGTGTTGTGTGTGTTTGTGTGTGTTGTGTGTGTGTGTGTGGTGTGTTGGTGTTTGGGTTGTTTGTGTGTTGTGTGTGTGTTTGTGTGTTTGGTGTGTGTTTGTGTGTGTGTGTGTGTTGGGTGTTTGTGTTGTGTGTGAGTTTTGTGTGTTTGTGTGTGTGGTGTGTGTGTGTGGTTTGTGTGTGTTTTGTGTGTTGTGTGTGTGTGTGTGTGGTGTTTGGTGTGTTTGTGTGTGTGTGTGTGTTTGTGTGTGTTGTGTGTGTGTGTGTGTGTTTGGTTTGTTGTGTGTGAGTGTGTGTGTGTGTGTGTGTGTGTGTGTGTGTGTGTGTGTGTGTGTGTGTGTGTGTTTGTTGTGTGTGGTGTGTGGTGTTGTGTGTGTTGTGTGGTGTGTGTTTTGTGGTGTTTGTGTGTGTGTTGTACTCACCTAGTTGTACTCACCTAGTTGATGTGCGGGGGTCGAGTCCCCAAGACTCCTGCCCCGCCACCTTCACCATGGTCGCTACTATGTCACTCTCCCTGAACCTTGATTATATATTATAATCAAAAAGAAGCGCTACGCCACAAAGGCTATACCGCGCCCTGAACCTTGAGCTGTTATCGTCCTCTGCTTAAAGCTATGTAGGAACCTAGCCTCCCTACATCGCTTTCCCCAAACTATCCACGTTCCTGACTACTCTGTGGCTGAAGAAATACTTCCTAACTCCCTTTGATTCATCATGTAACATCAACTTCCAACTGTGTCCCCGTGTTGCTGTGACCAATCTCTGGAACATCCTGTCTTTGCTCCACCTTGTCAATTCCTCTCAGTATTTTGATAAGTCGTTATCATGTCCCCCCTATCTCTCACTGTCCTCCAGTGTCGTCAGGTTGATTTCCTTAACCTCCCTCGAAGGACCATATCCTCTTAGCTCTGGACTAGTCTTGTTGCCATACCAAGGCAAACCTTTGTTCACTTTCTCTATGTTATCTTCACGTGCTAGGCTAGGTGTGGGTTCCAAACCCGTGTGCCGCATACGTCAATATGGGCCTAACGACCCGGTGTACAGGGTCCTGAATCGATTTCCTTAAGTTAAGAAGATGTCGGAATGCTGGTTCTGAGGTTTGCTAGGCCGCCCATATGCTGCAGCAGTTATTGGATGAGTGTCTCTTCAGAGATGTGCCTGGTGTTATCCAACCCCAAGATCTTTTTCCTGAGTGAGGTTTGTATCTCTGACCCCCTAGACTGTACTCTCCGTCTGGCGGTCTTCCTTTGCCCTTCCCCAATCTTCCATGACTTTGCACTTGGTGTGTGTGTGGTGTTGTGTGTGTTGTGTGTGTGTGTGTGTGTGTGTGTGTGTGGGTGTGTGTGTGTGTGTGTTTTGTGTGTGTGTAATTATATAAACCAGGAACTAAATAACAGTTTCATAAAACACATAAAAAGTCTTTACCAAAGAAAATTAGACTTGTATAAAAGACTTCAGTAGGAAGGGAAAGTCTGAAGTCTGACCTCACACACGACCTCTCTACCTAACCTGGTGACTGAGTCGTTCATGTGAAGGTGTCAGGGAGGACTACATGATAACGACAGCAAGAGTCTTCCTGATCATCCTGGCTATTAGTGCAGGAACACTGACTATCCCTTGCCTTCAGAGATTGTTTGTTAGTGTTAAGAGGTAGTGAAAATTAAGAGAGGGAAAGAGAGAGAGGAGAGAGAGAGAGAGAGAGAGAGAGTGTGAGAGAGAAGAGAGAGAGAGAGAGAGAGAGATAGAGAGAGAGAGAGAGAGAGAGAAGAAGAGAGAGAGAGAATGGGGAGATAAGATAGAGAGAGAGAAGAGAGAAGAGAGTGAGAGAGAGAGGAGAGAGGAGAGAGAGATGAGAGAGAGAGAGAGACTGATCAATCTACTTGCGCCAAAGTACGAACAGCATGGCCACATCTGTCATAACTGGTAGAGGACGGGCAGAGGACGTGGCGTGAGAAGACATCTACAGCCTTACTCTCCCCCACTAACATCAGTTCCAGCCGGCAGAACCTGAGGACAATCTGCAAAACACAGGAGGTGCAAACAATCATATCCACCCTCCCCATGGCACCTATGCTTGTGCTCTCCCTGTTCTCCGGAAAGGCACTCTGCCAACACTGCCTGCCGAGATACCAGGTGTCATTAAGCTACAAGAAAGGACATCAGTACATAATTGGACCAGTGTCGGAAAAAAAAGTAACTTGACAGACAGGGCCACCTGTTTAGAGACCTGTTCTCAGAATCACACCAGCAATCTCTGAAATGGAGAACACTCTCACGACGCACCCACTTAGGCGTACTTCTACCCAGCCCCCAGCAGGTGGGACTGGGCCCTTATACAAGACCACAGACCTACATCCCTGCAGCTCTGCCTCCGACTCCTAGCCTCTCTCAAGGGCAGGCACCTTTACATGCCCTACAACACCCACCCACCTCAAGCTGACCATATCATGAGGAGCCAGTCTATCAGCATCCGTCGGCCAACATTAGAGTTTTTCATTATCACATGTTGAGAGCTCCACACATAGCTATGTGAACACTCGACGTCCCGAGACATGATAGTTGTTGTTGCAACATTTTATGTGGATGACAGGACTCCAGAATATTGTTGCGAAGAATTGCTGCTACACCTCATGATAGAAGAGACAGGCAAGTGCAAGGAGGTGGTGTATGCTGTGTGCTTCTCTAACAGGTTTTACATGCCTCAGCACATAGATGTTGCCTACCCCTACACAATCCTTGAAATGAAGTTCCTTTCCAAGCTCTGTAAAAACACTAGTACCTCTGTATAGCATGTGCAATGTTACAGACCTCGAGTGGCAACATGCAACCCTATTCAACTTCCTAATGGAAAATATTGACTCCATATCTGGCTACAACCCAACTGTCAACATATTATAATGTGTTTGGTGACCTCAACCAGCACCTTATACAGAGGGACTTTGAAGACCTTCTTGCAGTGTTTGACTGAGAAACTTTGTGATTTCCCACTCATATCTCTGTGCGCGCGTCCTCCCTTGACCCCATAGTGAGTTGATCTGGCAAAGGCATAGTCACTTGCCAACCCCTCGGCTACTACGTTGGATCGGACTGACCACAAGGCTGTTTTTAAACGACACTTAAGATCCCAACAGAACGAGGGTGCGGGAGTCCACACTGCACACTGGCTATGGGAAAGAGGTACATTGGCCAGCCCTTTGCTTCTGAGTCTGCCACCACCGATGGAAGCTCTTCTCCAAGGGGATGTTGACAACCAAGTGAAAGCTTCACTGGAACACAACCTTAATCTACAACAAGAACACATATCCCTCACCGCAATATGTGACAAGCCTCCAGATCAGCCTTGGCTTTGGCTTCGTTGTAGAGAGGCTGCTACTGCTAAGTACAAAGCAAGGCGAAGGTAAAAGAGGAACATCCACCCACCTAAACAGGAACTGCCCAGGCAAGCCTGTAGGCCTATGTGTGACATTACAAAAGTGGCCATTGCTAAATGGGCGAGGTGGACACTTAAAGAAAGGGCTAGCAACAGGTAGGGTAGGGCCCCCACCGGTGGTCCCTGTACAAGGACAGACAAGGTTATCTGCTTGATGAACTTATTTCCACCTCTAAATCGACAGATTGACACCCTACTAGTAGTCAAGAAAGGCGGACCTCTTTTGCTGAACACTTTGCTACCAAAATGCAAGTTCCTGATCCAGTAAGGGACCTACTGCAAGAACTGTGTCAAAACTGGTTGATCAGATGGCGACAATAAGGCAGGAGGAAGAGCATTATCCTTCTTAAATCGCTGGACTCAAGAAAAGGCTATGTTGACCCATAAATTGACCCAAGATTGGCTGAGAAGATGCGCAGACCAGCTAGCAGCCACCACTAACTCGCCATCTTTCAGTAGCACTGCCTAGTACAGTGTAAATGGCCCTCTTCTATGGAAAGATGCAAATGTAGTCCCTGTTAACAAAAAAAGAGCAGAGCAGAAATCAGCAACTACAGACCATGGTCACTCCTGTCAAATCACTGTAAGATCCTTGAGACAATAATCTCAAGACAAATGACAGAGTTTTTTGACTACCACTCACTCTTTGTGATCGTCAATATGGCCTCAGGAAAGGTAAATCTGCTGCTGAGTCTGTTGTTAAAAATCTCTCACTAAGTGGCACCAGTCCACTGGATGAATCCAAAGATCACTGTGAGGTAGCAACTTACATTTGCAGGCGCATTGCCAGTGTGCACCAGGCCTCTTAGCAAACTGCAAGCACAGGAGGGAATTGCAGGCTCTATGCTATAGTTCCTTCCTCAGTGATTACCTTCATGGTAGAACTCTAAGTGTAGCTCTCCAATGGAAACGGAATCAGCAAGACATCGAGTAGCCTATGGGCAAGTGGTTCCACAGGAAGCGTGCTGGACCATTGTTAAGGAATGTCTACTTATCAAGGAACCTTCTTCATCTCATCCCAGAATCACATGCATATGCAGACGACTGATACCTGACATTCACGTATCCAGAGAAGAAATGCCAGCTGCTCTAAGCTACATCAATCACCACTGAGAGCTATATCAGCTTGGGAAATAGATGGCAATAACAATTGGCACCCTGAGAAAAAATGCAAAATGAAATCGTCTCTAGGCACCATAGATGGTAATGCTGTTGCATAGTAAGGATGAATGTGGAGGGTGTTGGCACCTGGAGAAAGAATTTGATATCCTTGGGTGAAATTAGACATTCCGATTCCAAACGTAACCTGAAGAACCATGTTGTAAATCTTGCAAACAAGGCAAGCCAGGAAGCATACAGCACTCGCGCCGTATCTCGCTCTCTGCTTGACAGTAAGGGGTTGCAAATTCTGTACGAGGCAACAAGTACTCTCACACCTTGAGTATGGCTCCACTTTCTTGGTTTGCCTGCCCCCGCCCCTCTCATCTGCGACTGCATGACAGAGTAGAGAACAGAGCAAGAAACGTCTCCATTCTCTCGCCTGGACCCATACTGATAGAGTTGTCAATTCAGCAGAGCCTTCTACATAGGAGGATGTTGGTGACCTTACTGTTATGAACAAGGCCAATATTATACAATTACCCACACTTGGATCCACTCGAGAACAGACGTAGAAACAAGCTTTTAATGCCACGAAGACGGGCAGAAGCAGCAACTTCACTCTGCTGTTCCCTTCTCCACAACATCACTCCATCTGGATCATACATACCCAGGGATGAACTCGAGTATGAACACATTCGTACAGCATAATGATGTCAACGAGATAAAGTCAGTTGATCAAATGAAAATGCTGGCCCCCAGATGGCTCCAACTTTTCATCCTGTTCCCTACTTGTATGTCTCATAACAATAAAAATGCTTTCAAATGAGCTGATGTAGGTAACAGCTCTTAGCTTGTCAATAAAGCTAGGGATCCTTAACCTGTAAATAGCTGTCAATAAAGCTAGGGATCCTTAACCTTGTCAAACCCTGTGTAAAAAAAAAGAGAGAAACAGATGCAGAGAGAATTGAAAAAAGAGAGAAATAGATAAAGAGAGAATAGTAAAGAGAGACAGAGAGCGGGTGAGAGACTGATAAGAGAGAGTGAGAGAGAGAGTCAGACAGAGAGAAAATGAGTGATACAGTGAATGCGAGTGAGATAGAAGGAGGGAGTAAGAGTGAGTGAGATAGAGAGAGTGAGAGAGGAGCACTAGAATGATTCATAACAACTTGTGTGAACATCAAAGATGAACCGTCTCTTTCATCAGCCTTTTCATCTGGTGTCCTTCAAACTACCCCCCACGTTTTGACACATTTTCTCCCTGGCTAGAGAGAGAGAGAGAGAGGGAGAGAGAGTCAGACAGAGGTTAGACATACATGCAGAAACAGAAACTCTCTGTCTCTCTTATCTCTCTCTCTCTCTCTCTCTCTCTCTCTCTCTCTCTCTCTCTCTCTCTCTCTCTCTCTCTCTCTCTCTCTCTCTCTCTCTCTCCTCTTTCTCTCTGTCTCTCTGTCTCTCTGTCTCTCTCTCTGTCTCTCTCCTCTTTCTCTCTCTTCTCTCTTCTCTCTCTCTCTCTCTCTTCCTCTTCTCTCTCTCCCCTCTTTTCTCCTCCCCTCTCTCTCTCTCTCTTCCCCTCCCCTACCTACATACCTGTTTATACACGTACGTGCGTACGTATAAATATTTACATAAAAACCACTCGTTCGTGGATGGTTTGACACGTATGTAAATATGTATATATGCACGTATATATATACGTATATATCTGTTTATCTATCTCTGTCCATCTATCAATCTCGCCGGTGAGATGTATGAAATATAGTGAGCATGGGTGGAAGAGAGAAAGAGAGAGAGAGAGAGAGAGGAAGTAGGAGGAGGAGGAAGAGGGAGGGGAGAGGGTGGGGAGGGGGGAGGGGGGGGGGTTTCAGACCGAATAAAGGAAGTTGCTTTGATGTTAGAGTTTTTCTTTGATGTACAAAGTCGCCTTTGATCGGTAGCTATATTTTAGAGTTCCCTAAATTACCTACATAAATTACTCTTAATGCTTATTGGTGACTCTGCAGACGCCACAAAAGGCATAATTGCCTTTTTTCCAAAGAAAGAAAAATGTCTATCTCTCTCTATTTGAAGAAACTCTAAATTTGTTTTAATATTCTCATTTTTGGGGGACTTGTTTTGAATAGTGAGTATGCCTGAGTCGTTATTGTTTTCTGTTGGGTAGGAAAACGGGGAGTTGTTCTTTATGGTATAATGTTCGTCTGGAAACAGCACAAGTGTTTCCTGACGCTGGTCTTACATATGTGATGACCCACAGCTGGAGTTTTTGGTTCATTGACGACGCCTTCGTGGCTTACCCCTACACTTTAAATTGTTGTTGCTGTTGTTGTTGTTCTTGATTCGCCGTTACTCTTCCGGCTCGGGTCTTTTCCAGATGGTAACCCGGCCTTGGCTCCCTGTCTTGTGAGTGGCTTGAGACAATGTCTCCCAGGAGGATGTAACAAGTACCTCCTCATAACTTCCGGGACCAACTGTCCCCAGGCCTAGCCCCATTCCCCGCCCTCACGGGGCTCGTAAGGAGAAGCTAGGCCTCTGGTCTGCCATCACCCCTGTCCCAGAGGGGCTCTTGGGAATCGCAGTCTGGTGAGCTGCAGGTGGTAACAAGCTCTAGCTCTGGCACCTTCCCCGCCCTAGCAGGGCCCGTGGGAGTGGTGTCTCACCACCTCTTTTGTATGTATGTATAACGTTCGCCAAGACCGGAATCCTGGCACTGGTCTTAAGCTTGGGATGACCCGTCTCTTTCTCCCGAAGGAGACCCGCCTCATAATTGTAACAACAGAAAACGGGTGGTGGGGAAAAAACTATGTTTGAGAGAATTTATGGAAAAACAATTTAAATAGGCCGTGCAGGCTGGCCTACTTTTGATCTGGTGATATTGTTTCATAAAGGCAGTTTTTTTCTTAATGTGTAGAAATTGGAATAACGGGATATATGGTGGGGTTAGGTGGAAAGATGTGTTCTAAGCTCGAGGGTCATTAAGACGTAAGTCGGCTGTGATCCACCAATTAGACCGTAGTCGGCTTGTGAACCACCAATTAAGACCGGTAAAGTGGTGTGTTACACCAATTAAGATCGTAAGTCGGCTGTGAACCATCATTTAAGACCGTAAGTCGACTGTGAACCACCAGTTAAGACCGTAAGTCGGCTGTGAACCACCAGTTAAGACCGTAAGTCGACTGTGAACCACCAGTTAAGACCGTAAGTCGGCTGTTGCAACACGTTAAGACCGTAAGTCGAATGTGAACCACCAGTTAAGACCGTTAAGTGTCGGCTGTGAACCCAACCAATTAAGATCGTAATAAAGTGGCTCACCCCCCGTGAACCATCATTAAGACCGTAAGTCGGGACTGTGAACCACCAGTTAAGACCGTAAGTCGGCTGTGAACCACCAGTTAAGACCGTAAGTCGACTGTGAACCACCAGTTAAGACCGTAAGTCGGCTGTGAACCACCAATTAAGATCGTAAGTCGGCTGTGAACCATCATTTAAGACCGTAAGTCGACTGTGAACCACCAGTTAAGACCGTAAGTCGGCTGTGAACCACCAGTTAAGACCGTAAGTCGACTGTGAACCACCAGTTAAGCCCGTATAAGTCGGCTGTGTACCACCGTTAAGACGTAAGGCGGCTGTGAACACAGTTAGACCCGTAAGTCGGCTGTGATCTGCCCCATTAAGCGTAACGTCGTGTGAATCACCAGTTAAGACCTAAAGTCGGCTGTGAACCACCATTTTAAGACCGTAAGTCGACTGTGAACCACCATTTAAGACCGTAAGTCGGCTGTGAACCACCATTTAAGACCGTAAGTCGACTGTGAACCACCATTTAAGACCGTAAGTCGGCTGTGAACCACCATTTAAGACCGTTTAAGTCGGCTGGGAACCACAGTTTAAGGACGTAAGGCGGGCTGTGAACACAGCTAAGACCGTAAGTCGGCTGTGAACCACCAATTAAGACCGTAAGTCGACTGTGAACCACCATTTAAGACCGTAAGTCGACTGTGAACCACCATTTAAGACGTAGTCGGTGTTGACCACCAATTAAGACCGTTAAAGTTGGCTGTGAAACCACAGTCAAGAATATTTTTTTATACATAAAGTAGGAATTAAATTCCCAGTGCATCTTAAACACCGAGATATACACTCAAGAGAGTTTTGTATACTCTGAGGTAGAATTCTCGGTGTTATACTATATACACCTCTCGGGTATATGCACAAGTTATACATCTTTTAGCGGTTATATACTCTAAGATATACACTTTCAATGTACGTACACCGAGATATACATTCTCACTGTAGTACACGAGATATACACTTTCAATGTACGTACACCGAGATATACACTTATCCGTTTTACGTACACGAGATATTCACTTCTTCTAACGTACGTACACCGAGATATACACTTCTCAGTGTACGACCCCGAGTTTAAAACCCCTTTCCAAAAGTCGTACACCGAAAATATACCTTTATGTTTTTAACCACACTAACACCGGGTTTATAAACAGAGACAACATATTATAACACACTGACAAAAAAACCTCTGGGTGTTATCCCTTAAATACTGTAATAACCAACAGGGATAAAAAAACCAAAAATTCGTACAAAAAAAAGATTTTAAAAGAAAAAAAAAAAAAAAAACACAAAATACAATAGAAAATTGAAAAAAAACACAGCCCAAGACAGCGTTATAAAAGGAAAAAAAAATAATTTTATAAATAAAAAATTTTCTTTTAAACCGTGTTTTTTTTTTTTTGTAATTTTTTGAAAAAAAAAATATCAAGTTATCGTGTGTTTTTAACTTCCCCGGTTTAGTTAATACAAACGTCAGGGAATTCCCCCCCAGAAAGTGGGTAAAGTATTTTTCTTAATCTTTTTTATTATAATATATATATTTTTTTTTTTTTATCACACCGGCCTTCCCCCCAAGGCAGGGGGGCCCCGAAAAAAAAAATTTTTCACCATCTTTCACCCATCACGTCTGCCAGAAGGGGCTTTACACACAGTTTTTTAAACTGCAACTTAACCCCCCCTTCAGATTTAGGCACGGTATTTCCCCCACCCCCAGACTAAATCCGGCCTGCCTTTTCCCCGAACCCTTCAAAAATGTTACTTTGCTCACACTAACAGCAAAAGTATTAAAAAAACCATTTGTCCCATTCACCCCTTCAAACACGCTCACGCACCCCCTGCTGGAAGTCCAACCCCCTGCACAAAAAACCCTCCTTTCCCCCTTCCCTCCAACCTTTTCCTGGGCCGACCCCCTCCCCCGCCTTCCCCCCCAACAGACTATACACTCTTGAATCATTCTTTTTCGCCCCTTCTTTTACTTTAAAAAAACCCACCTCAACAACCCTTCCTCAGCCCCGGGGACAACTTTTTGGTAATCCCGCAAACCTCCTCCTAACTTCCAAACTACGAACTCTGCAAAATTTTCCCCCCACACATTCCCCTCAGACATGACTTCCACTGCCCCCCCTTCTCCCGTGAAAATTCATCCCCTGCTTCACACCATATAAGACGTTGGTAAAACTTACTCTCTACTTTCCCCTTTTTTCCCTCCAACCCCAAAGTTCTTTGTCTCCCAACTCCTAATGCCCCATCACCCTTTTTCCCCTACAATTCGATCACCTCATCTTTCTAACCCATCCGTGAACGTCCACTCCCCAAAAATTGAATACGTTCCCTCCTATTCTCTCTCCCTCCAAACTGATATCCAATCTTTCATCCTAATCTTTTTTTTACCCCATAACCTTACTCTTTCCTGTTTCACCCTTTTAATTTTTTTTTTCTTTTGCACACCCACCAATTCAACCCCAATCTCGAACTTCTCTTTGAATCTCCCAAGCACGTGTCACACAAAAGACAACTGTACAACTCCCCCTTTGTGTGTATTTTTTATCTTTTAATCCCCCCTCTTCCCCAAACCCCCGCATTTACTTTCTTTTCAACCCCATCTATAAATATATTTCACCACGGTGACATCACACATCCCTTTTTAAGGCCCTACTTTTAGGAAATAATTTCCCTCTTTCCCCACATACTCAACTTGAGCCTCACTATCCCGTAAAAAAATCTTCACCTTTTAGTAACCTACCTCCCCACATACCTTCAAATCTCCACATGCCCCCCTATCCACCCTGTCAAACCCTTTTCCAAATCCATAAAAGCCCCAAAGACCTTTTAGCCTTATCAAATACTGTTCACTTATGTGTTTCACGTAAACACCTGTCCACCCCCCCACCTTTTCCCAAACCTCCTTGTTAATCTGCAAACCATTCCCCGCTTACTCTTAATTCTTTCAATAATAATTTCTCCCATACATTTTTCCAGGTAACTCAAAAGACTTACCCCCTATAATTTTTTGCACTTTTTTTGTCCCCTTTTTGCCTTTTTACAAAGGAACTATGCATGCCCCTCTGCCAATCCCTGGGTACCTTACCCTATGAAGGTACCAGGTACCTTTTATTTTTATATATATAAAAAAAATTTTTATATATATATATATATTTTTATAATATATAAAATTTTATATATATATAATATATATATTATATATATATATAATATTTTATTTGGGGTGTTGTGTGTGTTGAAAAAGTGAAAAATATTGAGTTTTAAATTTAAAGGGTTGTGAAATAAAAGGGGACTGGGGGGTTTATTATTTTAAAATTTTATATATTTTTTAAAACCCTAGGTAATTTTTCCCTTTTAATTACCTTAATTTTTTGGTTAAAATTTTTATTTTAAAATTTGTCACGACAAGTATTTTTTATTACAAATTGGTACAGAATGAGTGGGGGTGTTTTGGTGTGTGTTTTGTGTGTGTTTGTGTGGTGTGTGTGTGGGGTGTGTGTGTGTGTGTTGTTTGTGTGTTGTGTGTGTTTTTGGGGTGTGTGTGTGTGTGTGTGTGTGTGTTTTGTGTGTTTGTGTGTTGTGTGTGGGGTGTGGGTTTTGTGTGGGGTTTTGTGTGTTTGTGTGTGGGTGTTTTGTGTGTGTGTGTGTGTGTTGTGTGTGTGTGTGGGGGTGTGGGGTTGTGTGTTTGTGGTGTGTGTGTTTTGTGTGTGTGGTGTGTTTTTTTGGGGTTTGTGGGGTGTGTTTTGTGTGTGTGTGTGTGTGGTTTATGTGTGTGTGTGGGGTGAGTCCCCAAAGGACTGATCGATTTGTTTTGTTTGGGTGTAGGGGGGGAAGGGGGGGGAAGGGGGAAGGGGAGAGGGGGGGGAAGGGGGAGGAGGGGGGTTTTTTATTTTTTTTTTTTTGTTGGAGGCGTTGAGGGGCAATGTGTTCTTTTTTTTTAAATGTTATATTTTCCCCCTTTGTTTTTTTTGTGTTTGTTTGTATGTGTGTGTTTGCGTTTGTTTGTATGTGTGTGTTTGTTTTTTGGGGGGGCGACAGGAGGATCCAATCTGAGGTAAACACACAAAAGCACACACACATACATCACCCCTCCACCCCACCATTTTTTCCCCCCCTAAACCTCCCCTAAAGTTTTTTCCCCCCCCCTTTTTTCCCCCTCCCCTTCCCCCCCCATTCCCTTTCCCCCTCCTCTCACCGGGGAAAAATTTTAAAGTAATAAGCGGTGTACTTCCATGATTAAAGGCGACTAATGAAAACACCGCCCCCCAGTAATCTCCCCTACCTGAAACCCCCCACCAGTCCTGAACCCCCCCCTTTCCCCGTCCACCACCAAAATACCTGACCCACCACCCGTACCTGACCCACCACCAGTTCCTGGGCCCCCCACCCATACCTGACCCACCACCAGTACCTTACCCACCACCGTACCCGACCCCACCCCCCAGTACCTGACCCACCACCAGTACCCGGGGCCCACCCCCAGTTAAACCCGTCCCCCCAGCAGTCCTGAACCCCCACCGTACCCCGACCCACCACCATACCCGTCCCCCCCCCCCGTACCCGTCCCACCACCCGTACCCGACCCCCCCAAAAAAACCTGAACCCCCCAACCCGTACCTGACCAACCAACCCGTTTCCTGTCCCCCCCACCATAAAAAAGGGCCCACCACCAGTATCTGACCCCCACCAAAAATACCTATGACCCACCACCACTTTCCTGACCCCCCACACACACACTACCTGACCCACCACCACTACCTGACCCCCCCCACACAACACCTGACCCACCCCCACTACCTTTACCCCCCCCACACACACTACCGACCCCCCAACCACTACCTGACCCCCCCACACACACTACCTGGGCCCACCCCACTACCTGGGCCCCCACACACACACTACCCGAAACCCCCCACCACTACCTGACCCCCACACACACACTACCTGGGCCCCCCCCAACACTATCGGACCCCACCCCATTCCTACCCCCCCACACACACACATAAAACCACACAAGGAGACAGAAAAAGGGTTTTTTTTCCCCAAATGCAACAAAATAAAGGGAAGAAAGAATGAGTCCTTTGGTTTTCCCCGAAGGTTTTAACGAGACAAAGACTAAATGTGTAGAAAATTGTAAAAGTCAGAATGCAAGGACCCAGGAAAAAAAATCAAATTAGTCAAGAGTATTTCACGGGGCAAGGAGGGGGGAACCCGGGGGCAGAAAGAAAACGACTTAGCATCAGAAGTCAAGTCTGACCCGAAACGCTTTAAGCCACATCAGAAGGAAGGGCAACAATCAAGGACCAGGTAAACAGGCTGGGAAAGAAGGTGGGGAATCAAAATAAACGACCAAAAAGTATGTGAGGGGGAAGTATGGGGGAAAAGGGAGGAAAAAGGGCGCTGGAAGAAAAAAAAGAGTTTGGGACACCAACAAGGGATTTTACCAACACGTGTTGGATGAAAAAACAACAACTGAGGAGGAGGTGGGAGAAACTTTTCAGTGGGCCTTTATTTCCCCAAAGGCGGGGGGGACCCGGAAAATCTCTCCCTGGGTCCCTTTGAGAGGGAGCAAAAGGGGCACTGTGTGTGCCACTAACCACAATCTTCAACATATCCCTTGATCCTCGGCAACTACCTGAGGTATAGAAGACGGCAAATGTGATCCCCATCTTTAAGAAAGGGGAGAGAAACGAAGCACTAAACTATAGACCAGTGTCACTGACATGTATAGTATGCGAAATCAGGGAGAAGATTATCAGGAGGAGAGTGGTGGAGCACCTGGAACGGAACAGGGTTATAAACGACAGCCAGCACGAATTCATGGAAGGCAAATCCTGTGTCACAAACCTACTGGAGTTTTATGACAAGGTAACTGAAGTAAGACACGAGAGAGAGGGGTGGGTGGATTGCATTTTCTTGGACTGCAAGAAGGCCTTCGACTCAGTTCCTCACAAGAGATTAGTGCAGAAGCTAGAGGATCAGGCACGTATAACAGGAAGGGCACTGCAATGGATCAGAGAATACCTGACAGGGAGGCAACAGCGAGTCATGGTACTTGATGAAGTATCACAGTGGGCGCCTGTGACGAGCGGGGTCCCACAGGGGTCAGTTCTAGGGCCAGTGCTATTCTTGGTATATGTGAATGACATGACGGAAGGGATAGACTAAGAAGTATCCTTATTTAAAGATGATGTGAAGTTAATGAGGAGAATTAAATCAGTTGCAGACCAGACAGGTATACAAAGAGAGCTGGACAGGCTGGATGCATGGTCCAGCAACTGGCTACTAGAGTTTAACCCCGCCAAATGCAGTCATGAAGATCGGGGAAGGGCAAAGAAAACCGTAGACAGAGTATAGTCTAGGTGGCCAAAGACTGCAAACCTCGCTCAAGGAGAAAGATCTAGGGGTGAGTATAACACCGAGCACATCGCCGGAAGTACACATTAACCAAATAACTGCAGCGGCATATGGGCGCCTGGCAAACCTGAGATAAGCGTTCCGATACCTCAGTAAGGAATCGTTCAAGAATCTATACACTGCGTACGTCAGGCCCATACTGGAGTATGCATCACCAGTTTGGAATCCACACCTGGTCAAGCATGTTAAGAAATTAAGAGAAAGTGCAAAGGTTTGCGACAAGGTTAGTTCCAGAGCTAAGGGGAATGTCTTACGAAGAAAGTTTAAGGGAAATCGGTCTGACGACGCTGGAGGACAGGAGGATCAGGGGAGACATAATAACGACATACAAAATACTGTGTGGAATAAATAAGGTGGACAGGGACAGGATGTTCTAGAGATGGAACACAGAAACAAGGGGTTGCAATTGGAAGTTGAAGACTCAGATGAGCCAAAGGGATGTTAGGAAGTATTTCTTCAGTCAGAGAGTTGTTAGGAAGTGGAATAGCCTGAAGAGTGAGGTAGTGGAAGCAGGAACCATACATAGTTTTAAGACGAGGTATGATAAAGCTCATGGAGCAGGAAGAGTGACCTAGTAGCGGCCAGTGAAGAGGGGCAAAGGGGGTGGGGTGGGGGAAAACCAAAATTTTTGGAGGGAACCGGGGGATATTCATGGGAGATTGTAAAGGGGTGGGGGCCGTTCGGAAGGGCCCAAAGGGAAAAGTCTGAAAAAGGGGGAAACATAGGGAACAAGAAACACGGGGGCCCCTTTAGGAGGGGAGGGGTTTTTACCCGGGTTTTTTGGAAATTTGGAAGAAATAGGGGGGTTGTAAAAAAAGAAAGGAATTTTAAGGGGAAATTAAACATTGCGACCGGCCCAGGATCCTCAGGGGGGAAAAAGGCAGGTGGGGCAACGGTTACGGGAATTTTTAAACCCGCCGCGCAGAAAGGGGGAAAAAAGGGCAAAAAAAACCGAAAAGAGTTTTATTACCAAAAGGCGAAAAGGAAAAGGAAAAGAAGGGGGGGAGTTCAAAACAATCCCCCCGGAAGAAGTAAAAATTTAACCCCTTAAAAAATTTTCCCCAATGGGGAAGCCTAAAACCGGGGCCCCCCGCCCCCCAACCCAGTGGAACCAAAATCTAAATCAAACACCCTTTTCCAATCCAAAATTTTGGAAAAACCCATTAACATTTAAAAAATTTAAAGAAAAAATTTTTCCCCCAAGGTTATTCCCAAAAATTAAAATTTCAAGAAATTTTTTTAAAGGAAAAGGTTGGATAGGAAGTGTGGTAAAAATAATGGAATAAAAAAAGTTGGGAAATTAAAGGGGGGAAAAAAGGGAGGTTTCCCCCAAAATTTAAACACTAAAACAAAAAAAATTAAAGGATAATAAAAAAGGGATTTAAATTTTCTTCCAGGATTTTAAAGGGAAACCTTAAAGGGAAAGGAGGGGGGGCCAAATTTTTTGGCCCCCGGGTATTTAAAAAACCAGGGGGGTTTTGGGGGAAAGGGGAAGGGGGGAATGGGTGGAAGGGGCCCGAAAAAAGGGTCCTCCCTTTAAAACAACCCCAATTAACACAATATAAAACCCTTAAATTACAACCCACCAAACTAGGGGGCCCAAGGGAAAAAAAAAAAGGGTTGAGAGGCAAAAAAGGAAAAACCAACACAGGAGGGGGCCAAAAGGGAAGAGGGCACGGGGGAAAAAAGGGGACTTTTTAGGGGGGGTAAAAATTTAATAAAGGAAAGAGAGGGAAAATTGGAAAAAAATGGGGGCCCCCCCGAAACCGGAGACCCAAGGTTTTGTTTTGTGGAAGGGAAAAAAATCTAAACAGTTAAAGAAACTAAAGAAAGGGGAAAATTTAAACCAAAAGGCTCCCTTTGGTAAAAAAGGGGGAGTAGGGAAAGGGAAGGGGAAAATGAGGAAAGGGCCCCTTTTGGGGGAACCCCTAGTGAAAAGTGGTTTTGGGGGCCCTTCGACAAAAAGGGAGCCCAAGGGAAAGGAAAAAGGGGAAATAAGGCCCGGGGGAAAAAACCAAAATCAAAAGGGGGGAAATTTTTGGCAGGGGAGGAAAACCTTTTTCAAAGGGATTTTCAGTGGGGTAAAAGGGGAACTTTTGGACCCAAAAAAAGTCAAGGGGAAAATTAGGGAAGCAAAAAAACAAAAGCAAAGGAAAAAGGAGATTTGCCCAAAGGCAAAAAAATTTTGGGGGAAGAAAGGGGGTTTGCCCCCCCCAAGGGTGGGAGGCCCAAAAAATGGGCCCAGGAATGGGAAAAGGTAAAAGAAAGAGTGGGGAACTCAGGGAAAAAAAGGGAAATGGCCGCCCGGAAAAACCAAAAGAAAGGGGGGGGAAAAAAAAGGGAGGTCCAAAAGGCAAAGGAAAAAAGAATAGAAACAAAAAAAAGACCGACCCGGAAGGTTTACAGCCTCCTCAAAACAACCCCATGGGGAAGGGGGTTAAAAACCCAGGAAAGGGTGAAAAATTCAAAAAAACCCCCAAGGGTTTATCAACCCCCAAAAACCCAAAAAATTTAAAATTTTTCCCCCCCAAGGGGAAAACCAATTTTTAAGGATTTCCCAAAAATTTAACCCCCGGGGGCACACCAGAAATGGGGTTAAAGGTTTAAAACAAAGGGGGAGGTGAAAAAACGTATGGGAAGGGGGCAAAAAATCAAAAAGGGGTTCCCCGACAAATCCTAAAGGGAACAAAAACCAAAATTTTTTAAAGATTAATTTTTAAACCCTTAACAAACCCTTAGGAAAACGGGGAAGGGGGGTAGGAAAATTGGCAATTTTCCCAATTTTTTAAAAGGGGGAAAAGGGAAGGGAGGCATAAAAAGGGCCCTTATCTTTTTCCCTTCCCTTTTCCCTTTTCTTTTTCCCCCCCTCCCCCGGGTCTCCTTCCCCTCTTTCCCCCCCCTCAAATTTTTTTTAGTTCTTTGGTAATTTTCCCAAGGAATTTTTAAAAATTTGGCCCCCCAGGGGGCCCCGAAAATTTGGAGGGGAAATTTTTGGGGGGGATTTTGGGGGGGGGAAAAATTTTGAAAATTGTTGGGGAGTTGGGGAGGGAGAGGGGGTTAGGGGGATTGTTTTAAGGGAGTGGTTGGAAGGGGGGTTTTGTAGGGATTGGGGGGGAAGGGGTTTTGGGGGTTTGTTTAAAATTTTTGTGGGGTGAGGAGGGGTGGGGGGGAAATTGGGGGGAATTGGAGGGAATTTTTAAGGAAATTGTGGGAAAGAGGGTGGGGGGAAAAATTTGTGTTGGACATGTGTGGGGGGGTGGTGAGGAGGGGTTTGTTAAAGGGAAAAGTTGGGAAAAGGGGGAAGAGTTTGGTTAAAAAAAGTGTTGTGTAGGGAGGTGGTGAAAGAGGGGGAAAAAAGGGGGTTTTGGTAAAAGGAAAACCGGGGAAAAGGTAAAAAAAGGTTTGGGACCCAAAAAGTTTGGTAAGAAGGGGTGGGGGGAAAAAAAAGTAGTGGTGTGGAAGTGTTGTTAGGGATTGGAAAAAAACCCGTGGGTTAGGGGGGGTGTGGGGAATTAAAAAAGAGAGAGGTTTTGGGGAGTGTTTAAAAAAGGGGTTTTTTAAAGGGAAAAGTTGGTGGGGGGAAAAGTGGGGGGAAAGAAGTGTGTGAGGGAATTTTCCCGGAGGGGGTTTGGGTGTAGGGATTGTGGGGTGGGGAAAAAAATTTTTAGGGGTTTTTGAGGGAGGGGTTTGTGTGAGAAAAAATTTTTTGTAGGGAATTTGGGGTTAAAAAGGGAAATGTGTTTTTTTAAAAGGGAGGGGGGTGAAAAAGTGTTTTTTAATTTTTTTTTTTTAAATTTTTTTTTTTTTTTTTCCCTTTTTTTTTAAATTTTTTGGGGGGGAATTTTAATGGTAAATTTTAAAGGTTTTGGGGATTGGGGTTTTGGGGGAGGGGGGGGTTTGTTTAAAATATTGTTGTGAGAGAGGTGGGGGAGGGAGGGTGTGTGGGGGAGATTTTAAATGTGGGGGAGGAGAGTGTGTGTAGGGAGTGTGTGGGGGGAGAGTGTGGGGGGGAAGGGTTGAGGGGGAAGAGTGTGTGAGGGGGTTGTGAGGGAGAGGGGGTGTGGGGAGTGTGTGTAGGGAGGGGTGTGCAGAGGTGGTGGGGGAGTGTGTGTGGGAGGTGTGTTTTGGGGGGAAATGTGGGAGGAGAGTGTGTGAGGGAGTGTTGTGTGGGAGAAAATGTGTGAGGGAGAGTGTGGGGGAGTGTGTGTGGGAGAGTGTGTGAGGGAGGTGTGGGGGGTTTTGTGTAGGGAGTGTGTGTGGGGGAAAATGTGTGGGGGGAGGGTTGTGAGGGAGTTGTGTAGGGAGTTTTGTGTGGGAAAGGGTGTGTGAGGGAGGGGGTTGTAGGGAGTGTGTGGGGGAGAGTTTTGTGAGAGGAGTGGTGTAGGGAGTGTGTGTGGGGGATTGTTTTGTGTAGGGAGTGTGTGGGGAGGTGTTTTGAGGGATTTGTGTGTAGGGAGAGGGGGTGTGGAGGGAGAGTGTGGGGGAGAGTGTGTGAGGAGGTGTGTTGAGGGAGTGTGGGGTGAGGGAGATTTGTTTTGAGGGAGTGTGGTGGGGGAAAAAGTGTTGTGGGAGGGGTGTGTGTGGGAGTGTGTGGGGGGAAAGGTTTTGAGGGGGGGGGGAGAGTGTGGGGAGGGGAGAGTTTTGTGTAGGGGGGTTTTGTGTGGGGGGAAAAGGTGTTTGGGGAGTGTGTGAGGGAGTGGTTGAGGGAGGGGTTTTTGAAGAGAGTGTGTTTTAGGGGTTTTGTGTAGGAGGGTGTGAGGGGAGTGTGTAAAGGGTGGTGTGTTGGGAGGTGTGTGAGGGGGGTGTTTTGGGGAGAGGTGTGTGGGAGGGGGAGGGAGAGTGTGTGAGGGGAGTGTGTGGGGGAGTGTGTGTAGGGAGAGTGTGGGGAGGGGGGAGTGTGTGAGGGAGAGTGTGTGGGGGGGAGTGTGTGGGGGAGAGTGTGTGAGGGGGGGGTGTGTGGGGGAGAGGTGTGTGGGAGAGTGTGTGTAGGGAGGGGGTGTGGGGGGGGAGGGTGGGGGGGTGTGTGGGGTTGGGGTGTGTTTTAGGGAGGGTGTGGGGGGAGAGTGTGTGGGGAGTGTGTGTGGGGGGAGGGGTGTTTGAGGGGGGTTGGGGTTGTGTGAGGGAGGGTGGTGGTGGGGAAAATGGGGGGTGGTTTTGGAGAGTGTGTGTTGGGGGGGGTGTGTGGGGAGAGTGGGGAGGGGTTTTGTTTTGGGGGAGAGTGGGGTGAGGGAGAGTGTGGAGGGGGGGGGAGTGTGTGTGGGGGGAGTGTTTTTTGGGGGGGAGGTGTGAGAGGGGAGTTTGTGTGGGGAGGTGGGTAAAAATGGGAAAGGAGTGTGTGTGGGGGGGGTGTTGTGAGGGGGGTGTGTGTGAGGGAGTGTGTGTTGGGAGGTGTTTTTGGAGGGTGGGTGTGAGGGGTGTGTGGGGGAAAGAGTGGGTGAGGGTGTGGGGGGAATTTTTGTGTGGGGAGGGGGGGAGGGGGGGGGGTGAGGGAGGTGTGTTTTGGGGAGTGTTTTGTGGGGGGAAAGGGGGTGTGGAGGGGAGTGTGTGAGGTAGTGTGTGTAGGGTTTGGGAGTGTGGGGGGGAGGGAAGGTGTGAGGGAGGTGGGGTGAGGGAGTGTGTTTTGGGGGGGAGAGTTTTGTGAGGGAGAGTGTGTGGGGTTTTGTTTTTGTGGGGAGTGTGTGTGAGGGAGAGTTGTGAGAGTGGTTTGAGGGAGGTGTGTGAGGAGGGGGGTGTGTGGGGAAAGGTTTTGTGAGGGAGGTGTTTTGGGAGGTGTGTGAGGGAGTGTTTGGGTGAGGGGGGTGTGTGGGGGAAAAGAGTGGTGAGGGGGGGTTGGGGTTTTGTGAGGGGGTTTTGTGAGGGGGAGTGTGGGAGGGTGGGGGGAGGGAGATTTGTTGAGGGAGAGGGGTGTGAGGGGTGTGTGTGAGGGGGAGTGTGTGAGGGAGAGTGTGTGGGGGTGTGTGGGGGTTGGAGTGTGTGTGGGGAGTGTGGGGGGAAGTGTTTTTTGTGGGGGAAAAGTTTTTGGGGAATTTTTGGGGAGGGGGGGGAAGTGTTGGGGGGGAGAGTGTGTGTGGGGGGAAAATAGTTTTGGGGGAGTGTGTTTTAGGGATTTGGGGAGGGAGAGGGTGTGAGAGAGGGGGGGTGTGTGTAGGGAGGTGTGTGGGGGGAGAGGGTGTGAGGGGTGTGTTTTGGGGGGTGTTGAGGGAGAGAGTGTGGAGGGGGTGTGGGGGGAAGGGAGGGGGTGTGTGAGGGGGGGTGTTGTAAAAGGGGGGGTGAGGGAGGTGTTGGGGGGGGTTTTTGTGGTGAGAGGGGGTGGGGAAAGTGTGTGTGAGGGAGAGTGTTGGGTTGTGTAGGGAAATGTGTGTGGGGGGAGAGTGTTGGGGGGTGGTGGGGGGATTTGTGGGGAAAAGGAGAGTTTGTGTGAGGGAGAGTGTGTGAGGGGAAGTGTGGGAGGGAGTTGGGGAGGGAAAGAGTGTGTGAGGGAGTGTTGGGGAGGGAGTGTTGTTTTTAGGAAGGTGTGTGAGGGAGAGTGTTGGGGAGTGTGTTTTGGGGAGTTTTTTGGAGGGGGAGTGTGTGGGGGGGAGGGGGGGTTTTGGTGGGGGGGTTGGGGGAGGGGGTATGGGGAGAGTTTTTGAAAGAGTGTGTGTGGGGGGAAAGTGTGTGTGGGGAGGGGTGTGGGGGAGGGTGTGTGAGGGAGGTGTTGGGAGGGGTGGGGGGGGGAGAGTGTGTAGGGGGGGTGTGGGAGGGGGGTTTTTTTTGAGGGAGGTGTGTGAGAGAGGTGGTGGGGGGGAAGTGGGGTTGAGGGAGAGGGTTTTAGAGTGTGTTTTGGGGAGTGGTGGGGGGTTGGTTGTGAGGGAGAGGGGGTTTTTGAGGGAGGTTTGTGGGGGGAGAGTGGTTAGGGGGGTTTGTGTAAAGGGGGAGAGTGTGGAATGTTTTGGGGGTGGGGAGGGAGAGGGGTGTGAGAGAGGAGTGTGTTGAGGAGTGTGTGTGGGGGGAGAGTGTTGGAGGTGTGTGTAGGGAGGTGTGTGAGAAAGAGTGTGTTGTAGGGATTTGGTGTTGGGGGGAGGTGTGGGGGGAGGTTTTGGGGGAGTGTTTAAAGGGAGTGTGTGGGGGAGTGTGTGGGGGGGAAAAGGTGTGGGGGGAGGTGTGTGAGGAGAGTGGGTGAGGGGGGGTGGGGTTTTTAGGGGTGTGTGTGAGGGGGGAGTGTGTGGGGGAAAGGGGAGGTGTTGTGAGAGAGTTTTGTGTGAGGGAGGTGTGTGAGAGGGGGGGAGTGTGTTTTGTGGGAGAGGTGTGGGGGAGAGTGTGTGAGGAGTGTTTTGGGGGAAGTGGGGTGTGAGGGAGATTTGTGTGGGGATTTGTGTTGGAGGGTGGGGGGTGTGGGGGGTGTGGAGAGTGTGTGGGGGAACGGGGTGTTTTAGGGAGGTTTGTGTGGGGGGGAGAGTGTGTGAGGGAGAGTGGGAGAGTGTGTTTTAGGGAGTGTGTAAGGTTTAGTGTGTGGGGGGTGTGTAGGAGTGTGTGTTGAGGGAGTGTGTTTTTGGGGGGGGGTGTGTGGGGAGAGGTGTGAGGGAGTGTGTGTGGGGGAGGGGGTGTGTTTTTTTAGGGAAGTGTTTTTGGGGGAGGGAGAGTGTGTGAGGAGATTTTGTGAGAGGGTGGTGGGGTTTGGGGGGGGTTGAGGTGTGTTGGGGAGGTGTGTGAGGGGAGTGGGTTTTAGGAGTGTGGGTGGGGAGAGTGTGTGGGGTGTGTGTTTTGGGAGTGGGGGTTTTGAGGGGAGGTTTTGGGGTAGGGATTTGTGTGTGAGGGTGAGTGTGGAGGGGGGTGGGTGGAGGGAAAGGGGTTTTAAAGGGAGAGTGTGTTTGGAAATTTAAAAGGTGGGGGGTGTGGGGAGGGTGGGGGTGGGTGTTGGGGAGGGGGTGGGGGAGGGGGAGGGGGAGTGTGTGGGGAGTGTGTGTGGGGGAGAGGGGTTTAGGGAGTGTGTGGGAGAGAGTGGGGTTTTAGGGGAGGGGAGGTGTGAAGGGTGGGTTTTGTGGGGGAGAGGGGTGTAGGGGGTGTGTGAGGGAGGTGTGTGGGGGAGAGGGTGTGGGTTTTTAAGGGAGTGTGTGTGAGGGAGGGGTGTGGGGGAGGTGGGGGGGTTTTGTGTGGGGGGTTGGGGGGTAGGTGTGTGAGGGTGAGGGGTGTTGTAGGGGGTTTTTTAGTGGGGGGGGAGAGGGTGAGGGAGGTGTGGGGGAGAGTGTGTTTTGGGGAGTGTGGGTGAGGGAGGTGTGTAAAGGGGAGGGTGTGTGAGGGAGGGGTGTGAGGAGAGTTTTGTGTAGGGTGGGGGGGTGTGTGTGAGAGAGGGTGTGGGGGGGAAAAGTTTTTGTGAGAGAGAGGTGTGAGGGAGTTTTGGGAGGGAGGGGTGGGGGAAAATTTGTGGTGGGGGGGTGTGTGTGTGAGGGGGGGAGTGTGTGGGGGAGTTTTTTGAGGGAGTGTGTGTAGGGGAGTTTGGTAGGGAAGGGAGAGTTTGGTGAAAGGTGTTGAGGGAGGTGTGTGGGGGAGAAGTGGGGGTGTGTGGAAGAGAGTGTGTTTTGGGGAGTGTGGGGAGGGAAAAGTGTGTGAGGAGGGTTGTGTGGGGGTGTGGGGGGAGAGTGTTTTTGAGGGATTTGTGTGTAGGGAGGTTTTGTTGAGGGAGAGTGTTGGGGGTGTTGGGGGAGTTGGGGAGGGGGGAGTGTGTGAGAGGGGGGGGTTGGGGAGTGTGTGTGAGGGAGAGGTAGGGGGAGGGGAGGTGTGGGGGAAAAAAGAGTGTGGGGAGGGAGAGTTTTGTGAGGGGGTGTGTGGAGAGAGGTTGGGGGTTTTGTGAGGGAGGTGTGTGAGAGGGGTGTGGGGGAGGTGTGTGAGGGAATTGGGGGGTGTGTGAGGGGAGTGTGGGGGTGTGGGGGGGAGTGTGTGTAGGGGGGTTGTGTGTGGGGAGATTTTGTGTGAGAGGGGTGTGTAGGGAGTTTGTGTAAAGGGAGAGGGTGTAAAAGGGGGTGAGGGAGTGTTTTTGGAGGGAGAGTGGGGGAAAAGGAGTTTTGTTTTGGGTTGTGTGTAGGGAAGTGTGTTGAGGAGGTGTGTTTTAGGGATTTGTGTTGGTGGGGGGGAGTGTGTGAAAGGGAGGGTGTGGGGAGGGGAGTTTTGGGGAGGGAAAGGGTGTGGGGGAGATTTGTGTGAAAAGGTGGGGGGTGTGGGTGGGAGGGTGTGTGGGGGGAGAGTGTGTGGGGAGTGGGTGGGGGGAGAGTGTGTTTAGGGAGTGTGTGTGAGGGGAGGGGTGTGAGGGAGGGGGGTTTTGGGAGTGTGTTTTGGGCAGGGTGTTTTGGGGGAGTGTGTGGGGGGAGAGTGTGTGAGGAGTGTGTGTAGGGGTGTGTGGGGGGTTTTGGGAGAGTGTGTGTAGGGAGTGTGGGGTGAGGGAGAGGGTGTGAGGGGGGTTTTGGGGGAGAGTGTTTTTGGGAGATTTGGGGTTTTAGGGAGTGTGGGGTGAGGGGAGTTTGTTTTGGGGAGGGTGGGTGGGGTTGTGTGGGGGTGTTTGGGTGGGAGGGGGGTGGGGAGGGGTGGGTTGGGAGGGGGGAGGGAGTGTGTGAGGGGTGGGATGGGGGTTGGGGGGATTTGTTTTTTGGGGTGTGTGTGAGGGATTTTTGGGGGGTTGTTTTGAGGGAGGGGGGGTGGAGAGAGAGGGTGGGGAGTTGTGTGTGGGAGGGTTTTGAGGGGAGTGTGTGGGGGGGGAGAGTGGGGGGGGTGTGTGTGGGGGGGGTGTGTGAGGGAGTTGGGGGGGTGTGGAGGGGAGATGGGTTTTGGGGTGGGTGGGGGGAGTGGGGGGAGTGGGGGGGTGGTGGGGGGGTGTGGGGGGGAGGTGTGGGGGGTGTTTGGGGTGGTGGGGGGGTGGTGGGGAGTGTGTTTGGGGGGGGGGTGGTGAGGGGTTTTTGGGGGGTAAGTGGTGGGAGGGAGGGGTTTTTGGGGGAGAGGGGGGGGGTTTTGGGAGGGTTTTGGGAGGGGGGGTGTGAGGGGGGGGTGGGGGTGGGAGGGGGGGTGTGTGGGAGAGTGTGGGGGGTGGGGTTGTGGGGAGAGGGTGGGGGGGGGGAGGTGTGTGTGGGGGTGGGGGATGGGGAGGGTTGGGGTGAGGGAGGGGGGAGGGGTGGGTGGGTGGGGAAAAGGGGTGGGAGGGTGAGGGTTGTGATGGTGGTTGTGGGGGTTGGGGAGTGGTGTGGGGAGAGTGGGGGGGAAAGGGTGGGGGGGGGGTGGGGTTTGGGTTTTGTGGTGGGTGGGGGGGTTGGGAGGGGGGGGGGGGTGGGTGGGGGGGTTTTTGGGGGGTGGGGGGGGGGTGGGTGGGGGGGGTGGGGGGGGAGGGTTTGAGGGGGTGTGAGTGTGGGGGGGAAAAGGGGGGGTGGGGGGGAAAGTGGTTTTGGGAGGGGTGTGTGGGGGGGTGTGGGGAGGGGGTGGGTGGGGGGGAAAAGTGTGGGGGTGTGTGGGGGGGTGTGGGGGAGAGTGTGGGAGGGGGGGATGTGGGGGGGGGAGGGTGGGGGGGGGGTTTTGTGGGGGTGTGTGGGAGGGAGGGTTTTGGGGGTGGGAGGGGTTTTCTGAGGGAGAGTGTGTGTGAAGGGAGGGTGTGTAAGGAGGGTGGGGGGTGGGTGGGGAAGAGTGTGGAGGGGGTGGGGGGGGTGGGTTTTTGGGGGGTTGTGGGGGGGAGTGTGGGGGTGTGTGGGCGGTTTGAGGGAGAGGGGGGTGGGTTTTGGGGAGGGGGGGTGTGTGGGAGGTGTTTTTGGGGTGTTTTGGGGGGGAGGGTTTTGGGGGGTGTTTTGTGGGGGAGGTGTGGGGGGGGGGGAGAGTGAGTGTGTGGGGGGAGTGGGGGGGGAAAAGTGTGTGTGGAGTGGGGGTTTTGGGAGGGGGGGTGGGGGGAGAGTTGGAGGGAGAGTGTGTGGAGGGGTGTGTGTGGGGGGAGAGTGTGGGGAGGGGAGAGGGGGTGTGGAGTTGGGTTTGGGGGTGTTTTTGTGGGGAGGGTGTGGGGAGTGTGTGGGAGGGGTGTGGGTGTGGGGGGGGTGTATGGGGGAAAAGTGGGTGTGGGGGGAAGGTGGGTGAGGGGGGGGTGGGGGTTTTGTGGGGGGGGAGGTGTGTGAGGAGGGGGGGGGTGTTTGGGTGGGTGAGGGGGGGTTTTGTGTGAGTGTGCCCGTGGGGGAGAGTTTTGGGGGAGTGTGTGTGGGAGTGTGTATGGGGGAGAGTGGGAGGGGTTTTGGTTTTGGGGTGTGTGTGAGGGGTTGTGTGAGAGGGGTGTGTGTGAGGGGAGTGTGGGAGGGAGAGTTTTGTGAGGTGTGGTGAGGGAGAGTGGGGTGGGGGGGGAGAGTGTGGGGTTGGGAGTGTGTGTGGGGGAAAGGTGTGTGGGGAGAGTGTGGGGAGAGGTGTATGTGTGAGGGAGAGGTGTGAGAGTATGTGTAGGGAGTGGGTGTGGGGGAGATTTGTGTGGGGGGGAGAGTGTGTGAGAGGTGTGTGTGGGGGGAGTTGTGTGTGAGGGAGAGTGTGGGGGAGGGGGTGTTTTTTAGGGGGTGTGGGGGGAAGAGTGGGGTGGAAGATTGTGGTGAGGGAGGTTTTGGGGGGGAGAGTGTGTGAGAGAGAGTGTGGTGGGGAGATGTTTGAGGGAGAGTGTGTGAGAGTGTGTGTAGGGAGTGTTTGTGGAAAGTGGTGTGAGGGAGAGTGTGTGGGGGAAAGTGTGTGTGGGGAGTGTTTTTTGTGAGGGAGGGGGTGTGGGAGAGAGTGTGCAGGGAGTATTTTGAGGGAGAGTTTATGAGAGTGTTTTAATTTTTGGGTGGGGAGGGGGGTTGTTTGGGGGGAGAGTTTGTGGAAAAGTGTTTTGTAGGGAGTTTTTTGTGAAGGAGAGTGTGTAAAGTGGTGGTGGGGGAGAGTGTGTGAGGGGAGGAGTGTGTGTTGGAAAGGTGTTGTGGGGGAAAGGGGTTTTGTGAGAAAAGGGTTGTGTGTAGGGAGTTGTTTTGTAAAGAGGAGTGTGTGTAGGGGTGTGTGTAGGGAGAGTTTGTGAGGGAGAGGGGTGTGAGTGTTTGAAGGAGGTGTGGGGAGGGGTGTGTGTGAGAGAGAGTGTGTGTGAGGGGAGTTTTTGTGAGGGGAGGTGTGTGGGGGTTTTTGAGTGGGGAAATTGTGTTTTGAGGGGAGGGGTGTGAGGGGAGTTTTGTGAGGAGAGTTGTGTGTGGGGGAGGGGTTTTGTGTGAAAACAAAGAGTGTGTGGGTGAGAGAGAGTGTGTTTTTGGTGTGAGGGAGGTGGGGTGAGAGTGTGTGTGGGGAGTGTGTGTGAGGTAGTGTTGGGGGGAAAAGTGGTGGAGAGTGTGTGTGGGGGAGGGTGTGTGAGGAGAGGGTGTGGAGAGTTGTGTAGGGGTGTGTGTGAGGGGGGAGTGTGTAAATTTAAAAGTGTTTGAGTGTGTGTATGGAGTGTTTTGTGAGGGGAGTGTGTGGGGGGAAAAGAGTGTGTGAGAGAAAAATTTGTGTGTGAGGGAGTTGTGAGGGAAGTTTTGAGGGAGATGTTTTGAGGAGGGGTTGTGGGGGAGGGGTTTGGGGGGAAAAATTTGGGGGAGAGTGTGTGTGTAGGGTGTGTGGGAGTGTGTGTTAGGGAGTGTGTGAGGGGGAGCGTGTGTGAGGGAGGGTGGTGAGGGAGGGTGTGTGGGGTGTGTTGAGGGAGAGTTGTGGGCAAAAGCTTGTGAGGGTTGGGGCCGTTTTGGAGGGAGAGGGGTTTGTGAGGGGAGAGTTTTGTGGGGAGGGAGTGTGTGGGGGGGGAGGTGTGTGGGGAGGTGTGTGAGGGAGAGTGTGTGGGGGAGGTGGGGGTGGGGAAAGAGTGTGTTGAGTGTGTGTTTTAAAGGGGAGAGTGTGTGAGGGGTTTGGTTTGTGTTTGGGGTGTGTGAGGGAGTGTGTTGTGGGGGGGAGTGGGGGTGTGGGAGGGGTTGTGGGGGAGAGTGTTGTGGGGGATGTGGTGAGGGGGGGTTTTGGTGAGGGAGATTTGTGTGAGGGAGATTGTGTGTGAGGGGGATTGGGGTGTGAGGGGTTTGGTTTGGGGAGAGTGTGTTGTGAGGGAGTGGGGTGTGAGGGAGATTTGGGCGTAGGGGTGTGGGGTGAGGGAGGGGTGTGTGAGGGAGGGGAAGGGTTGTGTAGGGGGGTTTGGGGAGGGGAGGGTGAGGGGGGTTTTGTGTGTGAGGGAGATTGTTTTGTGAGGGGGGTGTGTGGGGGGAGTGTGGGGAAAGGGAGAGTTTGTGGGAGTGTGTGTGAGGGAGAGTGGGGGAGGGGAGAGTTGTGAGGGAGAGTGTGTTTGAGGGGTGAGTGTGTGGGGGGAAGGGGAGTGTGTGAGGGGGGTGTGTGAGGGGGGAGTGTGTGAGGGGGAGTGTGTGAGGGGATTTTTGTTTTGAGGAGGGGTGTGTGGGGGAGTGTGTGTGTAGGAGTGTGTGTGAGGGAGTTTTTTGTTTTGGGGGAGAGGGGTGTGAGGGAGGGGGGTGGGGAGGGGGGGAGTGTGTGGGGAGTGTGTGAGGGAGAGTTTTGAGGGGGAGATTTGTGGGGGGGGGTTTTTGTGGGGGGAGGGAGTGTGTGTGGGGGGGAGGTTTTGGTGAGGGAGGGTGTTTGAGGGAGGGGGTTGGGGGGAGGGGGTGGGTGTGAGGGGGAGTGTGTGAGGGGGGTGTGTGGGGGGGGGTGGGTGAGGGGGGAGGTTTTGTGAGTGTGTGAGGGAGAGGGTGTAAAGGGAGGGTGTGTGAGGGAGGGGTGTGTGTGGGTGTGTGAGGGAGGGGGATTTGTGAGGATTGTAAAAGTTATTTTTTTGTTTATATGGGTCAAAAAATTTCTTTTTTAAAATTTTTCCAGAGGTCTAAAGGATCCTGAATATTTTTTTTTTGGGGGTTTGTTTTTTTAATTTTTTTTTTTTTTTTTCTTTCCCCTTTTTTTTTTTGGGGTTTTTTTTTTTTCCCTTTGGGGGGTTTTTGTTTTTTTTTTTTTTTACGGGGAACGGGGGTTTTTTTTTTTTTAACCCTTTTTTTTTTTCCCAAGGGGTTTTTTTTTTTTGGGGGGGGGTTTTTTTTTAAATTTTTGTTTTTTTTGGGTTTTTTTTTTTTTTTTTGGGGGTTTTTTTTTTTTTTTTTTTTTTCCCCTTTTTTTTTTTTTTGGGGGGGTTTTTTTTTTTAAATTTTTTTTTTAAAATTTTTTTTTTTAAAAAATTTTTTTTTAAAAATTTAAAAAAATTTTTTTTTTTAAAAACCCTTTTTTTTTGGGCCCCCCGGGGTTTTTCCCTTTTGGGGGTTTTTTTGGGGGGGGGCCCCCCCGGGGTTTTTTTCCCCTTTTTGGGGGGGGTTTTTAAAGGAAACCCCCCCCCTTTTTTTTTTTGGGGGGAAAAAAAAAATTTTTTTGGGGGAATGGGATTTTTTTTCCCCCCCCGGGGGGTTTTTTTTTTGGGGGTTTTTGGGAAAGGGGGGGGGGGGGGGGGGGGGGGGGGGGGGGGGGGGGGGGGGGGGGTTTTTTTTTTTAAATTTTTTTTTTCCCCCCCTTTTTTTTCCCATTTTTTTGGGTTGGGAAAAGGGCAAAAAAATTTTTTCCCCGGGTTTTGGGGGGAAAAAAAAAATTTTTTTTTTTTTTTTGGGGGTTTTTTTTTTTTTGGGGGGGAAACCCCCCCTTTTTTTTTTAAAATTTTTTTTAAGGAAAAGGGGGGGGCCCCCTTTTTTTTTTTTTCCCCCCAAGGGGTTTTTTTGGGTTTTGGGTTTGGGGGGCCCCCCAAATTTTTTTCCTTTTTTTTTTTTAAAAAAAAAATTTTTATTTTTTAAAAAAAAAAAAAAAAAAAAAATTTTTTTAAA
>NC_069412.1:72382903-72407903 GCF_026875155.1 Cherax quadricarinatus | reverse complement strand
GTTTTTAACTGAGGCCTTTTTGTTTTCCCTTTACTGGGGCACTGTTATGTCTGTTTTTACTGGGGCACTTTTTTTGCCCTGTCTTACTGGGGCACTGTTGTTTTTCTTTTCTTACGAGGCACGTTGTTTTGTCTTTAAACGGGAGGCACTGTTGTTTGTCTTTACTGAGGCACTGTTGTTTGTTTTAACAAAAGCACTGTTGTATGTCTGTCTTACTGGGGCACTGTTGTTTTGTTTTACTGAGGCCCTGTTTTTTGCCCTTTTTATAGGCACTGTTGTATGCGGGCCCTTACTGGGGCAACTTTTTTTTTGTCATTACTGGGGGAAACTTTTGTTTGTTTTTGTCTTACTGAGGCACTGTTTTTTTGTTTTTTACGAGGCACTGTTTTTTGCCCTTTTACTGGGGCCACTTTTTGTTTTCTGCCCTTACTGAGGCCCCGGGTTTTTTGTTTTTTTTTTGGGGGGGGGGGTTTTTTTTTGGGGGGGGGGGGGGGTTTTTTGGGGGGGGGGGTTTTTTTTTGTTTGTTTTGGGGGGTTTTTGGGGGTTTTGTTTTTGGGGGGGGGGGGGGGTTTTTTTTTGGGGTTTGTTTGGGGGGGGGGGGGGGGGGGGGGGGGGGGTTTGGGGGGGGGGGGGGGGGGGGGGGGGGGGGGTTTTTGGGAGGAGGTTTTTTGGGTTTTTTGGGGAGGAGGTTTTTTTGGGGGTTGGGAAATTTGGTTTTTGTTTAGGGGGGAGGGGTTAGGTGGAGGGGTTTGGTTTTTTAGGGAGGAGGTTTTTTGTTGATTAGGTTTGGGGAAAAGGAGGTTTTTGGGGGGGGGAGGTTTTTGTTTATTAAAGGTGGTTGAAGGAGGTGGTTTTTTGGTTTATGGGGGGTGGGTTTTTTGTTTAGGGGGGGGTTTTTAAGGATTTTTGGGTTTTTGGGTTGTTTTATGGGAATGGGGATTTTGTTTATGAGGAAAGGGTTTTTTTGTTTAATGAAAAAATTTTTGGTTTTTTAGGAAAAATGTTTTTTTGTTTAAATGGGGAACTGTTTTTTTGTTTTTTCCTTACTGAGGAAATGTTGTTTGTTTATTTGAGAAACGTTGTATTTTCTGTCTTACTGGGGGCACTTTTTGTTTGTCTGCCCTTACTGAAAACTGTTTTTTTGTCTGCCCTTAAAGAGGCACTGTTCTTTGTCTTATTTTGGTACTGTTTTTTTGGTCTGTTTTTACTGGGGCACGTTGTTTGTCTGTTTTAACTGGGGGGGGGCACGGGGGTTGGGTTTTCGGGTCTTACTGAGGCACTGTTGAAAGTCTGTCTTACTGAGGCCCCTGTTTTTGGGCCTGTCATACTGAGGCCCCTTTTTGTTTGCCCTGTTTTTAACTGAGGCCTTTTTGTTTTTGGTTACAGGGGTACTTTTTGTTTTTTTTGCTTCCCTGAGGCACTGTTGGGGGGGGGTCTTTCCTTCCCTGGGGGCACTGTTTTTTTTGTCTTCTTACTGAGGCACGTTTTTTTCTGCCCCTTACTGGGGCACGGGTTGTTTTTTCCAAACTGAGTACTGTTGAAATGTCTTTTCTTACTAGGCAAGGTTTTTGTCTGTTTTTAAACTGAGGCACTGTTTGTTTTTCTGTTTTACTGGGCACTGTTTTTTGTCCTTACTGGGGGCCACGTTTTTTGCCCTGCCCTTACTGGGGCACTTTTTTGTTTGTCGGGCCCTTTGGGGTTTGTTTTGTCTGCCCTTAAACTGGGGCACGTTTTTTTGGGTCTGTTTTAAACTGAGGCCCTTTTTGTTTGTCTTACTGAGGCCCGGGTTGTTTGTTTTACAGGGGGGCACTGTTGTTTGTCTGTCTTACTGAGGCATGTTGTTTGCCCTGTTTTAAACTAGGACTGTTGTTTTGTTTTAACTGAGGCACGTTGTTTGTCTGTTCTACTGAGGCACTGTTTTTGGGGGGGAAACGAGGCACTGTTGTTTGTCTTCTGAGGCACGTTTTTGTCGTCTTACTGAGGCATTTGTTTTTTTTGTCTGTCTTACTGAGGCACTTTTTGTTTTTTTTTTTTTTTTTTTTTTACTGAGGCACTGTTTTTGTCTGTCTTACTAAAGGCACTGTTGTATTTTCCTGTTTTAAGAGGCACTTTTTGTTTGTCTTCTTACTGGGGGCACGTTTTTGTCTGCCCTTACGGGGCACTTTTTGTTTGTCTTACTGAGGCACGGTTTTTTGTCTGTCTTCCGACCCTTTGTTGTTTGCCCTTACTGGGGGCACTGTTTTTTTGCCCTTACGAGGACTGTTGTATGTCTGCCCAACTGGGGCCGGGGGTTTTTTGGGCCTTTTCTCTGAGGCACTGTTTTTTGTCTGTCTTACTGGGGAAACGGGTTTTTTTTGTCTTACTGAGGAAACTGTTGTAGTCTGCCCTTACTGAGGCACTTTTTGTTTGTTTTAAACTGAGGCACTGTTGTTTGTCTTCCCTGAGACGGGTTGTATGTCTTTTCTTACTGAGGCCTGTTTGTATGTCTTACGGAGGCACTGTTTTTTTTGGTCTGTCTTACTGGGGCACTGTTGTTTGCCCGTCAAAACTGAGGCACGGGTTGTTTGTCGCCCTTAACTGAGGCACTGTTGTTTGTCTTACTAAAGGCACTTTGTTGTCGCCCTTGGGTTTTCTTACTGAGGCACTGTTGTTTTGTCCTTACTGAGGCACTTTTGTTTTGTTTTACTGAGGAAACTGTTTTTTTTTGTCTTAACTGAGGCACTTTTTGTTTTTTACTGAGGCCTTTTTGTTTTTCTTCCTAAGGAAACTGTTGTTTTGGCCCTTACTGAGGCACTTTTTTGTTTGTCTTACTGAGGCACTGTTGAAATGCCCTTTACTGGGGCCCCGGGTTTTTTTGTTTTTTACGAGGCACTTGTTTTTTTTATTTCCTTTTTGCCTTTTTACGGGAGGCCGTTGTTTGTCTGTCTTACTAAATTGGCAACTTTTTAAAAAGTTTTCCCTTACTGGGCACTTTTTGTTTGTCTTTACTGAGGCACTGTTGTTTTGCCCTTACGGGAGGCACTGTTGTTTGTCTGTCTTACTGAGGCACTGTTTTTTTGTCTTACTGGGGAAATGTTGTTTGTCGTTTTAAACCTGAGGCACGGTTGGTTTTGTTTTGGGTTTTTCCTTACGAGGCACTTTTTGTTTGTCTTTTTAAACCTGGGCACTGTTTTTTTCCCTTCCTGAGGCACTGGTTGTATTTTTGTCTTACTGGGGGCACTTTTTGGGGGGGCACTGAGGCACTGTTTTTTTGTCTGTTTAAAACTGGGCACTGTTGTTTGCTTACTGGGGCACTTTGAAATTCCTGCCCTTCTGGGGAAATTTGTTTTTTTGGGTTTTAAACGAGGCACTGTTTTTTCCCGGGTTTACTGAGGACTTTTTTTTTTTTTTTTTTTTTTTTTTTTTTTTCTTACTAAAGGCACTTTTTGAATGTCTGTCAAAACTGAGGAAACGGGTTGGGGCCCTTACTGAGGAAACTTTTGTAGCCCGGGTTTTAAACTGAGGCACGGGTTTTTGTCTTACTGGGGGGCACTTTTTGTTTGTCTGTCTTACGAGGCACGTTTTTTTTTTTTTTTTTTTTTTTTTTTTTTTTTTTTTTTTTTTTTTTGGGATTTTTTTTTTTTTTTTTTTTTTTTGTTTGTCTTACTGGGGCACGGGTTGTTTGTCTGTTTTACTGAGGCACTGTTTTTTTTGTCTTACGGGGCACTTTTTGTATTTTGGGCCCTTACTGGGGCACTTTTTGTTTGTCGTTTTTAAACTGGGGCACTGTTTTTTGGGCTTCTTACTGAGGCACTGTTGTTTGTCTTCGAGGAAACGTTTTTTTGTCTGCCCAAAACTGGGGGCACTGTTGAAATTTTTTGTTTTTACTGAGGCACTGTTTTTGGGTTCTGTCTTCTGAGGCCCCTTTTTGTATGTCCGGGTCTTACTGAGCACTGTTTTTTTGTCTGTTTTACTGAGGCACTGTTTTTTTGTCTTACTGGGGGGAACTTTTTGAAATGTCTGTCTTCTGAGGCACTGTTGAAAGTCTGCCCTTAAACCTGGGAAACTTTTGTATGTCTTTCTTACTGAGGCACTGTTGTATGCCCTTCTTACTGAGGAAATTTTTGGGTTTTTGTCTTACTAAAGGCACTGTTGTTTGCCCTTTTTTTTACTGAGGAAACCTGTTGTTTTTCTGTCCCTTACTGGGGCCACTTTTTGTTTGTTTTTACTGGGGCCCACTTTTGAAATGTGTCTTACTGGGGCACTTTTTGTTTGCTGTTTTACTGAGGCACTGTTTTTGGGGTCTTACGAGGCCCCTTTTTTGAATTCTGCCCTTACTGAGGCACTGTTTTTGTCGTCTTCCCTGAGGACTTTTTGTTTGCCTTAAACTGAGCTTTTTGTTTTTTGCCCTGTTTTACTGGGCACGTTTTTTTGTCTGTCTTACTGGGGCCTGTTGTTTGTCTTACTGAGGCCTGTTTTTTTGTTTTGTCTTACTGAGGCACTTTTGTTTGTTTTTACGAGGAAAACTGTTTTTTTGTCTGCCCCTTTACGAGGCACGGGTTGTTTGTCTTCCCGAGGCACTTTTGAAATTCTTTTTAAATTTAAAAGGGGCACGGGTTTAGGGTCTTCTAGGCACGGTTGTAGTCTGTTTTAACAAGGCACTGTTGCCCGTCTTACGGGGCACGGGGGTTTTTTGGGTCTGTTTTTAACTGAGGACTTTTTGTATGTCTGCCCTTACTGGGGCACTGTTGTTTTTCTTTTTTACTGAGGAAACTGTTGTTTGTTTTACTGAGGCCTGTTGTTTGTCTTTTCTTACTGAGGCACTGTTTTTTTGTCTGCTTACTGGGGGCCTTTGTTTTTGTCTTACTGGGGCACTGTTGTATGTCTGTCTACTGAGGCGGGGGGGGGGGGGGGGGTTTGGGGGGGGTCTGCCCTTACTGGGGCACTTTTGTTTGTGTTACTGGGGCCTGTTGTTTGTCTTACTGGGCCCCTTTGAAATGTCTTTTCTTACTGGGGCACTGTTTTTGTCTTCAAACTGAGGCACTTTTTTTTTGGGTCTTTACTGAGGAAACGGGTTGTTTTTTCCTGTTTTAAAACTGAGGCACTTTTTTTGTTTGGTTTTGCCCAAACTGGGGCACTGTTTTTTTTGTTTTTACTGAGGCACTTTTTTGGTTTGTTTTAACAAAGGCCTGTTGTTTTGTCTGCCCTTACTAAAGGAAAGGGGGGGGGTTTTTTTGGGGCCGGGGCTTCCCCGGAGGAAACCTGTTGTTTTGTCTTACTGAGGCACTTTGTTGTTTTGGGGGGGTTTTTTTTTTAATTTTTTTTTTTTTTTTTTTAATTTTTTTTTTTTTTTTTTTTTTTTTTTTTGGGGGGGGGGTTTTTGGGGGGGGGGGGGGGTTGTTTTTTTTTTTTTTTTTTTTTTACTGGGGGCACTGTTTTTTTGGGTTTTAACGAGGCACTTTGTTTGTTGCCCTTACTGAGGCATGTTTTTTGCTTTTACTGGGGCACTGTTGTTTTGTCTTACGAGGCACTTTTTTTTTTTCCCTGGGGCCCACTGTTGTTTTTTTTCTTACTGGGGCAATTGTTTTTTGTTTTTTAACGAGGCACTGTTTTTTTGGGTTTTTTACTGGGGCCACTTTTTTAAATGTTTTTACTGAGGCAAATGTTGTTTGTCTTACTGGGGCCCTTTTTGTTTGTCTTACGGGAGGCACTGTTTATTTGTCTTACTGAGGCCCTTTTTGTATGTCTGTCTTACTAAAGGCACTGTTTTTGTCTGTCTTACTGGGGAAACTTTTGTTTGGTCTTACTGAGGAAACTTTTTTTGTCTGTCTTACTGAGGCACTGTTGTATTCTGTCTTACTGAGGCACTTTTTGTTTGCCCCCCTTACTAAAGGCACTGTTGAAAAGGGCTGTTTTACTGAGGCACTGTTTTTTGGGTTCTTTACTGAGGCACTGTTTTTGGGCCCTTTACCAAAGGCATGGGTTTTTTGTTGTCCCTTACTGAGGCACTTTTTTGTTTGTTTTGTTTTACTGGGGCACGGGGTTTGTTTCTTACTGAGGAAAACTGTTTTTTTTTGTCTTACTGGGGACTGTTGTTTTTGTTTTTACGGGGAGGCACTGTTGTTTGTCTTAACTGAGGAAACTGTTGTTTGTCTGTCTTACCGGGGCACGGGTTTTTTGTCTTACGGAGGCACTTTTTGTTTGTCTTACTGAGGCACTTTTTGTTTTATCTTACTGAGGCCTGTTGTTTTGCCCCTTAAACTGGGGCACTGTTGTTTTTTCTTTACTGAGGCACTTTGTTTTTTTTTGTCTTACTGCCCCCATGTTTTTGTCTTTTTCCCTGAGGAAACTTTTGTTTGCCCTTTTTACTGAGGCACTGTTGTTTGTCTGCCCTTACTGGGGCCACTGTTGTTTGTCTGTCTTACTGAGGCACTTTTGTTTGTCTGTTTTACTGGGGCCGGGTTGTTTGTTTCTTACTGGGGCCACTGGGGGTTTTTGTTTTTCACTGAGGCACTTTTTGTATGTCGCCCTTACCGAGCACTTTTGGGTTTTCCCTTTTAACTAGGCACTGTTGTTTGCCCTTTTTAAATTTAGGCACTGTTGTTGTCTCACGACACTGTTTTTGTCCTTACGGGGGCACTGTTTTTTGTCTTTAAACTAGGCACTTTTGTTTGTCTTTCTTACTGAGGCACTTTTGGGCTGCAAACTGAGGCACTTTTTGTTTTTGTCTTACTGGGGGCCTTTGTTTTTTGCCCTTTTCTTACTGAGGCACGGTTTTTGCCCCTTTTCTTACTGAGGCACTTGTAGTTTGTTTTTACTGGGGCATTTGTTTGTTTGTCTTCCCTGGGGCACTGTTGTTTGTCTGTCTTACGGGAGGCACTGTTTTTTGGGTCTGCCCCTTTCCCGGGAGGCACTGTTTGTTTTGTCTTACTGAGGAACTGTTGTTTGTCTTACGGGAAGGCACTGTTTTTTGGGTCTTCTTACTGAGGCCCTGTGTTTTTTTCCTGTCTTACTGAGGAAACTTTTTTTTTTGTCCTTACTGAGGCACTGTTGTTTGTCGGGTCTTACTGAGGCACTGTTTTTTTTGTCGCCTTTACTGAGCCGGGTTGTTTTGGTCTTACTGAGGCCCCTTTTTGTTTGTCTGCCCAAACTGAGGCACTTTTTGGTTTGTCTGCCCTTACTGGGGGGGGGCACGGGGGTTTGTATGTCTGTTTAACTGGGGCCCACTGTTTTTTTTGGCCCTTAAACGAGGCACTGTTGTTTGCCCCTTACTGGGGAAACTGTTGTTTGTCTTTTACTGAGGGCACTGTTGTAAGTCTGTTTTTAAACTGGGGCACTGTTTTTTGTCGTTTTACTGGGGCACTGGTTTGTTTTCTTACTGAGGCACTGTTTTTGTCTTCGAGGCACTGTTGTTTTTGCCCTTCCCAAAGGCACTGTTGTTTGCCCGTCTTACTGAGGCACTGTTGTTGCCCTGTTTTAACTGAGGCACGTTTTTTTTTGTTTTTCTGAGGACTGTTGTTTGTTTTAAACTAAGGAAAACCCCAAAAAAAAAAAGGAAAAAAAACCAAAAAAAAAACAAAAAAAAAAAAAAAACCCCAAAAAAAAAAAACAAAAAAAAAAAAAACTGTTTTTTTCTGTCTTACGGGGCACTGTTTTTTTGCCCTGTCTTACTGAGGAAACTGTTGAAAGCCCTGTTTTAAACTGGGGCACTGTTGTTTTTTCTTACGAGGAAACTGTTTTTTGTCTGTTTTTAACTGAGGCACGGTTGTATGTCTGTCTTATTTGGGGCCCACTTTTTTGTTTGTCTTATTTAGGCACTTTTGTTTGTTGTTTTTTAAACTGAGGCACTGTTGTATGTCTGTCTTACTGAGGCACTGTTGTTTGTCTGTTTTTTACGGGAGGCACTTTTTGTTTGTCTGTCAACTGAGGCACGGTTGTTTGTTTTGCCCTTACTGAGGCACTGTTTTTTTGTCGCCCTTTTACTGGGGCCACTTTTTTTTGTCTGCTTACTGAGGCACTGTTTTTTGGGGTCTGCTTACTGAGGCACGTTGTTTGTCTGCCCTTTACGACCCCCACTGTTGTTTTCTGTCTTACTGGGGCACTGTTTTTTTGTCTGTTTTTACTGAGGCACTGTTGTTTGTTTTTTACTGAGGCACTGTTGTTTTTGTTTTTACTGAGGCACTTTTGTTTGTTTTACGGGAGGCACGGGTTTTTATGTCTTACTGAGCACTGTTTATTCTTACTGAGGCACTGTTTTTTTGCCCTTCCCGAGGCACTGTTGTTTTTTCTTACTGAGGCACTTTTTGTTTGCTTACTGAGGCCCTTTTTGTTTTTCTGTCTTACTGAGGCATGTTTTTTTGTCTGTTTTACTGAGGCACGTTGTATGTCTGTTTTTACTGGGGAAACTGTTTTTGGGTCTGCTTACTGAGGCATCTGTTTTTTTGTTTTAAACTGAGGCACTGTTGTTTTTTCCCGTTTTAAATTTGGGCCACTGTTTGTTTTTTTTTTATGGGGGCCCCTGTTTTTTGGTCTTACTGAGGCCCTTTTTTATTCTGTCTTACTGGGGGAAACTGTTTTTTTGTCTTACGAGGAATTTGTTGTTTGCCCCTTCCCTGGGGGAAACTTTTGTATGCCCTGCCTTACTGAGGCACGGGTTGTCGGGTCTTACTGGGGCACTGTTGTTTTGTCTTACTGAGGCACTGTTTTTTTGGGCCTTACGAGGCACTTTTTGTATGTCTGTTTTAAACGGGGCCCTTTTTGTTTGCCCTTACTGGGGGCACTGTTGTTTGTCTTACTGAGGCACTTTTATGTCGGGGGGGGGGGGGTCTTTTTTTGAGGCACTGTTTTTTTGGGTCTTACTGAGGCACGGGTTGTTTGTCTGTTTTACTGAGCAACTGTTTTTTTGTCTTCCCTGACACTTTTTTGTATTTTTGTTTTACTGAGGAAACTGTTGTTTGTCTTCCCTGAGGCACGTTTTTTTGGGCCCCTTAAACGGGGCACTTTGTTTTTTCTTTTCCTTACTGAGGCCTGTTGTTTTTCGCTTACAAAAGGCACTTTTGTTTGTCTTACTGGGGGCACTGTTGTATGTCTGTCTTACTGAGGAAACGTTTTTTTAACCCTTACTGGGGGCACTTTTGAAAGTCGTTTTACGAGGCATTTGTTGAAAATTTCTGTTTTAACTAAAGGCACGGGGTTTTTTGTCTTACTGAGGCACTGTTGTTTGTCTGCCCTTACGAGGCACGTTGTTTGTCTGTTTTTTACTGAGGCACTGTTTTTTGCTTACTGGGGCACTTTTGTTTGCCTGTTTTAAACGAGGCACTTTTGTTTGCCCTGTTTCTTGTGTCACGGGCCCTTTCTCTGTCTGCCCGGAAAACCACATTTTATATAAAATTATAAAATATTATATATATTAAAAATATATATATATAGTTTTATTAAAAAATATATTTTTAAAAATAATTTTATATATAAAAAATATAAATATATATATATATATAAAAATAAATCCTAGGTATGGGTTTGGAAAGACGAAACCCAAACCCGGGAGGAACAAATCATCCTGTGGTGTGGGTTTGGTAGACAGCAACCACCCAGGGGTACTCCCGCCTTTTGGTAGTGGGTTTTGGTAGACAGAAACCCACCCGGGGAGGTATTACCACCCCTGTGGTAGTGGGGTTGGTAGCCCAGAAACCCACCCGGGGAGGTACCCATCCTTTGGAATGGGTTTGGTAACACAACCCCCCCAGGGAGGAAAATTTACCGTCCTTTTGGTATTGGGTTTGGGTAGACAAAAACCACCCAGGGAGGTCCTACCGTCCTGTGGTTTAGTTTGGTAGACAGAAACCACCCGGGGAGGTTTTTTAGGGCCCCTTTGTTTTAAAGGTTTTGGGTAGCCCAGAAAACCACCCAGGGGGGTACTACCACCCTTTGGGGTTGAAAGGTTGGTAAAAACAACCACCCAGGGAGGAACTCCCGTCCTGTGGTAGTAGGTTGGAAGACACAACCACCCAGGAGGTCCTACCATCCTTTTGGAAAGTAGGTTGGTAACACCCAACCGCCCAGGGAGGTACTCCCCTCCTGGGGAAAAAGTTTTTTTGGGTAGACGCAACCACCCGGGGAGGTACTCCCAATCCGGGGTAGGGGTTGGTAAAACGAAAAAAAACCGCCCAGGGGGTTACTCCCTTCCTGGGGTAAAAGGTTGGTGGGAAAAGAAAACCCCCCCAGGGGGGTACTACCATCCTGTGGAGTGGGTTGGTAACAGCAACCGCCCGGGGAGGAACACCGTCCTGGGAAAGTAGGTTGGTAGACAGAAACCCCCGGGGAGGAACAACCGTCCGTGGAAATGGGTTTTGGTAGACAGCAACCACCCAGGAGGTCCTACCGCCCCTTGGTAGTGGGTTTGGTAGCCCAACCCAACCCCCCCAGGGAGGAAACTCCCATCCTGTGGAAGTGGGTTGGAAACAGCAACCGCCCCGGGAAATGTACTCCCGTCCTGGGGAAAGTAGGTTGGTAGACAAAAACCCAAACCCAGGGAGGTACAAACCACCCTTTGGTAGTAGGTTGGTAGACAGCAACCACCCAGGGGGTCCCAAACCGTCCTGTGGAAGAAAGGTTTGGGTTAAGAGAAACCCAACCCGGGGAGGAAACTACCATCCTGTGGTAGAAAGTTTGGGTAGAAAAGCAACCACCCAGGAAGGGAAACACCGTCCCTGGGTAGAAAGTTGGTAACAGAAAACCACCCAGTGGGGTACTACCATCCTGTGGTAGTAGGTTTGGTAGACAACAACCACCCGGGGAGGTACTCCATCCTGGGGGTAGTATTTGGGGGTAGACAAAAACCACCCGGGGAGGAATTTACCGTCCGTGGTAGTGGGTTTGGGTAGCAGAAACCCAAACCCAGGGAGGTACTCCACCCTTTGGGAAAGTATTTGGAAGACAACAACCCCCCCAGGGAGGTACAAACCCGTCCTGTGGAGTAGGTTGGTAGACACAACCACCCAGGGAGGTACAACCGTCCTGTGGTTGGGTTGGTAACAAAAACCCAAACCCAGGGGGGAAACAAAAACGTCCTGTTGAAAGTGGGTTTTGGGTAGACAAAAACCCAAACCCAGGGGGGTACTACCGCCCGTGGTAGTGGGTTTGGTAGACAACACCACCCGGGGAGGTACAACCATCCTAGGGGTAGTGGGGTTGGGTAGAAAAGAAAACCACCCAGGGAGGTACACCATCCTATGGAATAGGTTGGTAGACACCCAACCCCCCGGGGAGGTATCCCAAACCTATGGAAAGAAAGGTTGGTAGACAAAAAAACCACCCCAGGGGGGTACTACCGTCCTTTGGTAGAGGTTGGTAGACAAAAACCACCCATGGTACTACCCGGCCCCTGTGGTAGTGGGTTTGGTAGAAAAGAAACCCACCCCGGGGGAGGTATTTACCATCCTAGGTATATTTTTGGTAGAAAACCCAACCCCCCAGGAGGTACAACCGCCCCTGGGGTTTAGTGGGTTTTGGTAGAAAACCCCCACCCAGGAGGTACTCCCATCCATGGTAGAAAGGGGTTGTAGCAAAAACCCAAACCCCGGGGGGGTACAACCAAATCCAAATTTTTAAGTGGGTTGGTAGAAAACAACCCCCGGGGGAGGTACAACCATCCTTTTGGTATAGGTTTTTAGACAGAAACCCACCCGGGGGGTTTCCTACCATCCTAGGGAAAAGGTAGGTTGGTAGCAAAAAACCACCCGGGGAGGTATTCCCGTCCTGTGGTATATTTTGGTAAAAACAACCACCCAGGGAGGTACTACCATCCTGGGTAGTGGTTGGAAGACAACAACCCCCCAGGGAGGTACAACCACCCCAATGGTAGTAGGTTGGTAAAACCAAAACCACCCAGGGGGGGGGGGGACTACCACCTAGGTAGTAGGTTGGAGACAAAAACCACCCAGGGAGGAAACTACCATCCTAGGGTAGTAGTTGGTAAACAAAAAAACCACCCGGGGAGGTACTACCGTCCTGGGGTATGGTTGGAAAGACAAAAAACCACCCGGGGAGGTACTACCGCCTGTGGAGTGGGTTGGTAACAACAAACCACCCAGGGAGGTATTTAACCGCCTGTGGAAATAGGTTGGTAGACAAAAAAACCACCCGGGGAGGTACTACCGCCCCTGTGGTAGTGGGTTTGGTAGACAGAAACCCCACCCAGGGAGGTACTACCGCCCCTCCCAAAGTGATTGTCCCAACGAAAATTGGGTTTAACATGAGGGTGGGATTGCGGGGTGTTTTTTTTCTTTCTCATGAAAAAGGTTAAAATTTAAAGGTCCCTTCCCTTGCAAACTTCTACTTACACTTGGGCAAACTACACAAAACTTTGACCAAGAAAGTAAAAGGCACACACCCCTCTTTTTTTTCCCTCTATTTTCTTGCTTTCTTGTTCTTGTTTTTTTCCCCTCTTATCTCCAGGGGGAAAAGTAAAACCCAAATTTTTCCTCTGTAACCCCCTCATTTTTTGTAAGGGGGCGACTAAAAAAAAAAAAAAATGGGGGAGCAAGGGGCTAGTAACCCCTTCTCATGAAATATATTTAAACAAAAATTTTAAAAAAGGGAAAAAATTTTGGGGTTTCCCCCCCTGCCTCGGGGGGAAATAGGGCCCCGGTTTATAGAAATAAGATATATCTATAATAAACAGGGAAACATAGATAATAATATGGCAAAAAATTCTTCAAATTTCACATTAGCAAAAGGGTTGCTCAAAAAATAAATGAAAAAATTTCCCCTCTATTTTGATTTTTTTAAATTAAAAAAACAATATTTTTTAAATTTTTTTATTTGGGTATTTTGGGGGTTTTTCCCCCTCCCCCCCCCGTGGTCGGGTTTCAGGGGGTCCCCCCGGGGGGTAGGGGGTGGGGGGTGGGGGTGGTGGTGATAAAAAAAAGGCGGGCTCACCCGGGGGTGGGTAAATTCACAAGGTTTTTAACTCAGAAAGGGGTGAAATTACCAACTCCATTAATCTTTCCACTTTCCCCTCTTAAAGTCACCTTGTTAGTTCGCTTCATCGGGGGGGCCCAATTCTTTATTTTCCCCTGGCTGGCTCGGGCTCTCTTTCCTCCCCTCTCTCTCTCCCCCTTCTCCTCCTCTTCTTCTTCCTCTCTCTCTCTCTTCTCTCAGTAAACAGATGAAAAATGTGGAAATCGTAAAGGGATTTTTTTTCACGGGGAGGGTTGTTCATTATTTTATATATAAAAATATAAAAAATATTATATATAAAATATATATATAATATAAAAATATATAAAAATTTTAAAAATATAAAATATATATAAATATAATAAAATAAAAAATAATTTTTGTCGTGCCAAATTAGGCAAAAAACTTGCGATTTTGGGTTTAAAATCATATAGGACAAGTGAAAATTTGTGATGCAAAAATTTTCGCCAAAATCATTTTAAAATCTAACAAATAAAATTATTTCACTGTGTTTTAGTATTAAATTATGTAAAAAATCTAAAAAATATTTTGTTGGTTAGGCTAAAAAAAATTTTTTTGTATAATAAGGTTAGGTAAGTTTTTTAAATTCTTTTTGGGGCAAAAATAAATTTTTACTTAACTTAAAGAAAAAAATATATCTTTAAACGTATAAAAGAAAATTTTTGAAAGGACTTAATTTTAAAAGAGTTCTTTCTAAATTTACCAGTTTTACTACGGCCACATTAAAATATATATATAAATATATAATTTATATTATATTTATATATAATATAATATTATAAATTATTATATATATATATATATATATATATAATAAAAATTATATTTTTCGAAAAAAATATAAAATATTAGGGGTGTTGTTTCACGGTGTTGTATGACAGGTTTTATCACAGGTTTCAACAGCAGGAAAAACCGTGAGTTTTTACATGGTTTTGAACATACTCCGGGGGTGATTTTAGGGGACAATTGACTCTGGTTTCCTTACCTTTTCTTGGTCTCCTCTCCTCCTCATTTTCTCATCTTCCTCTCTACCCCCCACCTTCTCTCCCAGAACCCCGGCCTCTCAACGTTTTTTAAAGTTATGTTAAACGAGCCAATTGCTGGCAGCTTAAAAGAGCGGGCGAGACATTACTGTGCAACATTTCGCAAGAAGCAATTGTAAGTCAGTCTTGCAGTAATGTTGCTCTTTACTCACCTCTCCAATTACACCTAACTGATTTGCATATTGAGTTAATTTATATATATATTATATATTATATATATATATATATATATATAACTATATATATAATATATATATATAATATGTATATATATATATATATATATATTTATATATATATATATGTAAAATATATATTATATATATATATATTATATATATATATTATATATATATATTATATTATATATATATAATATATATATATATATATATATATATATGTAGGTAGTAGGTTGGTGGACAGCAACCACCCAGGGAAGTACTACGTCCTGCCAGATGACTGTGAAACAGAAACCTGTAACTGTTTTGCATGATGGTAGGATTGCTGGTTTCTTTTTCTGTCTCATAAACACGCTAGATAACAGGGATATCTTGCTACTCCTACTTACACTTTGGTCACACTTCACAGACACGCACATGCATATATATATAATACATCTAGGTTTTTTCCTTTTTCTAAATAGCTCTTGTTCTTCTTTATTTCTTCTATTGTCCATGGGGAAGTGGAAAAGAATCTTTCCTCCGTAAGCCATGCGTGTCGTATGAGGCGACTAAAATGCCGGGAGCAATGGGCTGGTAACCCCTTCTCCTGTAGACATTTACTAAAAAAGAGAGAAGAAAAACTTTATAAAACTGGGATGCTTAAATGTGCGTGGATGTAGTGCGGATGACAAGAAAACAGATGGACTGCTGATGTTATGAATGAAAAGAAGTTGGATGTCTGGCCCTAAGCGAAACAAAGCTGAAGGGGGTAGGGGAGTTTCAGTGGGGGGAAATAAATGGGATTAAATCTGGAGTATCTGAGAGAGTTAGAGCAAAGGAAGTAATGTTGAAGGATCAGTTATGGAAGGAGAAAAGAGAATATGAATGTGTAAATTCAAGAATTATGTGGATTAAAGTAAAGGTTGGATGCGAAAAGTGGGTCATAATAAGCGTGTATGCACCTGGAGAAGAGAGGAATGCAGAGGAGAGAGAGAGATTTTGGGAGATGTTAAGTGAATGTATAGGAGACTTTGAACCAAGTGGGAGAGTAATTGTGGTAGGGGATCTGAATGCTAAAGTAGGAGAAACTTTTAGAGAGGGTGTGGTAGGTAAGTTTGGGGTGCCAGGTGTAAATGATAATGGGAGCCCTTTGAGTGAACTTTGTATAGAAAGGGGTTTAGTTATAGGTAATACATATTTTAAGAAAAGAGGATAAATAAGTATACAAGATATGATGTAGGGCGAAATGACAGTAGTTTGTGGATTATGTATTGGTAGATAAAAGACTGTTGAGTAGACTTAGGATGTACATGTTTATAGAGGGGCCACAGATATATCAGATCACTTTCTAGTTGTAGCTACATGAGAGTAAAAGGTAGATGGGATACAAGGAGAATAGAAGCATCAGGGAAGAGAGAGGTGAAGGTTTATAAACTAAAAGAGGAGGCAGTTAGGGTAAGATATAAACAGCTATTGGAGGATAGATGGGCTAATGAGAGCATAGACAATTGGGGTCGAAGAGGTATGGGGTAGGTTTAAAAATGTAGTGTTAGAGTGTTCAGCAGAAGTTTGTGGTTACAGGAAAGTGGGTGCAGGAGGGAAGAGGAGCGATTGGTGGAGTTTGTGGTTACAGGAAAGTGGGTGCAGGAGGGAAGAGGAGCGATTGGTGGAATGATGATGTAAAGAGAGTAGTAAGGGAGAAAAAGTTAGCATATGAGAAGTTTTTACAAAGTAGAAGTGATGCAAGGAGGGAAGAGTATATGGAGAAAAAGAGAGAGGTTAAGAGAGTGGTGAAGCAATGTAAAAAGAGAGCAAATGAGAGAGTGAGTGAGATGTTATCAACAAATTTTGCTGAAAATAAGAAAAAGTTTTGGAGTGAGATTAACAAGTTAAGGAAGCCTAGAGAAAAAATGGATTTGTCAGTTAAAAATAGGAGAAGAGAGTTATTAAATGGAGAGTTAGAGGTATTGGGAAGATGGAGGGAATATTTCGAGGAATTGTTAAACGTTGATGAAGATAGGGAAGCTGTGATTTCGTGTATAGGGCAAGGAGGAATAACATCTTGTAGGTGTGAGGAAGAGCCAGTTGTGAGTGTGGGGGAAGTTCGTGAGGCAGTAGGTAAAATGAAAGGGGGTAAGGCAGCCGGGATTGATGGGATAAAGATAGAAATGTTTAAAAGCAGGTGGGGATGTAGTTTTGGAGTGGTTGGTGCAATTATTTAATAAATGTATGGAAGAGGGTAAGGTACCTAGGGATTGGCAGAGAGCATGCATAGTTCCTTTGTATAAAGGCAAAGGGGACAAAAGAGAGTGCAAAAATTATAGGGGGATAAGTCTGTTGAGTATACCTGGTAAAGTGTGTGGTAGAGTTATTATTGAAAGAATTAAGAGTAAGACGGAAAATAGGATAGCAGATGAACAAGGAGGCTTTAGGAAAGGTAGGGGGTGTGTGGACCAGGTGTTTACAGTGAAATACATAAGTGAACAGTATTTAGATAAGGCTAAAGAGGTGTTTGTGGCATTTATGGATTTGGAAAAGGCGTATGACAGGGTGGATAGGGGGCAATGTGGCAGATGTTGCAGGTGTATGGTGTAGGAGGTAGGTTACTGAAAGCAGTGAAGAGTTTTTACGAGGATAGTGAGGCTCAAGTTAGAGTATGTAGGAAAGAGGGAAATTATTTCCCAGTAAAAGTAGGCCTTAGACAAGGATGTGTGATGTCACCGTGGTTGTTTAATATATTTATAGATGGGGTTGTAAGAGAAGTAAATGCGAGGGTCTTGGCAAGAGGCGTGGAGTTAAAAGATAAAGAATCACACACAAAGTGGGAGTTGTCACAGCTGCTCTTTGCTGAAGACACTGTGCTCTTGGGATATTCTGAAGAGAAGTTGCAGAGATTGGTGGATGAATTTGGTAGGGTGTGCAAAAGAAGAAAATTAAAGGTGAATACAGGAAAGAGTAAGGTTATGAGGATAACAAAAAGATTAGGTGATGAAAGATTGGATATCAGATTGGAGGGGAAGAGTATGGAGGAGGTGAACGTATTCAGATATTTGGGGAGTGGACGTGTCAGCGGATGGGTCTATGAAAGATGAGGTGAATCATAGAATTGATGAGGGGAAAAGGGTGAGTGGTGCACTTAGGAGTCTGTGGAGACAAAGAACTTTGTCCTTGGAGGCAAAGAGGGGAATGTATGAGAGTATAGTTTTACCAACGCTCTTATATGGGTGTGAAGCGTGGGTGATGAATGTTGCAGCGAGGAGAAGGCTGGAGGCAGTGGAGATGTCATGTCTGAGGGCAATGTGTGATGTGAATATAATGCAGAGAATTCGTAGTTTGGAATTTAGGAGGAGGTGGGGGATTACCAAAATGTTGTCCAAGGGCTGAGGGGGGTTTTGTTGAGATGGTTGGGACTTTAGAGAAAAAGGACGAGACAGAATGACTTAAAGAGTGATCAGTCTGAAGGGGAAAGGGAAGGCGGGGTAGGGGTCGCCTGGGAAAAGGGGTTGGAGGGGGGGGAAAAGGGATTTTTGTGTGCGGGGGTTGGGCTTCCGCAGGCATGCTGAGCGTGTTGATGGGGTTGAAGGGGAAAAAAATGGTTTTTAAATACTTGACGTGCTGTTGGATGTGAGCAAAGTAACATTATAAGGGGGTTCAGGGGAAACCGCGGCCGGACTTAGTCCTGGAGGGGAAAAGTCATGCCTGCCTCTGAAGGGGGGGTTAATGTTCATTTTTAAAAACGTAGTGAAAAAGCCCCCTTCGGGAAAGGGACAGTGGGGTGAATAGGGGGGAATTTTTTCTTTTTCGGGCACCTGCTTGGTGGGAATCGGCCCTTTTTGATAAAAAAAATTTTTTATATATAAAATAATAATTATTTAAAAATTTTTATTATAAAATATATTTATATTATATATATATATAGCGAATAGCACCCAGAACTTTACGGGGACCCCCATCCCCAGAGAAGACAAAAAATACCTCGGGAAAACTCAAGGTTTTCCCCCGGGGCTTTTTTGAAAAAATTTTTTTCTCCCCCCACCCCCCATATTTTATAAAACTTGGGGAAAATTTTTTTAATAGACAGAAAAAATTTACAGAAAACACAAACGTGAAACATTGGTGCAATAATCAAAGGGATAATCCCTCCAGCGCCGGCGCGACCCCGTAGAGCAAAAATTTCCTTCTGGGGTGGGCCCCGCTGAGGGGCTGGAACATGAAAGTGGGTGCCCCGGGGGCCCTGGATGTGACGAGTCTGGAAAACCCTTTTTGGGATGTGTCCCCGTCCCAAGGTCCGATCCCCCTGGGACAAATTGGTACTTTGGCTTATGTTCCCGTATTTGATCTTTACTTCTCCCGGGTCAGCAGCTCCTCCCTGTACCCCACACGGATGGTGCAGGTGTCAGTCATTGTCGACACACAGGTATAGTCCCATGCTAAGAGCTTGCCATTCTTAAAAGGTTAGATGGTGATCCCGTCGGGGCGGTTTGTTGGGTTGTGGGTATTGTTGGCTGCTGGTGATCGGGGCTCCCTCTTGGCTGGGCATCCAGCTGTAGCAAGGGTTCTCTTTATGATGTCGTTGACTTCTTTGTGTCTTGCATGCCAGCCCTTGGTTTTGAAACAGTTAAGACCATGTAGACCATATTGGTCGACTTGTGCATCTCCCGAAATACGTGTATATTCCGTGTGAATTGGGACAGCAAGGTGCAGAACCACTGCAATACAGAGGGTCTTAGGGTCGAGGCGTGTTCCTCTTGCCGATATGGGAAATGTTTGGAGGAAGTCTCTGGAGTGATGTGCACTCACAGCTTGGAGACGGGCAGTCTTCCTGTCTGATGTTACAGCCCTAAGCATGTTGGCAAGCACCTTTTCAGCGATGGGGCCATCTCAGCTTGACTGTTTGTAGGCCAGAGCTGCACTAGGTTTTGGTGCTGGAGCAGCAAGAGTCTCCCATTCAGTGATGGCACTGGTGTAGCTAGGGACCTGTATTCCTGCTGAGTCACTAAGGTTATCCGGAAGAATTTGTTTTGTTAACTCATTTGATGCTATGGAAGAGGACTGGAAAGCTGGTGGGGTAATCTGGGAGGATCTGCGTACTCCTAGCCCCCCAAGCCTGACTGAAAGTGAGGCTTGCAACCACTGTCCATCTTCAAGGGAAAGATTCAATACACTCTCTAGCATGGTCTTAAGGAGAGAGTCATATTCCTTGAGTTTTGGACTGCTGAAGGCTGGGGAGCATCTCAGAAAATAGGAAGTTTTGGGGTTCACAGGCACCTGGTGAGTAGGTAGAAGGCATCGTGTGTGTCAATGTCTTTCATCCTGCTTTCCATCGTCCGGAGGTCTGAGATTTTTTCTAGGATCAGATTGATGGCATTGGACTCAAGAGGAGCAAAGGAGAGTGCTATTGGCTGGATCAATGGCTCGTGTTCCTGGTAAAACAACACTAATATTCTGGATCATCTGTTGATTGGTAGAAACTATTTCACATTTGGTGGGGTTTAAAGAAAGCCCAGACTTTCTCCCATGTCTTTAATTTTACTGATGTCTTCTAGGAGAGATTCTGTTGTGCCAGCTAGGGTACCGTCGTCCAGGAACCAGATATTGAGCTCACTGGAGAGTACTTCTGTGACTTCCTTGATGACCAGACAAAATAAAAAGGGGGCGAGAGGGTCCCCCTGTTGCACGCCCTCACACGAGTCAATTTCATGGTCCCCAAACAATAGTTTAGAAGTTACACTAAATACGATTCAGTGAAGGGATAGAGGGAAGGGAAGGGTCTAGAAACTTCTTGGAGAGCAGCATCCCTTCTGACTAAGTTGAAAGCGTTGGCAAAGTCCAATTTGATAAAGGCGATTGCATCGGACATGTTCATGTATACTCGTGCTGCGTGGAACAGCTGCTTTACAGCTTTGTGTGTGTGTGTGTGTGTGTGTGTGTGTGTACTCACCTATTTGTGGTTGCAGGGGTCGAGTCATAGCTCCTGGCCCGGCCTCTTGGTTGATTGCTACTAGGTCCTCTCTCTCCCTGCCCATGAGCTTTATCATACCTCGCACCTCGCCTTAAAACTATGTGTGTGTGTGTGTGTGTGTGTGTGTGTGTACTCACCTAATTGTACTCACCTAATTGTGGTTGCAGGGGTCGAGACTCAGCTCCTGGCCCCGCCTCTTCACTGATCGCTACTGGATCCTCTCTCTCTCTGCTTCCTGAGCTTTGTCATACCTCTTCTTAAAACTATGTATGGTTCCTGCCTCCACTACTTCACTTGCTAGGCTATTCCACTTGCTGACAACTCTATGACTGAAGAAATACTTGCTAAAGTCCCTGTGACTCGTCTGAGTCTTCAGCTTCCAGTTGTGACCCCTTGTCCCTGTGTCCCCTCTCTGGAACATCCTATCTCTGTCCACCTTGTCTATTCCCCGCAGTATCTTGTATGTCGTTATGTCTCCCCTGACCATTCTGTCCTCCAGTGTCGTCAGTCCGATTTCCCTTAACCTTTCCTCGTACGACATTCCCTTGAGCTCTGGGACTAGCCTTGTTGCAAACCTTTGTACTTTCTCTAACTTCTTGACGTCCTTGACCAGGTGTGGGTTCCAGACTGGTGCTGCATACTCCAGTATGGGCCTAACATACACAGTGTACAGTGTCTTGAACGATTCCTTATTAAGTATCGGAACGCTATTCTCAGGTTTGCCAGGCGCCCGTATGCTGCAGCGGTTATTGGTTAAATGTGTGCCTCCGGTGATGTGCTCGGTGTTATGGTCACCCCAAGGTCTTTCTCCCTGAGTGAGGTCTGTATCTTTGGGTCCACCTAGCCTATACTCTGTCTGCGGTCTTCTTTGCCCCTCCCCAATCTTCATGACTTTGCATTTGGCTGGATTGAATTCGAGAAGCCAGTTGCTGGACCACATGTCCCAGCCTGTCCAGGTCTCTTTGCAGTCCTGCCTCATCCTCGCCCGATTTAATTTCTTCTCATCAACTTCACGTCATCTGCGAACAGGGACACTTCAGAGTCTATTCCTTCCATCATGGTCGTTCACTATATCAAAAATAGCACTGGTCCTAGAACTGACCCTGTGGGACCCCGCTCGTAACAGCGCCCACTGTGATACCTCTTCACGTACCATGACTCGTTGCTGCCTCCCTGTCAGGTATTCCCTTATCCATTGCAGTGCCCTCCCTTTTACGTGCGCCTGATCCTCCAGTTTCTGCACTAATCTCTTGTGGGGAACTGTGTCAAAGGGCCCTTTCCCTTTGCAGTCTAGGAAAACGCAATCTACCCACCCTCTCTCTCGTGTCTTACTTCTGTTACCTTGTCATAAAACTCCAGGAGGTTTGTAATACAAGTTTTTGCCTTCCATGAACCCATGCTGGTTTTCATTTAATCTTGTTCCTTTCCGGGTGTTCGACCACTCTCCTCCTGATAATCTTCTCCATGACTTTGCACACAATACATGTCAGAGACACAAGTCTGTAGTTTAGTGCCTCGTTTCTGTTTCCTTTCTTAAATATGGGGACTACATTAGCTGCCCTTCCATTTCTCAGGTAGTTGCCCAGTTTAAAGGGATGTGTTGAAGATTGTGGTTAGAGGCACGCACAGCATCTCTGCTCCTTCTCTAAGGACCCATGGGAGATGTTGTCGGTCCCATCGCCTTTGAGGTGTAAAGGTCACTTAAGAGCTTCTTCACCCTCCTCCTCAGTTGTTCGTATGTCATCCAACACTTGTTGGTATATTCCCTCTTGATGTTCCCTTCTGTGCTGTCTTCCCACAGCCCTTCCTGTCTTTTACTGTAAAATTTCCCTTTTAAATTCCTGTTCAGCTCTTCACATACCTCCTGATCATTTCGTGTGATTTCCCTCCACCTTCTGTCCTTAATCTGATCACCTGGTCTTTGACTGTTGTCTCCCTCCTGATGTGGCTATACAACAGTTTCGGGTCAGTCTTGATTCTCGATGCTATGTCATTTTCATACTGTCGCTGAGCCTCCCTCCTTACCTGTGCGTACTCATTCCTGGCTCTGCGACTGATCTCCCTATTTTCGTGTGTTCTTTTGCCTTCTGTACTTTTTCCATTCTCTATTGCACTTTGTTTTTTGCCTCCTTACACCGTCGGGTAAACCAGGGCTTGTTCTGGCCTTCCCGTTGTTACTGTTGCCCTTGGGGAATAAACCTTTCCACTGCCTCCTTGCATTTTGTTGTTACATTTTCCATCATTTCATTTACTGGCTTTCCTGCCAGTTCTCTGCCCCCACTGGACCTCCCGCAGGAAGTTCTTCAACCCTATGTAGTCCCCTCTTTTATAGTCAGGCTTTTCCCATTCAACTCCTGTTATTCTCTCCACTTGCAGCTCTACTATGTATTCAAAGCACAGAACCACGTGGTCGCTAGCTCCTAGGGGACTCTCATACTTGATGTCCTCAATATCTGAGCTGCCCAGGGTGAACACAAGGTCCAATCTTGCTGGTTCATCCTCCCCTCTAAACCTGGTAGTGTCCTTAACATGTTGGCACATGAGGTTTTCCAGCACCACGTCCAACATCCTGGCTCTCCATGTTTCGGGCCCCCCAAATGTGGCTCCGGGTTTTTTCCCAGTCAATCTCCCTGTGGTTGAAATCCCCATAACCAGCAACTTTGCTCTGCGGGAGTGAGCTCTTCTTGCCACTCAGCAAGTGTGTCCACCATTGCTCTGTTGCTCCCCTTCATATTCCTCTTTTTGGCCTCCTGCGTTCTGTGGTGGATTATACATCACTGCAATGATCACTTTGTGTTCCCCAGATGAAGTGTACCTGCTATGTAGTCTCTTTCTCCCGTCTCATCTTTTTCCTTCCATTTTCTCGAATTTCCATCTGTTTTTAACGAGCAGAGCAACCCCCCCTCCCCCCCTGCCCCTTCTATCTTTCCTCATGATCTGGTATCCTGTGGGAAGATTGCATCTGTTATTGTCCTCCATGAGTTTTGTTTCTGTAACTGCTATGATGTCTGGGGATTTTCTCATTGATTCTTTCTTGCCAATTCCTCATGTTATTCGTTAATCCATCTGCATTTGTGTACCAAACCTTCAACTTCTTTTCTAATACTGTAAACTGTGGTGGGGGGGGTGGAAACAGAGGGATCGGTGTGTGATGGTTGGTTTGGATTGTTCAGTTCCCTTGGGGTGTCGTGGCTGGAGTCCTTCTGCAGGTGTTTCTGGGGGGTTTTGGCCCTTTTCCTTCCATTTGGGTCCTGGGTTATTCTGCTCTCCTTTTTCATTTCCTCCCATTTCTCCTTTCGTTTTTGAACTCTCTCTTTCATTGTCTTCCTTTCGTCCTGTGTTCTGTCTCGATCGAGGCACACACTCCTGAACTCCTGCTTGCCTCTCAGCCGTGCTTTCTCCTGCAGGATCATGGTTCGGGTTGATTCTGCATTGAAAATTTCTTTGAGAGGCCGATTCCTTTTCTTTGTGAACCACCCAATTCTCCGAAAATTTGCCACCTGGGTCATGTCCCCTTCGCCTATCACCTTCATGATGTCTTCAATCGCTTTTTTCTCCTCCTGCTTTCTTTCATCATAAGTTTCCCCTTTAGCTTCGTCTAGCCCATAGACAAACACGGATCTTTCCCTTTCCACCTCCCACTGTGACTCCCATTGCATTGTGTGTGTGTGTGTGTGTGTGCGTGCGTGCATTGTTCAGATCGCCTGTCTACGATTGGTTTGGGACAAAACCACAAAACATCATATATATATATATATATATATATATATATATATTTTATATATATATATAAAATATATATATATAAAAATTTTTTATATATATATATATATATATTATATATATATTTTATAATATATATATTTATGTTAGGTTGGGACGATAATAATAAATTGCATATATCAATGCTTTTTCGGTATTTTTTGTATTTTAAACTTAGGATAATTGTTGTGGATATATAAGGAAATGTTCATTGCTGAAGAGGAAAGTCGTGAGGCTTACGAAGTGAATATAAAATAAAATATCTTGGAATTTCTAAATTCTCTCATGTATTTCCTCGTGTGATGACAGCACAATCACAAATTAATTCCTGGCATTTCCGGTTATATTAAACGTGATACTGTAACATCCAACATTCTCGTAATGTTATTTATTGATAGACTTCCTGGAAAAAATCATTCTCAAAAAAAGGAGTGTATTGCTATATCAGAAAATAATAATAATAATAATAATAATAATAATAATAATAATAATAATAATAATAATAATAATAATAATAATAATAATATCTTTATTTACTATAGGCACATGATACAACTTATACAGACCATAGTTGACATCAATGACATACTACTATATAGAAAGCCGCTTGTTATGCTGAACATTTCCTGCAAATTAGGTCAGTTTTGTCCCAGGCTGCGACCCACACCAGTCCATTAACACCCAGGTACCTATTTTACTGATGGGTGAACATAGACAGCCTGTGTAAAGAAACACGCCCAATGTTTCTACCCTCTCCGTGAATCGAACCCGGACACTCGCTGTATAAAGCGAGAGCTTTAGCCACTGGGCCGCGGGGCAACGTAACTTCTTCTGATTATTTAACTGATTTGTTTGACACATTTCCGTTCTTCAGTTTTAGACTTTCTTTTATAGCTTTGAGGAATTCCCTGGAGTATTCCTGGAGTGAGTTCTGGGGGTCAACGCCCCCGCGGCCGGTTGATCAGGTACCGACTTTGAGTGCCTGTCCAGCACCTTCCTGAAGACAGCCAAGGGTCTATTGGTAATCCCGCTTATGTATACTGGCAAGCAGTTGTAACAGGAGTCGAATGGGAAAAGCCAAAGTATAAAAAGGGGGACTACACAGGTA
>NC_069412.1:72350403-72377903 GCF_026875155.1 Cherax quadricarinatus | reverse complement strand
GGAGATGAGGGGAGTGGGGAGATGAGGGAGTGGGGGAGATGAGGGGAGTGGGAGAGATGAGGGAAGTGGGGGAGATGAGGGGAGTGGGGGAGATGAGGGGAGTGGGGAGATGAGGGAAGTGGGGGAGATGAGGGGAGTGGGGAGATGAGGGGAGTGGGGGAGATGAGGGGAGTGGGGGAGATGAGGGGAGTGGGGGAGATGAGGGGAAGTGGGGGAGATGAGGGGAGTGGGGGAGATGAGGGGAGTGGGGGAGATGAGGGGAGTGGGGGAGATGAGGGGAGTGGGGGAGATGGAAGGGAACAGTAGACAAGGAAAAGATAATATTGAGAGAGAAAATTATAAGGATAATGAGAGATTATTATTATTAGTAGTAGTATGACTGTTATTATTATTATTATTATTATTATTATTATTATTATTATTATTATTATTACCAACAACAACTAACAGTGTTACCAACAACAACCAACAGTATTACCAGCAACAACCTACAGTATTACCAACAACAACTAACAGTATTACCAGCAACAACCAACAGTATTACCAGCAACAACCTACAGTATTACCAACAACAACCAACAGTATTACCAACAACAACTAACAGTATTACCAACAACAACCAACAGTATTACCAGCAACAACCTACAGTATTACCAACAACAACCAACAGTATTACCAACAACAACCAACAGTATTACCAGCAACAACCTACAGTATTACCAGCAACAACCTACAGTATTACCAACAACAACCAACAGTATTACCATCAACAACCTACAGAAATTACCAACAACAACTAACAGTATTACCAGCAACAACCAACAGTATTACCAGCAACAACCTACAGTATTACCAACAACAACCAACAGTATTCCCAACAACAACCAACAGTATTACCAGCAACAACCTACAGTATTCCCAAACACAACAACCAACAGTATTACCAACAACAACCAACAGTATTACCAACAACAACCTACAGTATTACCAACAACAACCAACAGTATTACCAACAACAACCAACAGTATTACCAGCAACAACCTACAGTATTACCAACAACAACCACAACAGTATTACCAAAACAACAACCAACAGTATTACCAGCAACAACCTACAGTATTACCAACAACAACCAACAGTATTACCAACAACAACCAACAGTATTACCAGCAACAACCCTACAGTATTACCAACAACAACCAACAGTATTACCAACAACAACCAACAGTATTACCAACAACAACCAACAGTATTACCAGCAACAACCTACAGTATTACCAACAACAACCAACAGTATTACCAACAACAACTAACAGTATTACCAACAACAACTAACAGTATTACCAACAACAACCAACAGTATTACCAACAACAACTAACAGTATTACCAACAACAACCAACAGTATTACCAACAACAACCTACAGTATTACCAACAACAACCAACAGTATTACCAACAACAACCAACAGTATTACCAGCAACAACCTACAGTATTACCAACAACAACCAACAGTATTACCAACAACAACCAACAGTATTACCAGCAACAACCTACAGTATTACCAACAACAACCAACAGTATTACCAACAACAACCAACAGTATTACCAACAACAACCAACAGTATTACCAGCAACAACCTACAGTATTACCAACAACAACCAACAGTATTACCAACAACAACTAACAGTATTACCAACAACAACTAACAGTATTACCAACAACAACCAACAGTATTACCAACAACAACTAACAGTATTACCAACAACAACCAACAGTATTACCAATAACAACCTACAGTATTACCAACAACAACCAACAGTATTACCAACAACAACCAACAGTATTACCAACAACAACCAACAGTATTACCAACTGAGAGCTACAAATACCCAGACCACAGAAGTATTCCCCCCGGCAACTGAGAATCGAATTTCTGATAAAGTTGACGACAGAGTCGAGACACTGTTGACTTTGTTTGCTTCTCAGCCCTTATTGACAGTTATTGAGGGAGGGAGGGGAGGATAGCGTGTTTTAAGTAACTAGCATAAGACAGTGAGTTGAAGAGGATTGATGATAGATAGATAGATAGAGAAAGAGAGAGAGTGAGAGAGAGAGAGGGAAGCGTTTTTCAGAGGCGGGGGGTGAGATAGTCAGGTTTGATGCGAGGATGACTGACTGATGGCTCCTCCAACTCCTCGGATCGAAAGCACTTCATCGGCAAGAGAGCAGCTTCCTTATCCTAACTACTGGACCACCTTGTGGTGGTCCAGAGTACTAACTACTGGACCAACTTATGGTGGTCCAGAGTACTAACTACTGATCCGCCTTGTGGTGGTCCAGAGTACTAACTACTGGTCTGCCTTGTGGTGATCCAGAGTACTAACTACTGGACCACCTTGTGGTGGTCCAGAGTACTAACTACTGGACCAACTTATGGTGGTCCAGAGTACTAACTACTGGACCAACTTATGGTGGTCCAGAGTACTAACTACTGGTCTGCCTTGTGGTGGCCCAGAGTACTAACTACTGGTCTGCCTTGTGGTGGCCCAGAGTACTAACTACTGGTCCGCCTTGTGGTGGCCCAGAGTACTAACTACTGGTCCGCCTTGTGGTGGTCCAGAGTACTAACTACTGGTCTGCCTTGTGGTGGTCCAGAGTACTAACTACTGGTCTGCCTTGTGGTGGTCCAGAGTACTACTGGTCCGCCTTGTGGTGGTCCAGAGTACTAACTACTGGTCTGCCTTGTGGTGGTCCAGAGTACTAACTACTGGTCTGCCTTGTGGTGGTCCAGAGTACTAACTACTGGTCTGCCTTGTGGTGGCCCAGAGTACTAACTACTGGTCCGCCTTGTGGTGGTCCAGAGTACTAACTACTGGTCTGCCTTGTGGTGGTCCAGAGTACTAACTTCTGGACCGCCTTGTGGTGGTCCAGAGTACTAACTTCTGGACCATCCCTGTCAACCGTGTACGACTCTTACACACACACACACACACACACACACACACACACACAACTAGGTGAGTGCGCGCACACACACACACACACACACACAACTAGGTGAGTGCGCGCACACACACACACACACACACACACACACACACACACACACACACACACACACACACACACAGAAGCTGTGTCTCGACCCCTGCAACCGCAAATATGTCGTTCAAATGAGTACAAACATTAATCCTGACGACACTGGAGGACGGGGGACATGATAACGACGTATAAAATACTTAGAGGAATCGACAAGGTGGACAGAGACAGGATGTTCCAGAGATGGGACACAGCAACAAGGGGTCATAGTTGGAAGTTGAAGACTCAGATGAATCACAGTGATGTTAGGAAGTATTTCTTCAGTCACAGAGTTATCAGGAAGTGGGATAGTCTTGAAAGTGATGTAGTGGAGGCAGGATCCATACATAGCTTTAAGAAGAGGTATGATAAAGCTCATGGAGCAAGGAGAGAGTGGACCCAGTAGCGACCAGTGAAGAGGCGGGGCCAGGAGCTGTGAATCGACCCCTGCAACTGCATATAAGTGAGTACACACAACGTTAACGTCACCAGGTCACTAACAATATTGACCTGACCGTCACCACATCACTAACAACATTGACCTTACGTCACCAGGTCACTAACAACATTTACCTGACGTCACCAGATTACTAACAACATCGACCTTACGTCACCAGGTCACTAACAACATTGACCTTACGTCACCAGGTCACTAACAACATTGACCTACGTCACCAGTCATACAACATTGACCTTACGTCACCAGGTCACTAACAACATTGACCTTACGTCACCAGGTCACTAACAACATTGACCTTACGTCACCAGGTCACTAACAACATTGACCTTACGTCACCAGGTCACTAACAACATTGACCTTACGTCACCAGGTCACAAACATTGACCTGACGTCTGCAGGTCACTAATAAGTTTATTTTGTACACATTTGTATCTGATAACTGTGAGTTACGGCGCTATAATTCTCACAAATTATGTCTGATTAAAAATTATTACGTGGGAGGTTAACACACCTGGTGTTGTTACCTCTCTTAATTACTTTTAATCTGGGAGATAATGACGATTTTCTGGAAAGTTTGTCGCGGAGAAGGGGGGGAGAGAGGGAGAGTGTGTGAGGGAGGTGATGTAGATAGCAGTTCTTAGCTTGTAAATATAGTTAGGAACCATAACCTAACCTTGTCAAACCCTGTGTAAAGAGAGAGAGAGAGAGAGAGAGAGAGAGAAGGGACAAGGACAGGGTGGAAGAACACCGAACCAAGGACAACAACGACGGGATTTAAGACTAAACCAAGGACAAGAACAGGGTGGAAGGAGACTGAACCAAGGACAAGGACAGGGTGGAAGACTGAGCCAAGGACAAGAACAGGGTGGAAGAAGACTGAACCAAAGACAAGGACAGGGTGGAAGACTGAGCCAAAGACAAGGACAGGGTGGAAGACAGCCAAGGACAAGACAGGGGGGAAAAAGACTAAACCAAAGCAAGGACAGGGGAAAAACTGACCCCAAAGACAAGGACAGGTGAAGATTTTAACCCAAAGGGGGCAAGGAAGGGGGAAAAACGGGTTCAAGGACAAGGACAGGGGGGAAAAGAAAACCCAAAGCAAGGACAGGGTGGAAGACGAGCCAAAACAAGGACAGGGTGGAAACTGACCAGGGCAAGGAAAAGGTTTGAAGCCCGAGCCAAGGAAAAGGGACAGGGAAGAGACTGAACCCAAAGACAGGACAGGGGGAAACTACCCAAAGGGGCAAGGACGGGTGAAGACGGGAGCCAAGGCCAAGGACAGGGTGGAAAACTAAACCAAAGGACAAAGGACCCAGGGGGAAACGGCCAAACAGGGTGGAAGACTGACCCAAGGGACAAGGACCAGGGTGGAAGACTGAGCCAAGGACGGGGGGAAGACTGACCAAGGACAAGGACCAGGGGGAAAAAGACTGAACCAGGCAAGGACAAAAAGGGAAACCAGCCGCAACAAAATTCAAACAACAGCCAGTGTCAGGCTGTTTTACACTGACAATACGGGGGTCAAAAAGGGCTCAGGTCACCGGGTCACCACCAGTCAGGGCGGACCCCTTGCTTTAAACCTTGTCTGACAAGAGAAGGGGCTTCTCGATTTTTCCCCCTTCCTCCCTTTTTTCTGACTTTCTCTTTTTCCTCTCCCCTATCTTTCCCCCCTTCCCTTCTTTCCCCCCCCCCCTCCCCCCCCCCTTTCCCCCTCCTCCCCCACCCCATCAACAGTCACGCGATTAAATTTCAATTTTTCACACAGGCGGCCACCTGCTTATTGAACCTTTCTTTTTCTCTCCTCTCTCTCTCTCCCCTTCCTCTCACTCCTCTCTCTCTCTCCTCTCTCTCTCTTCCTTCCTCCCTCTCTCTCTCTCTTCCCCTCCCTCCTCTCCCCTCGGGTAGTGAAGGTGAAAGGAAACCATGTTTTGGAAAATGAAGTGATCTGGGTAGGATTAAGATGGAAGATTGGGGAGATGACGTAATGACCTATCACGGAGAGAGGGGAGAGGAGAGAAACAAAGGGAAAGACAGACGGGGGGGAAAAGGGAAAACGTAATCTTTAAAACCCTGTCAAAGGCAGAGCCCGGGTCTCTCTCTCCTCTCCTCTCTCTCTCCTTTCCCCCCTCTCTCCTCTCCTCTCCCCTCCCCCCCCCTCTCTCTCTCTCTCCTTTTACTATCTATCAATCATCTGGTTGAGGGGGAACAAGAGACGAATATAAGGTGTGTTTAGCGACGAACAGAAAGAAGAGTACAGATTGAGATCAGGCTTACATGGGGTACATGATACTGGCATAAAATGGAGGCATGCAGACTGGGGTACATGAGTATACAGGGAGTACATGGGGTACAGAGTACATGGCATACATGGTGTCATGAGTACATGGGGTTTTCATGATACATGGGAATACATTGGGGGCATGAGTACATGGGAACAGGGACAGAAAAATCAGTACATGTGACAAGATACATGGTTCATGAGACAAAGGGAAACAAGGTGTACATGAGTAATGGCAGTACATGGTGTCAGATACAGGATACAAAGGGTACATGGTACAGGTGTACATGAGTACGGCATACATGGATAAAAAATACAGGCGTACAGGGGCAGAGAAATGGCATACTGGTTTGCAGAGTACAGTGCACATGGTACATGGCAGTACAAAGGTTACATATAATGGCTGTACAGGGGACAATCATGGGAGTACATGGTTACATGAGTAAAAGGGGCCCTGAAATACATGGCAGTACATGGTGTACATGAGTACATGGCAGTACATGGTGCACATGAGTACATGGCAGTACATGGTGTGCATGAGTACATGGTGCACATGAGTACATGGCAGTACATGGTGTGCATGAGTACATGGTGCACATGAGTACATGGCAGTACATGGTGTGCATGAGTACATGGCAGCTACATGTAGTACATGAGTACATGGTGTACAATGGAGTACATGGCAGTACATGGTGTGCATGAGTACATGGCAGTACATGGTGTGCATGAGTACATGGTGCACATGAGTACATGGCAGTACATGGTGTGCATGAGTACATGGTGTACATGAGTACATGGCAGTACATGGTGGACATGAGTACATGGCAGTACATGGTTGTGCATGAGTACATGGCAGTACATGGTGTAGACAGGGAAGATACATGGCAGTACATGGTGTACATGAGTACATGGTGCACATGAGTACATGGCAGTACATGGTGTACATGAGTACATGGTGTACATGAGTACATGGCAGTACATGGTGTGCATGAGTACATGCAGTACAATGGTGTACATGAGTACATGGCAGTACATGGTGTGCATGAGTACATGGCAGTACATGGTGTGCATGAGTACATGGTGCACATGAGTACATGGCAGTACATGGTGTGCATGAGTACATGGCAGTACATGGTGTGCATGAGTACATGGTGCACATGAGTACATGGCAGTACATGGTGTGCATGAGTACATGGCAGTACATGGTGTACATGAGTACATGGCAGTACATGGTGTGCATGAGTACATGGTGCACATGAGTACATGGCAGTACATGGTGTACATGAGTACATGGTGTACATGAGTACATGGCAGTACATGGTGTACATGAGTACATGGCAGTACATGGTGTGCATGAGTACATGGCAGTACATGGTGTCACATGAGTACATGGCAGTACATGGTGTGCATGAGTACATGGCAGTACATGGTGTGCATGAGTACATGGTGTACATGAGTACATGGCAGTACATGGTGTGCATGAGTACATGGCAGTACATGGTGTACATGAGTACATGTGCATTACATGAGTACATGTCGAACATGCAGCACATGGTGGTACATGTACATGGCAGTACATTGTTTACATGGTGCACATGAGTACATGGCAGTACATGGTGTGCATGAGTACATGGCAGTACATGGTGTGCATGAGTACAAGGTGTACATGAGTACATGGCAGTACATGGTGTGCATGAGTACATGGCAGTACATGGTGTGCATGAGTACATGGTGCACATGAGTACATGGCAGTACATGGTGTGCATGAGTACATGGCAGTACATGGTGTACATGAGTACATGGTGCACATGAGTACATGGCCAGTACATGTGTAGCATGAGTACATGGCAGTACATGGTGTACATGAGTACATGGGCATGTACATGAGTACATGAGTACATGGTGTACATGAGTACATGGCAGACTCATGAGTACAGGCAGTACATGGTGTACATGAGTACATGGCAGTACATGGTGTGCATGAGTACAAGGTGTACATGAGTACATGGCAGTACATGGTGTGCATGAGTACATGGCAGTACATGGTGTGCATGAGTACATGGTGCACATGAGTACATGGCAGTACATGGTGTGCATGAGTACATGGCAGTACATGGTGTACATGAGTACATGGTGCACATGAGTACATGGCAGTACATGGTGTGCATGAGTACATGGCAGTACATGGTGTACATGAGTACATGGCAGTACATGGTGTACATGAGTACATGGTGCACATGAGTACATGGCAGTACATGGTGTACATGAGTACATGGTGTACATGAGTACATGGTCCAGTACATGTGTCATGAGTACATGCAGTACATGGTGTACATGAGTACATGGCAGTACATGGTGACATGAGTACAGGTCAGGTACATGTGTGCATAGTGACATGGCAGTACATGGTGCACATGAGTACATGGCAGTACATGGTGTGCATGAGTACATGGTGCACATGAGTACATGGCAGTACATGGTGCACATGAGTACATGGCAGTACATGGTGTGCATGAGTACATGGTGCACATGAGTACATGGCAGTACATGGTGTGCATGAGTACATGGTGCACATGAGTACATGGGGCACATGGTACATGTGGTGTGCATGAGTACTGGCAGTACATGGTGTACATGAGTACATGGCAGTACATGGTGTACATGAGTACATGGTCATGGTGCACATGAGTACATGGCAGTACATGGTGTGCATGAGTACATGGCGACTGGTCATGAGACATGGAGTACAGAGTACTGGCAGTACATGGTGTGCATGAGTACATGGCAGTACATGGTGTGCATGAGTACATGGCAGTACATGGTGTACATGAGTACATGGCAGTACATGGTGCACATGAGTACATGGCAGTACATGGTGTGCATGAGTACATGGTGTGCATGAGTACAGGTGTGACATGATACATGAGTACTGTGTCATGAGTACATGGTGTACATGAGTACATGCAACTGGTGTCATGAGTACATGGTGTACATGAGTACATGGCAGTACATGGTGTGCATGAGTACATGGCAGTACATGGTGTACATGAGTACATGGTGCACATGAGTACATGGCAGTACATGGTGTGCATGAGTACATGGTGCACATGAGTACATGGCAGTACATGGTGTGCATGAGTACATGGTGTACATGAGTACATGGCAGTACATGGTGTGCATGAGTACATGGTGTACAATGAGTACATGGCAGTACAGGTGGCATGGTACAGGTGCATGAGTACATGGCAGTACATGGTGGTGCATGAGTACATGGCAGTAACATGTGTGTACATGAGTACATGGCAGTACATGGTGCACATGAGTACATGGCAGTACATGGTGTGCATGAGTACATGGTGCACATGAGTACATGGCAGTACATGGTGTGCATGAGTACATGGCAGTACATGGTGTACATGAGTACATGGCAGTACATGGTGTACATGAGATACATGGCATAACACATGGTGTGCATGAGTACATGGTGTACATGAGTACATGGCAGTACATGGTGTCATGTACATGGCAGTACATGGTGTGCATGAGTACATGGCAGTACATGGTAACATGATACATGGCAGTACATGGTTGCACATGAGTACATGGCAGACAAGTTGTGCATGAGTACATGGAGTACATGGTGTGCATGAGTACATGGTCGACATGAGTACATGGCAGTACATGGTGCATGATAATGGCAGTACATGGTGTCATAGTACAGGTGCACATGAGACATGGCAGTACATGGTGTGCATGAGTACATGGTGCACATGAGTACATGGCAGTACATGGTGTGCATGAGTACATGGTGCACATGAGTACATGGCAGTACATGGTGTGCATGAGTACATGGTGCACATGAGTACATGGCAGTACATGGTGTGCATGAGTACATGGTGTGCATGAGTACATGGCAGTACATGGTGTGCATGAGTACATGCAGTACATGGTGTCATGAGTACATGGCAGTACATGGTGTACATGAGTACATGGCAGTACATGGTGCACATGAGTACATGGCAGTACATGGTGTGCATGAGTACATGGTGTGCATGAGTACATGGCAGTACATGGTGTGCATGAGTACATGGCAGTACATGGTGTGCATGAGTACATGGTGCACATGAGTACATGGCAGTACATGGTGTGCATGAGTACATGGCAGTACATGGTGTACATGAGTACATGGTGCACATGAGTACATGGCAGTACATGGTGTACATGAGTACATGGTGTACATGAGTACATGGCAGTACATGGTGTACATGAGTACATGGCAGTACATGGTGTACATGAGTACATGGTGCACATGAGTACATGGTGTACATGAGTACATGGCAGTACATGGTGTGCATGAGTACATGGCAGTACATGGTGTACATGAGTACATGGCAGTACATGGTGTGCATGAGTACATGGCAGTACATGGTGTACATGAGTACATGGCAGTACATGGTGTGCATGAGTACATGGTGTACATGAGTACATGGCAGTACATGGTGTGCATGAGTACATGGCAGTACATGGTGTACATGAGTACATGGCAGTACATGGTGTGCATGAGTACATGGCAGTACATGGTGTCATGAGTACATGGGCATGTACATGGCATGTACATGAGTCATGACAGCAGTACATGGTGTGCATGAGTACATGGCAATGTACATGAGTGCATGAGTACATGGTGTACATGAGTACAATGAGCAGTACATGGTGTAATGTACATGGAGTACATGGTCAGATACATGGTGTACATGAGTACATGGCAGTACATGGTGTGCATGAGTACATGGCAGTACATGGTGTACATGAGTACATGGCAGTACATGGTGTACATGAGTACATGGCAGTACATGGTGTGCATGAGTACATGGCATGATACATATGGTTGTACATGAGTACATGGCAGTACATGGTGTACATGAGTACATGTCATGTGACATGGAGTTACATGGCAGTACATGGTGCACATGAGTACATGGCAGTACATGTGTAGCATGAGTACATTGGCACATGTACATGGTCAGTACATGGTGCATGAGTACATGGCAGTACATGGTGTACATGAGTACATGGCAGTACATGGTGTACATGAGTACATGGCAGTACATGGTGTGCATGAGTACATGGTGTACATGAGTACATGGCAGTACATGGTGTACATGAGTACATGGCAGTACATGGTGTACATGAGTACATGGCAGTACATGGTGTGCATGAGTACATGGCAGTACATGGTGTGCATGAGTACATGGTGTACATGAGTACATGGCAGTACATGGTGTACATGAGTACATGGCAGTACATGGTGTACATGAGTACATGGCAGTACATGGTGTACATGAGTACATGGCAGTACATGGTGTATGATACATGCAGTACATGGTTACTGAGTACATGGTGTACATGAGTACATGGCAGTACATGGTGTACATGAGTACATGGCAGTACATGGTGTACATGAGTACATGGCAGTACATGGTGTACATGAGTACATGGCAGTACATGGTGTGCATGAGTACATGGTGTACATGAGTACATGGCAGTACATGGTGTGCATGAGTACATGGTGCACATGAGTACATGGCAGTACATGGTGTACATGAGTACATGGCAGTACATGGTGTGCATGAGTACAAGGTGTACATGAGTACATGGCAGTACATTGGTGCAATGAGTACATGGAGTACATGTGAAGTACATGGCAGTACATGTGTGCATGTAGTTACAACATGGCAGTAACATGGTGTACATGAGTACAGGCAGTACATGGTGTACATGAGTACATGGCAGTACAGTGTAGTGCATGAGTACATGGTGTACATGAGTACATGGCAGTACATGGTGTACATGAGTACATGGCAGTACATGGTGTGCATGAGTACATGGCAGTACATGGTGTTACATGAGTACAGTCAGGTAAAGTATGAAGACTGTCTACATCTACTGGTAAGACTATGGTGTGATATCCATGGTGTTGTGAGTCAAGGATAGTCAAGGCTGAAGTTCTCTACACACCCACGCACTCATCCCTCATGTGGTATTATCCAGGTGTTGTCAGTCAAGGATAGTCAAGAGTGGACTGTAGATAAATGGTTCAGAGAACCGACATGTTGATAAATTAGACACATGTGCAACTCTTGGTATCTTTACTGTACCAGCTGGGTAGTTCTGTGTGCCCTCTACACTGATGGTACCAGCTGGGTAGTTCTGTGTACCCTCTACACTGATGGTACCAGCTGGGTAGTTCTGTGTACCCTCTACACTGATGGTACCAGCTGGGTAGTATCTGTGTACCCTCTAAACACTGATGGTACAGCTGGGTAGTTCTGTGTCCCTCTACACGAATGGTACGCAGCTGGGTATTTCTGTGTACCCTCTACACTGAGGGTACCAGCTGGGTATTCTGTACCACATCTAGTACACTGGTATTGGTTTACAACGAGTACATGGGTAGTTCTGTGGCCCTCTACACTGATGGTACCAGCTGGGTAGTTCTGTGTACCCCTACACATGATGTACCAGTCTGGGTAGTTCTGTGTCCCTCTACACTGATGGTACCAGCTGGTAGTTCTGTGTGCCCTCTACACTGATGGTACCAGCTGGGTAGTTCTGTGTACCCTCTACATTGATGGTACCAGCTGGGTAGTTCTTGTGCCCCCTCTACACTGAATGGTACCAGCTGGGTAGAATTCTGTGTACCTCTACATTGATAGGTACCAGCTGGTGTAGTTCTGTGTGGCCCTCTACACTGATGGTACCAGCTGGTAGTTCTGGTGCCCTACTACACAGATGGTACCAGTCAGGGTAGTTCTGTGTACCTTAACACTGGATCAGGATACCATCAGTGTTTGTATGCCCTCTAACCTGATTGTGACACAGCTGGTAGTTCGTGTGCCCTCTACCACTGAGGTACCAGCTGGGTATTCTGTGTGCCCTCCTTCAATATGGTACCACTGGGTAGTTCTGTGTACCCTCTACACTGATGGTACCAGCTGGTAGTTCTGTGTACCCTCTACACTGATGGTACCAGCTGGGTAGTTCTGTGTGCCCTCTACACTGATGGTACCAGCTGGGTAGTTCTGTGTACCCTCTACACTGATGGTACCAGCTGGGTAGTTCTGTGTACCCTCTACACTGATGGTACCAGCTGGGTAGTTCTGTGTGCCCTCTACATTGATGGTACCAGCTGGGTAGTTCTGTGTGCCCTCTACATTGATGGTACCAGCTGGGTAGTTCTGTGTACCCTCTACACTGATGGTACCAGCTGGGTAGTTTCTGTGTCCCTCTACACTGATGGTACCAGCTGGGTAGTTCTGTGTGCCCTCTACACTGATGGTACCAGCTGGGTAGTTCTGTGTACCCTCTACACTGATGGTACCAGCTGGGTAGTTCTGTGTGCCCTCTACATTGATGGTACCAGCTGGGTAGTTCTGTGTGCCCTCTACACTGATGGTACCAGCTGGGTAGTTCTGTGTACCCTCTACACTGATGGTACCAGCTGGGTAGTTCTGTGTGCCCTCTACACTGATGGTACCAGCTGGGTAGTTCTGTGTGCCCTCTACACTGATGGTACCAGCTGGGTAGTTCTGTGTGACCCTCTACACTGATGATGGTACCAGCTGGGTATTCTGTGTGCCCTCTACACTGATGGTACCAGCTGGGTAGTTCTGTGTGCCCTCTACACTGATGGTACCAGCTGGGTAGTTCTGTGTACCCTCTACACTGATGGTACCAGCTAGGTAGTTCTGTGTGCCCTCTACACTGATGGTACTAGCTGGGTAGTTCTGTGCCTCTACACTGATGGACCAGCTGGGTAGTTCGTGTGCCCTCTACACTGATGGTACAGCTGGGTAGTTCTGTGTGCCCTCTACACTGATGGTACCAGCTGGGTATTCTGTGTACCCTCTACATGATGTACCACTGGGTATTCTGTGTACCCTCTACACTGATGTACCAGCTGGGTTAGTTCTGTGTGCCCTCTAACTGATGGTACCAGCTGGGTAGTTCTGTGACCCTCTAACACTGATGGTACCAGCTGGTAGTTCTGTGTGCCCTCTACACTGTGGTACAGCTGGGAGTTCTGTGTGCCCTCTACACTGATGGCCCAGCTGGGTAGTTCTGTGTGCCTTCTACACTGATGGTACCAGCTGGGTAGTTAGTGTACCCTCTACAACTGATGGTACCAGCTGGGTAGTTCTGTGTGCCCTTTTCACTGATTGTACCAGCTGGGTAGTTCTGTGTACCCTCACACTGATGGTACCAGCTGGGTGTTCTGTGTCCCCCTCTACACTGATGGTCCCAGCTGGGTATTCTTGTTACCTTTACACTGATGGTACCAGCTGGGTAGTTCTGTGTACCCTCTACACTGATGGTACCAGCTGGGTTGTTCTGTGTGCCCTCTACACTGATGGTACCAGCTGGGTAGTTCTGTGTACCCTCTACACTGAGGTACCAGCGGGGGTAGTTCTGTTGCCCTCTACACTGATGGTACCAGTGGGTAGTTCTGTGTCCCTCTACATGATGGTACCAGGGGTAGTTCTGTGTGCCCTCTACACTGATGGTACCAGCTGGGTACTTCTGTGTACCCTCTACACTGATGGTACCAGCTGGGTAGTTCTGTGTACTCTCTACACTGATGGTACCAGCTGGGTAGTTCTGTGTACCCTCTACACTGATGGAAACCAGCTGGTAGTTCTGTGTGCCTCTACACTGATGGTCCCCAGGGGTAGTTCTGTGTTGCTTCTAACATGATGGTACCAGCGGGGTAGTTCTGTGTACCCTCTACACTGATGGACCAGTGGGTAGTTCTGTGTTGTTTTAAACATGATGGTACAGTGGGTGTTTGTCCCCCGAGGCTGATGGTAAACCACCCGTAGTCTGTGTACTTCAAAAGATGGTACCACTAGTCTGTGACCCCACACAACGGTGGTACCAGCTGGTAAGTTCTGTGTGCCCCCTCTACATGATGGTCCCCACTGGGTATTCTGTGTACCCTCTACAACTGTGGTACCAGCTGGGTGGGTTCTGTGTACCCTCTACACTGATGGTACCCATCTGGGTAGTTCTGTGTGCCCTCTACATGATGGTACCAGCTGGGTGTTTTGTGACCCCTACACTGATGTACCAGCTGGGAAGTTCTCTGTACCCTCTACACTGATGGTACCAGCTGGGTAGTTATGTGTGCCCTCTACACTGATGGTACCAGCTGGGTACTTTTGTGTACCCTCTACACTGATGGTACCAGCTGGGAAGTTCTGTGTACCCTCTACACTGATGGTACCAGCTGGGTAGTTCTGTGTACGCTCTACACTGATGGTACCAGCTGGGTAGTCCTGTGTACCCTCTACACTGATGGTACCAGCTGGGTAGTTCTGTGTACCCTCTACACTGATGGTACCAGCTGGGTTATTCTATGTGCCCTTTACACTGATGGTACCAGCTGGGTAGTTCTGTGTGCCTTCTACACTGATGGTACCACCTGGGTAGTTATGTGTACCCTCTACACTGATGGTACCAGCTGGGTAGTTCTGTGTGCCCTCTTCACTGATTGTACCAGCTGGGTAGTTCTGTGTACCCTCTACACTGATGGTACCAGCTGGGTAGTTCTGTGTACCCTCTACACTGATGGTACCAGCTGGGTAGTTCTGTGTGCCCTCTACACTGATGATACCAGCTGGGTAGTTCTGTGTGCCCTCTACACTGATGGTACCAGCTGGGTAATTCTGTGTACCCTCTACACTGATGGTCCCAGCGGGGTTTAGTTCTGTGTACCCTCTACACTGATGGTACCATGGGTAGTCTGTGTGCCCTCTTCACTGATGGAAACCATGGGTAGTTCTGTGTCCCCTCTACACTGATGGTACCAGCTGGGTAGTTCTGTGTGCCCTCTACACTGATGGTACCAGCTGGGTAGTTCTGTGTGCCCTCTACACTGATGGTACCAGCTGGGTAGTTCTGTGTGCCCTCTACACTGATGGTACCAGCTGGGTAGTTCTGTGTGCCCTTACACTGATGGAAACCAGCTGGGTAGTTCTGTGTGCCTCTACACTGATGGTACCAGCTGGGTAGTTCTGTGTGCCCTCTACACTGATGGTACCAGCTGGGTAGTTCTGTGTACCCTCTACACTGATGGTACCAGCTGGGTAGTTCTTATCTGTGCCCTCTCCAGTGACGGTACCAGCTTGGTAGATCTTCTGTGTGCCCTCTCCAGTGATGGTACCAGCTGGGTAGTTCTTATCTGTGCCCTCTCCAGTGATGGTACCAGCTTGATAGTTCTTCTGTGTGCCCTCTCCAGTGATGGTACCAGTTGAGTATTTCTGTGTACCCTCTCCAGTGATGGTACCAGCTGGGTAGTTCTGTGTACCCTCTCCAGTGATGGTACCAGATTGGTAGTTCTTCTGCGTACCCTCTCCAGTGATGGTACCAGCTGGGTATTTCTGTGTACCCTCTCCAGTGATGGTACCAGCTGGGTAGTTCTGTGAACCCTCTCCAGTGATGGTACCAGCTTGGTAGTTCTTCTGTATACCCTCTCCAGTGACGGTGCCAGCTTGGTAGTTCTTCTGTATACCCTCTCCAGTGATGGTACCAGCTGGGTAGTTCTGTGTACCGTCTCCAGTGATGGTACCAGGTTGGTAGTTCTTCCGTGTGCCCTCTCCAGTGATGGTACCAGCTTGGTAATTCTTCTGTGTACCCTCTCCAGTGATGGTACCAGCTTGGTAGTTCTTCTGTGTACCCTCTCCATTGATGGTACCAGCTTGGTAGTTCTTCTGTGTACCCTCTCCAGTGATGGTACCAGCTTGGTAGTTCTTCTGTGTACCCTCTCCAGTGATGGTACCAGCTTGGTAGTTCTTCTGTGTACCCTCTCCAGTGATGGTACCAGCTTGGTAGTTCTTCTGTGTACCCTCTCCAGTGATGGTACCAGCTGGGTAGTTCTTCTCTGTGCCATCTCCACTGATGGTACCAGCTTGGTAGTTCTTCTGTGTGCTCTCTCCAGTGATGGTACCAGCTTGGTAATTCTTCTGTGTACCCTCTCCAGTGATGGTACCAGCTTGGTAGTTCTTCTGTGTACCCTCTCCAGTGATGGTACCAGCTGGGTAGTTGTTCTCTGTGCCATCTCCAGTGATGGTACCAGCTTGGTAGTTCTTCTGTGTGCCCTCTCCAGTGATGGTACCAGCTTGGTAGTTCTTCTGTGTACCCTCTCCAGTGATGGTACTAGCTGGGTAGTTGCTCTCTGTGCCATCTCGAGTGATGGTACCAGCTTGGTAGTTCTTCTGTGTGCCCTCTCCAGTGATGGTACCAGCTGGGTAGTTCTCCTGTATACCCTCTCCAGTGATGGCACCAGCTGGGTAGTTCTGTGTACCCTCTCCAGTGATGGTACCAGCTGGGTAGTTCTCCTGTATACCCTCTCCAGTGATGGCACCAGCTGGGTAGTTCTGTGTACCCTCTCCAGTGATGGTATCAGCTGGGTAGTTCTGTATACCCTCTCCAGTGATGGTACCAGCTTGGTAGTTCTTCTGTATACTCCAGTGACGGTACCAGCTTGGTAGTTCTTCTGTGTACCCTCTCCAGTGATGGTACCAGCTGGGTAGTTCTGTGTGCCCTCTCCAGTGATGGTACCAGCTGGGTAGTTCTGTGTGCCCTCTCCAGTGATGGTACCAGCTTGGTAGTTCTTCTGTGTACCCTCTCCAGTGATGGTACCAGCTGGGTAGTTCTGTGTGCCCTCTCCAGTGGTGGTACCAGCTGGGTAGTTCTTCTATGTACCCTCTCCAGTGATGGTACCAGCTGGGTAGTTCTGTGTACCCTCTCCAGTGATGGTACCAGCTGGGTAGTTCTGTGTACCCTCTCCAGTGATGGTACCAGCTGGGTAGTTCTGTGTACCCTCTCCAGTGATGGTACCAGCTGGGTAGTTCTGTGTACCCTCTCCAGTGATGGTACCAGCTTGGTAGCTCTTCTGTGTACCCTCTCCAGTGATGGTACCAGCTTGGTAGTTCTTCTGTATACCCTCTCCAATGATGGTACCAGCTTGGTAGTTCTGTATACCCTCTCCAATGATGGTACTAGCTGGGTAGTTCTTCTGTATACCCTCTCCAGTGATGGTACCAGCTGGGTAGTTCTTCTGTGTGCCCTCTCCAGTGATGGTACCAGCTGGGTTGTTCTGTATAACCTCTCCAGTGATGATACCAGCTTGGTAGTTCTTCTGTATGCCCTCTCCAGTGATGGTACCAGCTTGGTAGTTCTTCTGTGTACCCTCTCTAGTGATGGTACCAGCTTGGTAGTTCTTCTGTGTACCCTCTCCAGTGATGGTACCAGCTGGGTAGTTCTGTATACCCTCTCCAGTGATGGTACCAGCTGGGTAGTTCTGTATACCCTCTCCAGTGATGGTACCCAGCTGGGTAGTTCTGTATACCCTCTCCAGTGATGGTACCAGCTGGGTAGTTCTGTATACCCTCTCCAGTGATGGTACCAGCTGGGTAGTTCTGTATACCCTCTCCAGTGATGGTACCAGCTGGGTAGTTCTGTATACCCTCTCCAGTGATGGTACCAGCTGGGTAGTTCTGTATACCCTCTCCAGTGATGGTACCAGCTGGGTAGTTCTGTATACCCTCTCCAGTGATGGTACCAGCTGGGTAGTTCTGTATACCCTCTCCAGTGATGGTACCAGCTGGGTAGTTCTTCTCTGTATAGGAAGAACGGGAGAAACGGAGGGGAAGGAGGGAGGGGGAAGAGAGGGAGGGGGACTGTAGACAAGGTTGTCGGATCGACGATCGTTGTGGAGACGACAAGTGGGGGAGGAGGATGGGTGGGGGTAGGGAAGGGAAGGATAGGAGGGGAGGAGAGGGCAGGGGGGGGGAGAAGGTGGCACCAGGTGACACCAATATCGTGACACAGTGCCATTGGCTGCCTGGAGTTTGTGTGCTTATGACCTCCTCCCCCCTCCCCTCCCCCTCCCCTCCCCCTCCCCCCTCACATTATAACCCCCTCCCTCTCCCCACTTACATTATAAACCCCCCCTCTCTTCTCTCCTTCCCCTCACTCCTCACATACTAAGCCAACTAGACTGTGTGTTTGTGTGTACTCACCGACTTGTGTTTTCATGGGTCGCGACGCCTCCCCTCTTAAACCAATAGGTTGGTAGACAGCAACCATCCATGAAGGTACGACCCTTCTGTAGCAGGCTGGTAGACAACCGTCCAGGGAGGTACTACCCTCCTGTAGCAGGCTGGTAGACAACCATCCATGGAGGTACTACCCTCCTGTAGCAGGCTGGTAGAAAACCATCCATGGAGGTACTACCCTCCTGTAGCAGGCTGGTAGACATACATCCATGGAGGTACTACCCTCCTGCAGCAGGCTGGTAGACAACAACCATCCATGGAGGTACTACCCTCCTGTAGCAGGCTGGTAGACAACAACCATCCATGGAGGTACTACCCTCCTGTAGCAGGCTGGTAGACAACCATCCATGGAGGTACTACCCTCCTGTAGCAGGCTGGTAGACAACCATCCATGGAGGTACTACCCTCCTGTAGCAGGCTGGTAGACAACAACCATCCATGGAGGTACTACCCTCCTGTAGCAGGCTGGTAGACAACAACCATCCATGGAGGTACTACCCTCCTGTAGCAGGCTGGTAGACAACAACCATCCAGGGAGGTACTACCCTCCTGTAGCAGGCTGGTAGACAACCATCCAGGGAGGTACTATCCTCCTGTAGCAGGCGGGTAGACAACAACCATCCATGGAGGTACTACCCTCCTGTAGCAGGCTGGTAGACATACATCCATGGAGGTACTACCCTCCTGCAGCAGGCTGGTAGACAACAACCATCCATGGAGGTACTACCCTCCTTTAGCAGGCTGGTAGACAACAACCATCCATGGAGGTACTACCCTCCTGTAGCAGGCTGGTAGACAACCATCCATGGAGGTACTACCCTCCTGTAGCAGGCTGGCAGACAACCATCCATGGAGGTACTACCCTCCTGTAGCAGGCTGGTAGACAACAACCATCCATGGAGGTGCTACCCTCCTGTAGCAGGCTGGTAGACAACAACCATCCATGGAGGTACTACCCTCCTGTAGCAGGCTGGTAGACAACAACCATCCACGGAGGTACTACCCTCCTGTAGCAGCCTGGTAGACAACCATCCAGGGAGGTACTATCCTCCTGTAGCAGGCGGGTAGACAACAACCATCCATGGAGGTACTACCCTCCTGTAGCAGGCTGGTAGACAACAACTATCCTGGGAGGTACTACCCTCCTGTAGCAGGCTGGCAGACAACAACCATCCATGGAGGTACTACCCTTCTGTAGCAGGCTGGTAGACAACAACCATCCAGGGAGGTACTACCCTTCTGTAGCAGGCTGGTGACAACAACCATCCATGGAGGTACTACCCTCCTGTAGCAGGCTGGTAGACAACAACCATCCAGGGAGGTACTACCCTCCTGTAGCAGGCTGGTAGACATACATCCATGGAGGTACTACCCTCCTGCAGCAGGCTGGTAGACAACAACCATCCATGGAGGTACTACCCTCCTGTAGCAGGCTGGTAGACAACAACCATCCAGGGAGGTACTACCCTTCTGTAACAGGCTGGTAGACAACCATCCAGGGAGGTACTATCCTCCTGTAGCAGGCGGGTAGACAACAACCATCCATGGAGGTACTACCCTCCTGTAGCAGGCTGGTAGACAACAACCATCCACGGAGGTACTACCCTCCTGTAGCAGGCTGATAGACAACAACCATCCATGGAGGTACTACCCTCCTGTAGCAGGCTGGTAGACAACAACCATCCAGGGAGGTACTACCCTTCTGTAACAGGCTGGTAGACAACCATCCAGGGAGGTACTATCCTCCTGTAGCAGGCGGGTAGACAACAACCATCCATGGAGGTACTACCCTCCTGTAGCAGGCTGGTGGACAACAACCATCCAGGGTGGTACTACCCTCCTGTAGCAGGCTGGTAGACAACAACCACCCATGGAGGCACTACCCTCCTGTAGCAGGCTGGTAGACAACAACCATCCATGGAGGTACTACCCTCCTGTAGCAGGCTGATAGACAACAACCATCCATGGAGGTACTACCCTCCTGTAGCAGGCTGGTAGACAACAACCATCCAGGGAGGTACTACCCTCTTGTAGCAGGCTGGTAGACAACAACCATCCATGGAGGTACTACCCTCCTGTAGCAGGCTGGTAGACAACAACCATCCATGGAGGTACTACCCTCCTGTAGCAGTCTGGTAGACAACAACCATCCAGGGAGGTACTACCCTCCTGTATCAGGCTGGTGGGCAACAACCATCCAGGGTGGTACTACTTTCCTGTAGCAGGCTGGTAGACAACAACCATGCAGGGAGGTACTACCCTCCTGTAGCAGGCTGGTAGACAACAACCACCCAGGGAGGTACTACCCTCCTGTAGCAGGCTGGTAGACAACAACCATCCAGGGAGGTACTACCCTCCCGTAGCTGGCTGGTAGATAACAACCATCCATGGAGGTACTACCCTTCTGTAGCAGGCTGGTAGACAACAACCATCCAGGGAGGTACTACCCTCCTGTAGCAGGCTGGTAGACAAAAACCATCCAGGGAGGTACTACCCTCCTGTAGCAGGCATGTAGACAACCATCCATGGAGGTACTACCCTCCTGTAGCAGGCTGGTAGACAACAACCATCCAGGGAGGTACTACCCTCCTGTAGCAGGCTGGTAGACAACATCCGTCCATGGAGGTACTACCCTCCTGTAGCAGGCTGGTAGACAACAACCACCCAGGGAGGTACTACCCTCCTGTAGCAGGCTGGTAGACAACAACCACCCAGGGAGGTACTACCCTCCTGTAGCAGGCTGGTAGACAACAACCATCCAGGGAGGTACTACCCTCCTGTAGCTGGCTGGTAGATAACAACCATCCAGGGAGGTACTACCCTTCTGTAGCAGGCTGGTAGACAACAACCATCCAGGGAGGTACTACCCTCCTGTAGCAGGCTGGTAGACAACAACCATCCAGGGAGGTACTACCCTCCTGTAGCAGGCTGGTAGACAACAACCATCCAGGGAGGTACTACCCTCCTGTAGCAGGCTGGTAGACAACAACCATCCAGGGAGGTACTACCCTCCTGTAGCAGGCTGGTAGACAACAACCATCCAGGAGGTACTAACCCTCCTGTAGCAGGCTGGTAGACAACAACCATCCAGGGAGGTACTACCCTCCTGTAGCAAGCTGGTAGACAACAACCATCCTGGGAGGTACTACCCTCCTGTAGCAGGCTGGTAGACAACAACCATCCAGGGAGGTACTACCCTCCTGTAGCAAGCTGGTAGACAACAACCATCCAGGGAGGTACTACCCTCCTGTAGCAAGCTGGTAGACAACAACCATCCAGGGAGGTACTACCCTCCTGTAGCAAGCTGGTAGACAACAACCATCCAGGGAGGTACTACCCTCCTGTAGCAAGCTGGTAGACAACAACCATCCAGGGAGGTACTACCCTCCTGTAGCAAGCTGGTAGACAACAACCATCCAGGGAGGTACTACCCTCCTGGTTTTCAAAACTCTAATATTACCAACCCAAGATAACCCTAGAAAGCCAAACCAGTGCGGCATATTTCCACTAAGGTCCTTAGGTTCCCCGTCCCCCAGGATGCCACCCACGACAGATGGCTATCACCCAGATGAACAGAAGCAGCAAGTGCTAGGGAGACGTATCAAACTGTCTCGCTCGCCCTCGCCCGGGATTGAACACTGGTTCCTTCGGTTGTGATTCCCATGGTGTGCCACTGAGCTACGTGGTACCTAACGACCAATCACGTGTCACGATCGCTAAAGAACGATAAATGTGTTAACAGTCATCTCAGTAAAGCCTGATATAAACGAGAATAAAATCAGGTAATCGTAGTAAATTTTACCCCCCTTCCCTCCCCCCCCCCCAAAAAAAAAAAAAAGAAAATAAGGAAATTCCAACTTGCAGGTCTTGATGGTATTTTTTTTATATTTAATTAAAAATGGTATATTTTTTAGTAAGAAAACGGGGGTGTGGTTTGTTGTGATATGTGTGCGCATGCGCGAGGCAGTCCCGCCAATGGCCACCTTGTGGAGCAGGAGGCGACGCTGACGCTGACCTTAGTAAATCGTCGAAAATCCTGAACATCCGCGTCCTTATGTGGTCGGGAATCCCCTAGCAAGATTCAGCAACACCCCCTGCAACCAGCAGGAGGAGTACAGCAGGCTTGGCTCAGCAGATAACAGCAGGATAAAGCAGAAAATTGTTGTCACACATCTCGTCCAGGTAACTTGAACAGACATACGGCAGCCTTGGTATGCCTCTTGATCCAAGGAACTGGACTTATCCTTCCCTTCCTTGCAGCGAACTTGAAGGCCTCTCAGTCACCCCGGGCACTCTATGTCCTGTGTGAGTTTAACGCTTCCCCTCCCCCCCCCTAGTTAAAAACATCATAAACAGCGTAATTAATACCTTGGCACTAGGGAAGTTTACTGAGAGATGTATATCAGTGTATATACACATGTATATCTCAGTGTATATACACTGAGAGGAGTATATCTCAGTGTATATACTGAAAGGTGTATATCTCAGTGTATATACACTGAGAGGAGTATATCTCAGTGTATATACACTGAGAGGAGTATATCTCAGTGTATATACACTGAGAGGAGTATATCTCAGTGTATATACACTGAGAGGTGTATATATCAGTGTATATACACTGAGAGGAGTATATCTCAGTGTATATACACTGAGAGGAGTATATCTCAGTGTATATACACTGAGAGGAGTATATCTCAGTGTATATACACTGAGAGGAGTATATCTCATGTATATACACTGAGAGGTGTATATATCAGTTGTATAATACACTGAGGAGTATATCTCAGTGTATATACACTGAGAGGAGTATATCTGTATATACACTGAGAGGAGTATATCTCAGTGTATATACACTGAGAGGAGTATATCTCAGTGTATATACACTGAGAGGAGTAATCTCAGTGTATATACACTGAGAGGAGTATATCTCAGTGTATATACACTGAGAGGTGTATATATCAGTGTATATACACTGAGAGGAGTATATCTCAGTGTATATACACTTGAGAGGAGTATATCTGTGTATATACACTGAGAGGAGTATATCTCAGTGTATATACACTGAGAGGGAGTATATCTCAGTGTATATACACTGAGAGGAGTATATCTCAGTGTATATACACTGAGAGGAGTATATCTCAGTGTATATACACTGAGAGGAGTATATCTCAGTTGATAATACACTGAGAGGTGTATATATCAGTGTATATACACTGAGAGGAGTATATCTCAGTGTATATACACTGAGAGGTGTATATATCAGTGTATATACACTGAGAGGAGTATATCTCAGTGTATATACACTGAGAGGTGTATATATCAGTGTATATACACTGAGAGAGTATATCCAGTGTATATACACTGAGAGGTGTATATCCTAGGTTTATCACTATTTTAGGTATTAAAGTATTCTTGACTGGTGGTGAACAAGTCACATACAGTTATGGGGTTTTAAACCCCATTAACCAGCCCACCACTGACGTGAACCATTTGTGTCTTCCATTCTGTAGCCAATACTCTGTAATGCCCTGAAGTTCCCGTGGGCGAAACGTTTCTTAATGTAGTGTTCTGGTGCTGCATATGACATATATATGGGTGTGTATGTGTACGTGTTGATGTACCTGTACTGAACGCGTTCTACAAGGCACAGTTCTGGTGCCTTTGCTGTTTCTATCTTCCGTAGTAGATGAAAGCGTTCGCCACATCTCAGTGTTGTCGTTTGAGGGCGACACCGATACCAGGATGAAAGTCACCTCAGGTTAGGTAAGGTTCGTCAGGAAACAGGACAAGTGTTTCCCAAGGCGGGTCTTAGTCATATGATGACCCACAGATGGGGCTTTTGGTCACCTTGACCGAGGCCTTCCACTGGCTTACCGGTCCACCTCTTTAGAAATTATATAAACAAGTCCCTCAGGGTTTGTTATGTCAGATGCCCTACAAACTAAGGGTGTATAAAGTTACCAAAGGTTTTAGCTTCTGTTACCTGTACGTAAGCCAGAAATATGAGTGGGTAGATTAGAGAAACAGTCAAAACTAGTCAAATCGCTTGTGCTATCAGCACCTGCTACCAGCACCTGTTACCAGCAGATACAACCAGGTACCAGCAGATACCAACCAGCTACCAGCAAATATCAACCAGCTACCAGCAAATATCAACCAGCTACCAGCAAATATCAACCAGCTACCAGCAAATATCAACCAGCTACCAGCAAATACCAACCAGCTACCAGCAAATATCAACCAGCTACCAGCAAATATCAACCAGCTACCAGCAAATATCAACCAGCTACCAGCAAATATCAACCAGCTACCAGCAGATACCAACCAGCTACCAGCAAATATCAACCAGCTACCAGCAAATATCAACCAGCTACCAGCAAATATCAACCAGCTACCAGCAAATATCAACCAGCTACCAGCAAATATCAACCAGCTACCAGCAAATATCAACCAGCTACCAGCAAATATCAACCAGCTACCAGCAAATATCAACCAGCTACCAGCAGATACCAACCTGCTACCAAAGGGATACTTTGCAGGGACAGGTGTATAGAAGTCTTTAAGAGGTAACTGGACCACAACCCCCGCCAAGCTCTTGATCAACCAGGCTGTGATGGATATGTTGGCCAGCAGGCCGCCAGCAGCAACAGCCTGGTCGTGGTCGCGGGGAATATATAGTATACAGTGAGGGCTAATATGATTCATTAACACAATACTAACACCGTTCCTGGTTTACCAAAAACACCGGGAATAAGATTTTAAACCCACCTCATTTGGGTGGATTATAGCGTCATAATTCACAGTCTGGAATTATAGCCTCGTAATTCAGATTCTGGAATTGGAAACGTGACGAGAATAAACTTGTTAGAGGCGCTGACATCATGTCAACATTGTTGACATCTTGGGACCTCTCAAACTGTTTCTGTGTTTCTCTTGTCTTAGTCTTTAATCTGAGGAACTAGAGTGACCCATTGTCACTGTTAACAATATAATATATCTATATATATATATATAATATAAATATTAATATTATATATATATATAATTATATATATATATATATATATGATTCTATAATACTACTAACTTTCTTATCATCCATACTACCTCTCCTCTGTCTCCTCTCTAACTCACTCCCATCTCCTAACTCTTTCTCTTCTCTCTCATCACTCTCTTCTCTCTCTCTCTCTCTTCTCTCTCTCTCTCTCTATCTCTCTTAACCTCTCTCTCTCTCTCTCTCCCCTCTCATCTTCTCTCTCTCTCTGTCTCTCCCCCTCCCCCTCCCATTCTTCCCTCCTCCCCATCTCTCATCGTTGAGCCCTTCAGGTTCTACTATAAATATACATCAAACGTTTTTCACTCTTCCTCTCTTCCTTCTCTCCTCTCTCCCCTCTCTCCTCCTTCCTCCTCCTCCTCCCCTCCTCCTTCCTACCTCTCCTCCTCCTCCTCTCCTCTTCCTCCTCTCCTCCTCTCTCCTCCTCCTCCCTCCTCTCTCCTCCTCCTCTTCCTCCTCCTCCTCCTCCTCCTCCTCCTCTTCCTCCTCCTCTTCCTCTTCCTCCTCGTCTTCCTCCTCCTCCTCTCCTCCTCCTCCTCTCCTCCTCTCCTCTTCCTCCTCTCTTCCTCCTCTCCTCCTCCTCCTCTCCTCCTCCTCCTCCTCCTCCTCCTCCTCCTCTTCTCCCTCCTTTTTTTTTCTTATTATTATAAAGGTGACAAATGCAGATGATTTTCGAGGTTTGCTTATTGATAGCCTGTTCAACCAGGCTCTTGCTGCTGGCGGCTCTCACACCCATCACAACCTGGTTGATCCGGTGCTTGGCGAACGTAGTGATCCAGTTTCTTCCTATGCTGGTAGCTAGTTGGTATCTGCTGGTAGCTAGTTGGTATCTGCTGGTAGCTAGTTGGTATCTGCTGGTAGCTAGTTGGTATCTGCTGGTAGCTAGTTGGTATCTGCTGGTAGCTAGTTGGTATCTGCTGGTAGCTAGTTGGTATCTGCTGATAGCTGGTTGGTATCTGCTGGTAGCTGGTTGGTATCTGCTGGTAGCTGGTTAGTATCTGCTGGTATCTGCTGGTAGCTGGTTGGTATCTGCTGATAGCTGGTTAGTATCTGCTGATGATGGGTATGGTGTATCTGCTGGTAGCTGGTTGGTATCTGCTGATAGCTGGTTAGTATCTGCTGATAGCTGGTTAGTATCTGCTGGTAGCTGGTTGGTATCTGCTGATAGCTGGTTGGTATCTGCTGGTAGCTGGTTGGTATCTGCTGATAGCTGGTTAGTATCTGCTGATAGCTGGTTGGTATCTCTGGTAGCATGGTTGGTAAGTCTGTGGTACTGGATATTGGTACACTTCTGTACTGTTAGTACACGTGCCATAGCTTTTGGTATCCTTCTGGTAGCTCCGTTGGTATCTGTATACTGTGTATCTGCTGGTAGCTGGTTGGTAAACTGCTGATAGCTGGTTAGTATCTGCTGGTAGCTGGTTGATAACCTCCTGTAAGCAGGTTAAAGAGTCTTTGACCACGGATATTGATACAACGTTCTCGTACTGTGTCCACGGTGCCCCTGC
>NC_069412.1:72301185-72349903 GCF_026875155.1 Cherax quadricarinatus | reverse complement strand
AGGGAAAAGGGAAAATCATAAAAAGTCTCTCATTGTATTATATGAAATATATTAATCTTTCCCCATGATTATTATAATTATAATATTATATTATTACGAATGTGTAACCACTACTGTAGTGACCAATTGGTGGTTCTAGAGTTGACGCCACGCGTCGCCTTCTGGCAGAGCTGAAGTCATACTATGAAGTAGTTGAGTTAGTCAGTCAGCTCCTAGCTCTGACTCGGTACGGGTCTTCAACCCAAAGCTCCTAGCTTAAACTAAAACTTTATACCATTAGTTTCCTGAAGTCTGGTAATTCATGTCACTTATGAAAGATGACTATTTCGTTACCCTAGACCTTTCTAAAAGAGTTAAATAGTGAGATTAGTAGATTATTAATTGAAATTATTGTATCATACTCTGTTAATGAGAATTTGAACGTAAGATTGGGTTTCTTGCTGTATAGTATTTCATTTATAATTGCTTGTGGTTATTTTAATTCACTAACCAAATACCAATGAAGCTAAATGATTGGTAATAAAATAAAACTAACAAAAAAAAAAATGGAGTTATTTGTGCCCCTATTGTTACGGTGAAGATTAAGTCGTAACAACGGCCATGGTGTGTGTCCAGGGGAAATACCCGTGTGTTAATCCTCGCTCATCGGCCTCAGATCTTAATGGAGTGACCTCTAATGTGTATAATAGTTATGAGACGTTAAATCGTCTGGTGAATGGTAATGTAATCAGTGATAATAACATTGAGTTAAGAGAATGCGGGTTGTGAAATAGATCGCCCTGCTCCGAGTGAACGCGTGACTCTCGTACCGAGGATAATGAAGCTTCATGGAATCACGACTTCTAAACCGGGACAAACCGACGGATACCTCGTCCTGCTGGAATAAGAACCGTGTCGGTGTAGCAGGACATCGAAATGAGATGGGGAATGGAGGAAATAAGGAGTATCAATCACCCTAGTAACCCTTCTAGTTATAGCAGACTGATGCTGGCCAGTTAGGCATGTTGTAATTGGATAGGTTATGAGTGATCCAGCTACATCAAGTGACCACCAGAGAACAAATGGTAAGTGGTGGGATTATGTACAAATGTTTTTCCTTGATGGATGTATCCATGTGTATCCTACCCCCCCTCCCCTTCATTCAGCTAAACTAACATAATCTATACAGTCCACAATTAATTAGTAGCGCCGTGCTTGAGGGTGCTACCCAATTTATACTGGTCTCGGATAGATGTGGACAAGATTGTGAGGGTCGATGGGCCACCTGTAGTGACCAGAGGTGGTTAAGTTTTCTCACATGTCTACACGGGGTGACTACGGTAAACAATATGGTTGTCTCCCAATGAGATTATTTGTATGTATATAATGTTGAGGTAAATACAGACAAGCAACCTATAAAATTTTCCACAACCACCATCACCATCACCACCATCACCACCACCACCACCACCATCACCACCACCACCACCACCATCACCACCACCACCATCAGCACCATCATCACCACCACCACCATCAGCACCATCATCACCACCAACCACCATCAGCACCACATCAACCACCACCACCATCAGCACCATCATCACCACCACCACCATCAGCACCATCATCACCACCACCACCATCAGCACCATCACCACCTTACCACCACCACCATCAGCACCATCACCACCTTACCACCACCACCATCAGCACCATCACCACCTTACCACCACCACCATTATCACCACCATCACCACCACCACCATCACCACCACCACCACCATCACCATCACCACCACCATCACCACTATCACCATCATCGCCACCTATCACCACCACCATCACCACTATCACCATCATCGCCACCACCACCATCAGCACCATCACCACCACCACCTTACCACCACCACCACCTCCACCACCACCACCATTATCACCGCTACCCCCACCATCACCACAACCATCACCACCACCATTACCACCATCACCACTATCACCACCACCAACACCATCCACCACCACCACTAACACCACCATCATCACCATCACCACCATCACCATCATTACCACCATCACCACCACCACTAACACTACCACCATCATCATTATCACCACCATCACCATCATCATTACCCACCACCACCATCACCACAACGACCATCACCACCACCATCACAACCACCACCACCACCATCACAACCATCACCACCACAACCATCACCACCATCACAACCATCACCACCACCATCACCACCACCACCACCACCATCACTATCACCACTATCACCACCACCATCACCTCCACGACGACCACCACCACCATCACCACAAATCACCACTATCACCATCACCACCATCATCACCACCACCACCATCACCTCCACGACCACCACCACCACCACCATCACCACTATCACCACTATCACCATCACCACCATCATCACCACCACCATCACCTCCACCACCACCACCATCACCACAATCACCACTATCACCACTATCACCACCATCACTATCACCACTATCACCACCACCTCACCACCACCATCACCATCACCACTATCACCATCACCACCACCATCACCATCACCACCACCATCACCACCATCACCACCACCACCCTCACCATCCTTACAACCACCACCACCATCACCACCACCAACATCACCACCACCATCATCACAACCACCACCACCACCATCACAAACATCACCACCACCATCACAACCACCACCATCACAATCACCACCACCATCACAACCATCACCACAACCATAACCACCATTACAACCACCACCATCACCATCACCACCACTACCATCACCTTCAGACACCACCACCATCACCTTCAGCACCACCACCATCAACATCATCTTCAGCACCACCACCATCACCATCATCTTCACCACCACCACCACCACCTTCACCACCACCACCACCACAACCATCACCATCACCACCACCAGCACCACAACCATCACCATCACCACCACCACCATCCCTACTATCACCATCACCACAATGACCATGACCACCACCACCACCCACCACCACCACCATCATCACCAGCACCTCCATCACCACCACCACCACCATCACCCACCACCACCACCACCACCACCATTACCGCCACCACCATTACCACCACCACCACCGCCACCACCACCACCAACATTACCACCACCACCACCGCCACCACCACCACCAACATTACCACCACCACCACCGCCACCACCACCACCAACATACCACCACCACCACCGCCACCACCACCACCAACATTACCACCACCACCACCGCCACCACCACCACCAACATTACCACCACCACCACCAACATTACCACCACCACCACCGCCAACATTACCACCACCACCACCAACATTACCACCACCAACATTACCACCACCACCACCGCCACCACCACCCCCACCACCACCAACATTACCACCACCACCACCATCACCACCACCACCATCACCACCACCACCACCTCCACACCACTATCACCAAACCACCATCACCATCATCACAACCATTACCACCACCATCACAACCATTACCACCCACCATCACTAAAACCACCACCACCACCACCACCACCCTCACCATCCTCACAACCACCACCACCACCATCATCATCACCACCACCACCATCACCACCACCATCACAAACATCACCACCACCACCATCACCACCACCATCACAAACATCACAACCACCATCACCACCATCACCACCATCACCACCACCATCACCACCATCACCACAATCGCAACCACCACCACCACCATCACAAACATCACCACCACCATCTCAACCATCACCACCACCATCACCACCATTACGACCACCATCACCACCATCACCATCACCACCACCACCATCACCATCACCATCACCTTCAGCACCATCACCATCACCATCATCTTCAGCACCACCACCATCACCATCATCCTCACCACCACCATCACCACCACCACCACAACAACAATCACCATCATTTACCACCAGCACCACAACCATCACCATCTCCACCACCATCACCACCATCCCCACCATCACCACCAAGAAAACCATGACCACCACCACCACCACCACCACCACCAACATCACCAGCACCACCATCATCACCAAGCACCACCACCATCATCACCAGCACCTCCATCATCACCACCACCACCACCATCACCATCACCACCACCACCATCACCGTCACCATCACCACCACCACAACCTCCACCAACACCACCATCACCACAACCATCACCCTCACCATCCTCACCACCACCACCACCACTATCACCACCACCATTATCACAACCATCACCAACATCACCACCACCATCACCAACTCCACCACCACCATCACCACCACCACCATCACCATCCCCATCACCACCACCTCCAGCACCATCACCACTACCATCAACACCTTCACCATCACCATCACCACCATCACCACCACCACCACCTTCACCACCATCTCCACCACCATCACTATCACCACCACTACCACCACCACCACCACCACAACCATCACCACAACTATCACCACCACCATCACCACAACCACCACCATCAATACCATCACCTCCACAACCACAATCACCACCATCACCACCACCACCACAACCACCACTACACACATTACCACCACCATCATCATCACCATCATCACCACCACCACCACCTTCTCCACCACCACCATCCCCACCACCACCATCACCATCACCACCACCATCACCACCACCACCACCACCACCATCACCACCACCACCACCACCACCATCACCACCACCATCAGCACCATCACCACCACCACCGTCACCATCACCACCACCACCTCCACCACCTTCACCATCACCACCACCACCTTAACCACCACCACCATCACCACCACCATCACCCTCACCATCCTCACCACCACCACCACCACTATCACCACCACCAGCACCACCATCACAACCACCACCACCACCACCATCACAACCATCACCACCACCATCACCAACTCCACCATCACCACCACCACAATCATCACCATCACCATCACCATCCCCATCACCACCAGCACCACTTCCATCACCACCATCACCAACTCCACCACCACCACCACCACCACCACAACCATCACCATCACCATCATCACCATCACCATCCCCATCACCATCACCACCACCACCATCACCACCACCTTCACGACCATCACAACCATCACCACCACCATCACAACCGTCACCACCACCATCACAACCATCACCACCTCCATCAAAAACCATCACACCACCATCACCACCATCACCACCACCATCACCACTACCACCCCCAAATCACCAGCACCACCATCCCCACCACCAAAAACCATCACCACCACCATCACCACAACCACCACCACCATCAATACCATCACCTCCACCACCACAATCACCACCATCACCACCACAACCACCACTACCACAATTACCACCACCATCACCACCACCACCATCATCACCATCATCACCATCATCAACCCACCTTCACCACCACCATCCCCACCACATCACCACCACCATCACCAACCCCACCATCACCACCCCCAAACCATCACCACCATCACAACCACCACCATCACAATCACCATCACCACCTTCACCATCCTCACCACCACCACCATCACCACCACCACCATCACCACTACCACCACCAATCACCACAACCATCACCACCATCACCACCACCATTACTACCCCCCCCACCATCACCATCATCATCACCATCACCACCATCACCATCATCATTAACCCCCAAATCACCATCACCACCACCACGACCATCACCACCACCACCACCAAATCACCACACCATCACCATCGCATCCACCACCACCACCATCACAACCATCACCACCACCATCACAACCATCACCATCACAACCATCACCACCACCATCATCACCACCACCATCACCACGACCACCACCACCACCATCACCACTATCACCACCACCATCACCACCCCACTATCACCACTATCACCATCACCACCACCACCCCCAAACCACCACTATCACCACTATCACCTCCACCACCCATCACCCCCACCATCACCACCACCACTATCACCACCATCATCACCACCACTATCACCATCATCACCACCGTCACCATCCCCACCATCACCACCACCTTCACCCCCAAACCATCACCACCACCACCACCACAAACATCACCACCACCACCACCCCCACCATCCTCACAACCACCACCACCACCATCACCACCCCCAAACACCACCATCACAATCACACAACCACCCCCAACCATCACAAACATCACCACCACCATCACCACCACCATCACCCCACTATCACCACCACCCACCATCACCATCACCACCACTCCATCACAAACATCACCACCACCATCACAAACATCACCACCATCACAACCATCACCACCACAATTACCACCATCACCACCACCACCACCAAAACTCATAAACCTGATATTCCTCTTCGTCCTATCATATCCTCTAGAGGTTCTGTCTCTTATTCTCTTGCCTCTTGGCTGGCCAAAAACCCTCACTCCCTTTCTTGGTACTTTTTCTCCTGCCCACCTCCGTCACTCTCAAGACTTCATTGAACGGGTTCGCTCTCTCCCAACCTGTAAGATGCTTAGTCTTGACGTTGAGTCCCTCTTCACCAACGTCCCTCTTGATGATGTCCTTGATTTCCTTAGAGAGAAGGCCCATGAAGGGTTTCTTCATCTCCTTATCCCCACTGATGTCTTTCTTGATCTGATCCCCTTCCAGGGGAAATATTATTCTTCGGTGTCGCTATGGGCTCTCCTCTCTCTCCTGTCCTTGCTAATCTTTACATGGAATACTTCGAGACCTTTCTTCTTCCTACCCTCGATGTGCAACCTTCACTCTGGCTCCGCTATGTGGATGACATCTTTGCTCTGTGGCCTCATGACTCCAGTCTCTTCCATCCTTTTCTTGAAGCTCTTAATAATCTTGCCCCTTCCATTAAGTTTAAAGCTGAATGGGAATCTAATTCCTTACTTCCTTTCCTTGATGTCCATGTCCACCGCTCAGATACAGGTTTTTCCTTTTCCGTTTACCGTAAACCTATGCTCAGTGGCATGTACATTCACTACTTTCTTATCATGCTTCCCCTGTCAAGAAAAGTGTTTTTATCTCCCTCTTCTCCGTGCCCTCCACATCTGTGATCCTCAGTTCCTTCCAGCAGAAATTTCCACTCTTCATAATTCGTTCTCCCGTCTTGGCTCCCCTTCCCATTTCATAGACTCTCCCCCTCGACGTGCTAAACGCAATTTCTTCTCTCCCAAACTCTCTACTCATGGGAACTCTTCTATCCTCTCCCTTCCCTACATTTCCGGTCTTCTAATCTCAACAATTCTCTCCGTCCCTTAGACATTAAGCTTACCTTCCGCCAGACTAACACTCTTCGCACTAATCTCGTTCATACCTCTCCTCCCTCTACAGATGTTCCTGGTGTCTACTCTATTTCTTGCTCCCCTGTCCTCTTCAATACTTCGGAGAAACTGGTCGATCTCTTTCTGACAGACTTAGGAGCACCAAAAATAGTGTTAGGCTTGCCGACACTAAAAATGCTCTTTTCTGTCACGTCAGAGATCATAGCCAACCTATTGACTGGTCTTCTGCTAAAACTGTCTTCCCTACTTCCAACTCGAACAGTCGCCGTCTAGTTGAATCCTCTCTAATACACAACTTTTCCTTGTATGAACCTTAGCCCTGGCTTCGTCTCTGTAGATCCTTCCTCTCCCACTACATTGTGAAATGCTCCAAACTTCAGAACACCCGTGACTTAACCTGATTCCTCACTTTTTCTTTTTCTTTTCTTCTTCCTCTTCCCCTTCCTCTCTCCTTTTCTCCTCTGGGTTGTCTTTCTCTCTCCTGTCTCGTGTTTCTGTTCCTTCTTCATTTATTTATTTCACCACTTCCCCTTTCACGCACCTCTGTGCGCTTGCTCTCCCTCTGTGGGTATCTAGCTCTCTTGCAGTGCTCCCCTTCCCCTTTGTAATTTGACTGGCTCGTCTTCCTTATTTCCCACTTCTTTCCGCTACCACTTCTACTACCTCTTCTTCTTCTACTACAACTACTATTGAAATTAAGACACATGTGGGGGCGTCTGCTGTCTTTGTTGTGGACGTTTCGCCATCCAGTGGCTGGCTGGATGGGGGAAGCGTCTACGAGGGGGATCCCGGTGTTGTGCATGTGTCTTAATTTCATCCTGTCGGTATTACATACAATTCTTGTACTACTACTACTACTACCACCTCTTCCTGCCTATATATAGCCGTCCTGCTCCACCTCTGTTAGTGTGACTTTGTCAATGGTCCAAGTCGGACCGAAACGTCGTCGTAAGCTTCTCTCTTTTATGTGCGGGTTATTTGTGTATTGTGTACACCACAACCACCATCATCACCACCATCACCATCACCACCATCACCATCACCACCACCACCATCACCACCATCACCACCACCACCACCATCACACCACCATCACCACAACCGCCACTGCCACCACCACCACCAGCACCACCACAACCACCACAACCACAACCACAACCATCACCCCCTCATCACCGCAACCACCACCACCATCAATACCAACACCTCCACCAACCACAATCCCCACAATCAACCACCACCACCACAACCCCCCACTACCAACCATTACCACCAAAAACCCACCACAACCACCATTACCACCACCATCATCAACATCATCACCACCACCACCACAACCTTCAACCACACCACCATCCCCACCACCACCATCACCACCACCACCACCATCACCACCAATATCACCACCACCAACCATCATCACAACCACCATCACCATCACCACCTCCACCACCATCACAACCACCACCACCCATCACCACCACCACAACCACCACCACCACCATCACCATCACCACCACCACCACACCATCACAACCACCAACACCACCATCATCACCACCACCATCACAACCATCACCACCTCCATCAAAACCATCATCACCATCACAAACAATCACCACCATCACCACCATTATCACCACCACCACCTTTCACTACACCATCACCACCCCCTTTCACCATTACCACCATCACCACATCACCTTCAGCACCACCACCATCACCACCCATTTTCACCACCACCATCACCACCTTCACCAACACCATCACCACCATCCCCACCGTCACCACCATCCCCACCATCACCACCACCACCATCAGAACCACCACAACCACCACCACCATCACCATCACTACCACCATCATCACCACCACCAGAAACCATCACCACCAGCATCATCACCACCACCACCACCGTCATCACCACCACCAACCTTCACCACCACCACCACCATCACCATCACCACCACCATCCCCAAACCTCACCAACACCATCACCACCATCCCCACCATCACCACCATCCCCACCATCACCACCATCACCACCAGAACCACCACAACCACCACCACCATCACCATCACACCACCATCATCACCACCACCAGCACCATCACCACCACCACCACCGTCATCACCACCACCACCACCGTCATCACCACCACCACCTTCACCACCACCACCATCACCATAAACCACCACCATCACCACCACTAATCACCACCACCACCATAAACCATCACCATAACCACCTCCATCCCATCACCACCACCATACTATCACCACCACCACCATCACCATAAACCACCACCACTATCACCATCACCATCACCACCCACCTCCCCCGGGCCATCACCACCACCATCACCACCAGCACCACCACCTTAAACCACCACATCACCACCTTCACCCCCACCATCACCATCGCCTCCACCATCACCACAAATCACCACCACCACCATCACCACCACCAGCACCACCTTTCACCACCACCATCATACCATCGCCATCACCACCATCACCACCATCATCACCACCATCTCCACCACCACAACCACCACCACCGTCAATACCATCACCACCATCACCACCACCACCATCACCACCACACCACCATTACCACCACCACCTCCAATACCACCACCACCACAACACCATCACCCTCACCACACCACTATCACCCTCACCATCCTCACCACCACCACCACCATCACCATCACCTCCACCATCACCACCACCACCACCATCATAAGCCTCCCCAAACCACCATCACAACCATCACCACCACCATCACCATCACCATCACCAACACCACCACCACCATCACCATCACCACCATCACCATCACCACCACCTCCACCACCACCACCACCACAATCACCATCAACCCTCACCACACCACCACTATCACCCAAAACCATCCTCACCACCACCACCACCATCACCATCACCTCCACCATCACCACCATCACCACCACCATCATAAGCCTCACCACCACCATCACAACCATCACCACCACCATCACCATCAGCAACACACCACCACCATCACCATCACCACCATCACCACCACCACCATCATCACCCACCACCACTATCATCACCACCATCACCACCATCACCACTCTACCATCACCATCACCACCACCACCACCAAATTTTCTACCACCACCATCACCACTACCATCACCACCATCACCACCATCACCACCACCACCATCACCACCACCACTATCATCACCACAACCCCCACCATCACCACCATCACCATCTCTACCATCACCAAATCACCACCACAACCACCACCTCGACCACATCCATCAGCACCATCACCACAACCACCACCACCACCAACGATCAATACCATCACCTCCCCCACCACCATCACCACCATCACCACCCCCACCATCATCACCATCACCATCATCACCGCCACCACCACAACCACCACCACCCCGGCCACCATCAATACCATCACCACATCAATACCATCACCACCACCACAACCATCAACCAAACCACCCCCAAACGATCACCACCACCACCATACATATCACCACTATAACCACAATCACGACAACCACCATTACCACCACCAGCACCACCACCATCACCACCACCACCCCCACAAACATCCATCACCACCAACCATCACCACATCACACCTCCACCATCACCACAACCATCACCACCACTACCATCACCACCACCCCCATTACCACCACCAACCACCACCATCACCACATCAACACCACCATCACCACCATCATCATCACCACCACCACCACGACCACCATTACAACCACCACGACCATCACAAACCACACCTGCCCCCATCACAACCATCAACACCATTATCACAACCATAAACACCATTTTCACAACCATCACCACCACCATCAAAACCCATCACCACCACCATCATCACCACCACCATCACACCACCCTCCCCAAACCACCACCACCACCATCACCACCACCATCACCACCATCACCATCACAACCATCACCACCATCACCACCACCCCCAAACGCCATCACCACCAAAAACCCACCACCCATCACCTTCACCATCACCTTCACCACCACCATTACCACCCACCACCACCTCCATCACCAGCATCACTACCACCATCACTACCACCACCCCCACCACCACCACTACCACCACCATCACCACCCCCCACCACCAAAAACAACCATCACCCAAAACCCACCAACATCACCAAAAACCACCACCCCCAAACCACCAGCATAAATTTACCATCCCCCTCCAACACCACAATCACAAACCCATCACCACCACCCCCAAACCACCGCCACAACCCCCACAAACCACCTTTAAAACCACCATAAACCACCCCACCAAAAAACCATCATAAACCCCCAAACCACCAACACCATCATCACCATCATCACCACCACCCCCTTTCCCCCACCCCCCTTCACCACCAAATTTTTATCCCCACCACCACCATCACCACCACCATCACCCCACCCCCCACCATCACAATAAACACAACCACCATCACCATCCTCACCAACCAAACCACCCCCCCCAAAAACCCCATCACACCATCAACCACCACCCCCAAACCCAACCACCATCACCCCCACCATCACAACCACCTTCACCCCCTATCACCCCCAACCCCCTCAAAAACCAAACCACCACCATTACACAACCATCACCACCTCCATCAACACCATCCCCTCCATCACCACCCAATATACCACCACCACCATCCCCTTTCCAAACACCAAAATTTATCACCACCCCCCCACCTTTAAACCACCACCACCACCCAACTACCCCATGACAACCACCACCACTACCACCACCATAAACCTTCCCACCCCCCCCACCACCATATCTTAAACCACCCCCCATCCCCAAACCTTTTCACCACAACCCCACCACCTCCATCACCATCACCCCCCACCCCCCCCAAATCACCACCATCCCCCATCACCATCACCACCATCAGAACCACCACAGCCACCACCCCACCCAACCCCCAACCGCACCACCCGTCCCCAAACCACCCCACCTTCATAACCACCCCCAAACCCTCACCACCCCCATCACCACCCACCCCCAAACCACCCCAAACACCACCACCACAAACCCATCACTATAACCCCACCATCACCACCACCCCCCTAAACCACCCCCAAACAAAACCCAAACCCCCAACCACCGTCCCCAAACCATATCACTATCACCACAACCACCGCCACCTTTCCCCCTTCAAAAACACTATCCCCAAACCCACCACCACCCCCCAATCCCCACCAAAACCACGCCCACCCCACCCCCCATCACCCACCACCCCCCCCACCACCCCCCCTTTTCACCACCTTTCACCCCCAAAACCACCACCATCACCCCCCAACCACCACCACCACACCACCACCACCCCATAAAAACCCATCGCCCCCCCCACCCCCATCACCACCACCACAACCCCCAAACCACCCACCATGAATACCATCACCCCACTAAAATCAAAAACCATCACCCCCCACCCCGACCACCCCCAAATCCCCAAACCACCACCACCACCACCATCAAACCATCACCACCCCCCTACCACCATCACCCCCCAACCCCCCAACCATAAATACCATCGCCACCACCACCACCATCACCACCACCACAACCACCACCCCCCAAAGAATACCATCCCCAAACCACCACCCCCAAACCCCCACCACCACCACCACCAACACAATCATAAAACCTCCCCCACCATCACCACCACCATCACCACTTTTCCCCACCATTACAACCACCAACGACCATCAAAACCATCACCACCCCCATCACAACCATCACCACCATCACCACCATCACCACCATCACCACACCACCATCACAACCATCACCATCATCACCACCCACCACCACCATCACAACCACCACCACCGCCTTCACAACCATCACCACCTCAATCACCACCATCATCACCATGACCACCACCACCATGACCACACCACCATCACCATCACTACCATCATCACCATCACCACCACCATCACCACCATCACCTTCAGCACCACCACCATCATCTTCACCACCACCATCACCACCATCACCACCACCACCATCACAACCATCACCATCATCACCACCACCACCACCATCACAACCACCACCACCCGCCTTCACAACCATCACCACCTCAATCACCACCATCATCACCATGACCACCACCACCATGACCACCACCACCATCACCATCACTACCATCATCACCATCACCACCACCATCACCACCATCACCTTCAGCACCCCCAAACCATCATCTTCACCACCACCATCACCACCTTCACCACCACCACCATCACCACCACCCCACCATCACCACCATCCCCACCATCACCACCATCAGAACCACCACAACCATCCCACAACCAGCACCATCATACCACCACCGTCATAACCACCACCACCATCACCACAACCAGCCCCATCATCACCACCACCGTCATAACCCACCAACCACCATCACCACCACCAACACCACCACAACCACCACCACCATCACCCCCACCACCTCCATCACCATAACCCCATCACACCACCACCACCACCTCACAACCACCACCTCCACCATCACAACCATCACCCCATCATCACATCACCACCACCACCGCCATCAAAACCATCACCGTCACCACCCTATCACCATCACCATCACCACCATCACCAACACCACATAACCACCACCTCCACCACCACCACCATCATCACCACCATCACCACCCCCACCATCATCACCACCATCACCACCAATACCATCACCACCAACACCATCACCACCCCCAAATTCACCTCCACTCACCCCCACCATCACCCCACCACCATCATACCACCACCCCCAAACCATCAATACCATCGCCCCCCACCACCACCACCATCCCCCAACCACCACCATCAATACCATCACCACGACCCCACCACCATCACCACGACCACCACCATCACCACCACCACCACCACCATCAACACCACCACCACCATCATCACCCCAAAATACCACCCCTCCCCCATATCCCCACCACCACCATCACCACCATCACCACCATCAACACCACCACCACCATCGTCATCATCAAACCACCACCACCACCACCCACCGCCATCACCACCATCACCATCACCACCACTATCACCATCACCATCACCACCACCACCATAACCACCACCACCACCATCACCATCACCACCACCCACCATCAACACCATCACCACCACCACGACCACAACCTTCACAACCATCACCACATTCACCACCACCACCATCACCACCACCACCATCAATACCACGCCACCACCACCACCACCATCACCACCCCCAAACCACCATCAATACCATCACCACAAACCACCACCACCATCACCACGACCACCACCACACCACCACCACCCCCAAACCATCAACACCACCACCACCATCATCACCCCCAAACAATACCACCACCTCCACCATTATCACCACCACCACCATCACCATCACCACCATCAACCCCACCACCACCTTCGTCACATCATAAACCACCACCACCACCACCCCCAATTCACCACCATCACCATCACCACCACTATAAACATCACCATCACCACCACCACCAAACCACCCCCACCACCATCACCATCACCACCACCACCACCCCCATCAACACCACACCACCATCATCACCACCACAATACCACCACCTCCACCATTTTTCACCACCACCACCATCACCACCATCACCACCATCAACACCACCACCACCTTCGTCATCATCAACCACCACCACCACCACCGGCCATCACCACCATCACCATCACCACCACTATCCCATCACCATCACCACCACCACCATCACCCACCACCACAACCCCACCACCACCATCATACCACCACCACCACCATCAATACCATCACCACCACCATCAATACCATCACCACCATCACCACGACCACCACCATCACCACCACCCCCACCACTACCATCACCACCACCACCATTACCACCACCACCACCACCACCAGCAACCACCATCATCATCACCATCACCACCACCATCACCACCACCATTACAACCACCACGACCACCATCACAACCATCACCACAACCATCACAACCATCAACACCATTATCACAACCATCACCACCATCACAACCATCACCACCATAACTATCACCACCCTCACCACCACCACCATCATCAGCACCATCACCATCACCACCACCATCCCAACCATCACCACGACCATCACCACCACAACCACCACCACCACCACCACCATCGCCATCACCACCACAACCACCATCACCACCATCACCTTCACCATCACCTTCACCACCACCATTACCATCACCACCATCACCACTATCACCACCACCACCATTACCATCACCACCACCACCATCACCACCACCATCACCACCACTACCACCTCCATCACCACCACCACCATCACCACAACCACCTTCAATACCATCACCTCCACCACCACCATCACCACCACCATTACCACCACTACCACCATTACCACCACCACCACCACCACCACCACCACCAACACCATCACACCACACCACCGCCATCCACCACCATCACCATCACCACCATCACACCACCACACAACCACCATCAACACCATCACCCACCACCACAACCACAACCTTCACAACCATCACCACATTCACCACCACCACCACCATCACCTCCAGCATCACCACCACCATCACCTCCACCATCACCACCACCATCACCACCACCACCATCAATACCATCGCCACCACCACCACCACCATCATCACCACCACCACCATCATCACCACCACAACCACCACCACCACCATCAATACCATCACCACCACCATCAATTCCATCACCACCATCACCACGAGCACCACCATCACCACCACCACCACCACCACCAACACCACCACCACCAACACCACCACCACCATTACCACCACCACCATCATCACCATCACCACCATCACCACAACCATCACAACCATCACAACTACCATCACCACCACCACCATTATCACCACCACCATAATCACCACCATCACCACTACCACCACCATTACAACCTCCACGACCATCACAACCATCACCACCATCACCACCACCATCACAACCATCACCACCACCATCATCACCACCACCATTACAATCATCACCACCCTCACCACCATCACCACCCTCACCACCATCACCATCACCGTCATCACCACCATCACCGTCACAGCCATCACCACCACCACCACCATCACCACCATCGCCATCACCAACACAACCACCATCACCACCATCACCTTCACCCATCACCATCACCACCATCATCACCACCACCACCTTCACCACCATCATCATCACTACCATCATCACCACCACCGCCACTGCCACCACCACCACCATCACCACCACAACCACAACCATCACCACCACAACCACCACCACCATCAATACCATCACCTCCACCACCACAATCCCCACCATCACCACCACCACCACAACCACTACTACCACCATTACCACCACCACCACAACACTACCACCATCACCATCACCACCACCACCATCACAACCACCATCCTCACCACCACCACCACCACCATCACCATCATCACCACCACCACCATCACCACCATCACCTCCACCGCCATCATCACAACCACCATCATCACAACCACCATCACCACCACTACCACCAACACCACCACTACGATCACAACCACCACCAACACCATCACCACCATCACCACACACCACCACAACCACCACCATCACAACCATCACCACCCCATCACAACCATCACCACCACCATCACAACCACCACCACCACTACCAACAACACCACCACCACCACCACCACAACCACCACCACCACCACCACGATCACAACCACCACTAACACCATCACCACCACCACCACCATCACAACCTCCACCATCACAACCATCACCACCACCATCACAACCATCACCACCACCATCACCTTCACCATCACCATCACCACCATCACCACCACCACCACCATCACCACCATCACCACCACCACCACTACCATCACCATCACTACCATCATCACCACCACCACCACAACCACCATTACCATCACCACCATCATCATCATCATCATCACCACCACCACCACCTTCACTACCACCACCATCCCCACCACCACCATCACCACCACCAACACCACCACCATCACCACCACCATCACCAACACCACCACCATCACCATCACCACCACCACCATCACAACCACCATCCTCACCACCACCACCCCACCATCACCACCACCGCCATCATCACAACCACCATCATTACAACCACCATCACCATCACCACCACCACCACCACTACCACAACACCACCACCACCACGATCACAACCACCACCAACACCATCACCACCATCACCACCATCACAACCACCACCATCACAACCATCACCACCATCACAACCATCACCACCTCCATCACAACCATCACCACCATCTCCACAATCACCACCATCACCACCATTATCAACACCACCACCATCACCATCACCACCACCACCATGACCACCATCACCATCACTACCACCATCACCACCAGCTTCACCATCATCACCATCACCACCACCACCATCACCTTCAGCACCACCACCATCACCATCATCTTCACCACCACCATCACCACCTTAAACCACCGCCACCATCACCACCATCACCACCATCACCACCATCCCCACCATCACCACCATCAGAACCACCAAAACCCAAACCATCCCTACCACCATCACCACCACCAGCACCATCACCAGCACCATCACCACCACCACCGTCATCACCACCACCACCACCGTCATCACCCCCCCCACCTTCACCACCACCACCACCACCACCACCATCACCACCACCATCATCACCACAACCATCACCACCACCACCATCACTATCACCACCACCTCCATCACCACCACAACCACCACCATCATCACCACCATCACCATCACCACCACCATCATCACCACCACCACCACTATCACCATTACCATCACCATCACCACCACCACCACCATCACCACCACCATCACCACTACCTCCACCATCACCACGAACACCATTACCACCAACATCACCACCACCAGCACCTCCACCTTCACCACCATCATCACCGCCTTCACCACCACCATCACCACCACCATCGCCTCCACCATCACCATCACCAGCACCACCACCATCAATACCATCGCCCCACCACCACCACCCACCATCACCACTACCAAACCATCACCACCACCACCACCACCACCACCACCATTATCACTACCACCACCATCACCACCACCACCATCACCACTACCATCACCACAACCACCACCATCAATACCATCACCATCACCACCACCATCACCATCACTATTACCCTCACCATCCTCACCACCACCACCACCATCACCATCACCACCATCACCATCACCTCCACCATCACCATCACCACCACCACCACCACCATCACCCCCATCACCACTACCACAACCACCATCACAAGCATCACCAATACCATCACAACCATCACCACCACCATCACCACCACCACAACCACCATTACCACCACCAATCACATCAAATCATCCCCACCACCACCTTCGCCACCACCCCCTCACCCCCACCCCCACCCCCATCCCCACCACCATCCCCAACCCCATCCCATCAAAACCCCATCCTCACCACCACCACCATCACCCCCCACCACCCCCACCACCATCACCATCAACCCCCCCCATCATCACAACCACCATCATCACAACCACCATCCCCCATCACCACCACCCCCAACACCCCACCATCACGAAATCCCAAACCACCTCCATCACCACCACAAGCATCACAACCATCACCATCACCACCATCAAAACCCATCACCACCACCATCACAACCATCACCACCACCATCACCACAACCCACAACATCACCACCTCCCCCAACATCATCACCCCCCTCACCACCATCACCACACACCACCATCACCGTAAACGCCATCCCAAAACCACCGCCATCACCCCCACAACCACAAATACCACCACACATCCACCATCACATCACCATCACTAACCATCACCACCACCGCCACTGCCACCACCACCACCACCCACCACCAAAACCACAACCATCACCACCACCATCACCACAACCACCACATCACAATAATCACCTCCCCCACCACAATCCCCACCACCACCACAACCACTACACCACCATTCCCACCACCACCACAACCAACATTACCACCCCACAACCACTACCCCCAATTACAACCACCACCCAAAAACCAACCCCCATTACCCCACCCTCACCCCCACCATCAAAAATCATCACCACCACCACCACCAACCCCACCACCACCATCCCCACCACCCCCAACACCACCACCATCACCATCCCCACCCCCATCACAAAAAACCACCATCACCTCCTCCCACCACCCCCCACCAATCACCACCATAAACACCACACCACCATCACCACCCCAACAACCATCATCTCAAAACCCACAATCCCTAAACCACCACCCTACCCCCAAACAACACCACCACCAAAACCAAAACCACCACACACCAACACCATCACACCACCACCAATCAAAAACCCCCAAACCATCACAACCATCATCACCCCCAAATCACAACCATACCCCACCACCATCAAAAACCAAACCCCACCTCCAAACCAACCATCACCATCACCAAAATCACCAACCATCACCACCATTACCACCACCACCATCATCACCCCCATACCCCAATCGCCCACCACCCCCAACCCCATCACTAAAACCAAATAAACCCCCCCTTTCCCAAAAACACCAAAATCCCACCACCCCCATCCCCTTCACCCACCCCCACCATCATTCCCCACCCCATCACCCCTTCCCCAAAACCACACCCCCATCCCCCCCCAATAAACCCCATCCCCATAAAAAGAACCCCCAAAAACCACCCCCACCCCCCATCACAAACCACCACACCCCCACCAGCAACCCCCACCACCACCTTCATCAACCCCACCCCACCGTCTCCCCCCAAACCAAACCCCACCCCACCCCCATCACAAAAAACCACCCTCCCCAAAAACCCCCTCCATACCCCCAAAAACCATCACCCCCCCCCAAAATCACTATCACAAACCACCACCTTCCATCACCCCCCAAAACCCACCCCCCTTCACCCATTACCACCCCCCAAAATATCCCCCAAATTCCCATCACCACCATTACCACCCCCCCATCACCATAAACACGAAACCTTACCACCATCCCCCCCCCAAAGCACCACCCCCTTTACACCCCTTCCCACCCCACACCCCCCACCATCCCCTCCCCCAAAAACCCCCCTCACCCCCCAAACCCCAAACCCCCAAACCCCCAAACCAACAAAAACCCCCCCCCACAACCCCCACCCCCCATCCCCATACCCCCAAACCCCACCCCCACACCACCATTATACAAACCACCCCCAAATCACCCCCCACCCCCATCTCCACCACCACAACCCCCACCACCATAAATTTTACCATCCCCACCCCCACCATCACCATCACCCCCTTCCACCATCACCACCCTTACCCCCACCCCCCTCCACCCCCAAACAATCACCATCCCCCTCCCCTCACCCCACTTTACCCTCACCATCCTCACCACCACCCCACCCCCACCACCCCCACATTAGCATCACCCCACACCATAAACCCCCCACCATAAACCCCCACCAAAAACCCCCATCACAAGCATCCCCACCCCCATCACAACCATCACCACCACCATCCACCACCACCACCAAAACCACCACCATAAACCTTAAACCAGCTTTCACCATCACCATCACCACCTTTCCCTTAAAACCCCCTTTCACCATCACCCCCATCACCAAATTTCACCACCACCCCCACACCTCCATCACCTCCATCCCACCACCCCCTTTCACCACCACCATTCCCCATTCTACAATCCACACCACCCCCAAATCTTCCACCACCATCACCACCACCATCACCACCACCACCACCATCACCCCCACCACCATCACAAAAACCCACCACCACCATCACAAGCATCACCACCTCCATCACCACCACCACCATCACCACCACCACCACCACCATCACATACCATCACCATCACCACCACCACCCCCATCACAACAACCACACTATCACCACCACCACCACCAATCACCACCACCACACCATCACCACCATCACCACCCCCAAACCATCACCACCACCACCATCACCACCACCATCCCCAAACCATCACCACCACCATCACCACCATCACCACCACCACCCCCTTCACCACCACCATCACCACCATCACCATTCCCAACACCATCACCACCATCACCACCACCACCACCATCACCACCACCACCACCATCACACCACCATCACCACTACCGCCACTGCCACCACCACCACAAGAAACCATCACCCCCAAACCACCACACCAACCACCACCACCACCACGACCATCACCCACCACCATCACCACCATCACCACCACCACCCCCTTCACCACCACAATCACCACCATCACCACCACCACCACAACCACCATTACCACCACCACCACTACCACCACCACCCACCACAACCACCACCTCCACCCACCATCATCATCAGCACCACCACCACCTTAAACCACCACCACCATCCCCACCACCACCATCACCACCACCCACCATCACCAACACCATCTCCACCACCACCATCACAACCACCACCATCACAATCACCATCACCGCCACCACCACCTTCACCATAATCACCACCACCACCACCATCATCACCATCATCACCACCACCACCATCAACCATCACCACCACCACCCCATCATCCAACCACCATCACCATCATCACCCCCACCATCACAACCACCACCACGACCATCACCACCATCACCACCACCACCATCACAACCACCACCATCACAACCATCACCCCCAAACCATCACAACCATCACCACATACATCACAACCATCACCACCTCCATCACCAAATCACCACCATTCACCACCATTATCACCACCACCATTATCACCACCACCACGATCACCACCATCACCATAACTACCACCATCACCACCACCTTCACCTCACCACCACCACCACCACTTCACACCACCACCATCCCATCATCTTCACCACCACACCTTCACCATCACCACCACCACCTCACATCCCCACCACACCACCATCCCCACTATCACCACCATCAGAACCACCACAACCACCATCACAATCACTACCACCATCATCACCACCACCAGCACCATCACCACCACCGCATCACCACCACCGTCATCACCACCACCTTCACCACCACCACCATCACCACCACCACCTCCCCCACCATCACCACCACCCCCAATAACTCCCACCATCACCACCACCTTCACCATCAAAACCACCACCACCACTTTCAGCACACACCACCATCACCATCATCTTCACCACCACCATCATCACCTTCACCACCATCACCATGACCATCCCCAAAATCACCAACATCCCCACCATCACCACCATCAGAACCACCACAACCACCACCACCATCACCATCACTACCACCATCATCACCACCACCAGCACCATCACCACCACCGTCATCACCACCACCGTCATCACCACCACCACCTTCACCACCACCACCACCACCATCACCACCACCACCTCCACCACCATCACCACCACAACTGCCACCACCACCATCACCATAACCACCACCATCACCATAACCACCTACATCACCTCCACAACCATCACCACCACAACCATCACTACACCACCACCACCACCATCACAACCACCATCACCACCACCATTACCATCACAACCACCACCACTATCACCATCACCATCACCATAACCACCACCGCCATCACCACCAGCACCATCACCACCACCACTACCTCCACCATCACCATCACCACGAACACCATCACCTCCACCATCACCACCACCAGCACCACCACCTTCTCCACAATCATCACCACCTTCACCACCACCATCACCACCACCATCACCACCACCATCGCCTCCACCATCACCACCACCATCACCACCACCAGCACCACCACCACCAGCACCACAATCACCAGCACCACCACCATCACCACCACCATCAATACCATCGCCACCACCACCACCACAACCACCACCATCATCACCACCATCACCACCAATATCTCCACCACTACAACCACCACCGCCATCAATACCACCACCACCATCACCATCATTACCACCACCACCTCCACCACCACCACCGCAATCACCATCACCCTCACCATCACCACCACTATCACCCTCACCATCCTCACCACCACCACCACCACCATCACCACCATCACCATCACCACCACCACCACCATCATCATCACCACCACCTTCATCACCATCACCACCACCTCCATCATCACCAACAACCATCACCACCACTACATCGACCACCACCACCACCACCACCATCACCATCACCACCATCACACCACCACCATCCCCTTTACAACCAACACGACCAACATCACAACCATCGCCGCAACCATCACTACCATCAACACCATCAGACCATCACCACCACCATCACAACCATCACCACCACCATCACCACCACCATCACCACCACCCTCACCAATACCACCATCACCACCATCACCACCACCATCACCACCACCATCACCACCACAACCACCATCAGCACCTTCACCTTCAGCATCACCTTCACCACCACCATTACCATCACCACCATCACCACCACCACCATCACCATCACCACCATCACCACCACCACCACCACCTCAATCACCATCACTACCACCATCACCACCACCACTACCACCACCACCACCAACACCACCACCACCACCACAACCATCACCACACCCACCACCATCACCACAACCACCACCAATACGATCACCTCAACCACCACAATCACCACCATCACCACCACCACCACCACAACCACCACAACCACCACTACCACCATTACCACCCACCACCATCACCACCACCACCAACACTATCACCATCACCACCACCTTCACCACCACCACTATCCCCACCACCACCATCACCACCATCATCACAATCATCACAACCACCACCATCACAATCCACCACCACCACCACGCTCACCATCCTCACCAACCACCACCATCACCATCCCCACCACCACCATCATCACCACCACCACCACCATCACCACCACCACCATCACAACCACCATCACCACCATCACCACCATCACCATCACAACCACCACCACCTCCATCACCACCATCACCATCACTACCACCATCACCATCACCACCACCATCACCAACACCTTCAGCACCACCACCATCATTTTCACCACCACCATCACCACCTTCACCACCATCACCATCACCCCCATCCCCACCATCACCACCATCAGAACCACCACAACCACCACCACCATCACCACAACCAGCACCATCATCACCACCACCACCACCGTCATAACCACCATCACCACCACCACCACCACCACCATCACCAGCACCACCATCATCACCAGCACCTCCATCATCACCACCATCACCACCACCACCACCACCATTACCACCACCACCATCACCACACCATCACCACCACCATCACACAACCACCATCACCACCACCACCATCACTACCACCATCACCCTCACCATCCTCACCACCACCACCACCACCACTATGACCACCACCACCACCACCATCACAACCACCACCACCACCATCACAACCATCACAACCATCACCACCATCACCAACTCCACCACCACCACCATCACCACCACCACCATCACCATCCCCATCACCAGCACCTCCACCTCCATCACCAACTCCACCACCACCATCACCACCATCACCATCACCACCACCACCACCATCCCCACCACCATCACCACCACCACCATCACCACCACCATCACCACCACCTTCACCACCATCACTATCACCACCCATCACCATCACCACCATCACCACCATCACCACCATCACGATCACCACTACCACCATCACCACCATCACCACCATCACCACCGTCACCCACAACCCACCACCGCCGCCACCATTAATACCATCACCACCATCAATACCATCATCACCACCACCACCTTCACCACCATCACCACCACCACCATCACCATCACCACAACCATCACAACTACGATCACCACCACCACCATTACCACCACCACCATAATCACCACCACCACCACCATCACCACTACCACCACCATTACAACCACCACGACCACCATCACAACCATCACCACCACCATCACAACCATCACCACCATCACCATCACCACCACCATCATCACCACCACCACCATCACCACCACCACCATCACCACCATCGCTATCTACCACCACAACCCCATCACCACCATCACCTTCACCATCACCACCACACCACCACGACCACCATCACCACCACCACCATCACCACCATCAACCGCCACCATCACCACCACTGCCACTACCACCACCAGCACCATCACCACCACCACCACCACAACGACAACCATCACCACCACCATCACCAAAACCACCACCACCATCAATACATCACCTCCACCACCACAATCACCACCACCACCAGAACCACCACTACCACCATTACCACCACCGCCACCCCCACCACCCCCACCATTACCACCACCATCACCACTACACCACCACACCATCACCACATACCAATCCCCCCCCCATACCATCACCACCACCACCATCACCACCCCCCTATAAACCCACCATCACCCCACACCCCTTCCCCATACCACCCAAACCCCCCCCCACCATCACCACCTCAAAACCCACCACAACCACCACCACCATCACACAACCAGCACCATCAAACCCCCCCCCACCCCCGTCAAACCACCAAACCACCACCACCATCACCCCCCCCATCACCACCCAACCACCACCACCACCACCCCCACCACACCACCCCACCACACAAAACAAACCATCACCAAACCACCCCCAAAATCACCACACCATCACAACCTTTACCTCAACCATCACCCCCACCGTCAACCATCACCATCATCACCACCACCAAACCACCACCACCACCCCCACCATCACCACAACCATCACCACCACCATCCCCACCACCCCCACCACATTCACCACCCCCACCCCCACCCCCCACCTCCACCCCATCCCACCACCATCCCAAACCCTCCACCCCCAACCAAACCACCCCCCCAAAATCAAACCAAACCCCACCACCACCCACCCCCTTCCCCAACCACCCCCCATCCCAAAACCCACCACACCACCCCTTCCCCCCACCATTTTTCACCCACCACCACCCATCCCCAAATCACCACCATCCCCCCCCCAACGTCCCCCCACTTCCCACCATCACCAACCCCCCCCTCCCCCAAACCCCCCACCATTAAAAACCATACCACCACCTTTACCACCATTCCACCCCCCCACCCCCACCACCATCACCCCCACCAACTTTACCCAACCACCACCAACCACCACCCCCCAAACCCCCACCAAAATACCCCCAAAATTAAAAACCCCCCCCACCACCTTCAACCCTTCACCCCCAAACCCTTTTCCCACCCCCTATAAAACCAAACCAACCCAAACCCAATCAACCACCCCCAAAAAAACCACCAACCACCTCCTCCGCTCCCCCCCATCCCCACCCTAAACCACCACCCATACCACCCCTACCACCCTCCCCCCCTTCCCTCCCCCCAAACCCCCCCCTCCCAAACCTGCATCCCAAAAACCCCATCACCCCCAAACACCAAAATTTCACCCCCAAATCCCACCTCACCAACCACCACCCCAAAAACCCTAAAAAAAAGAAAAAATAAAAATGTATAAACCACCCCTAATAAAAAAAAAAACGAAACCATCCCCACCTAAATAAAAAAACCCACCAAAATAAAAAAAATTTTTAACCTTTTCCCCTTTTCCACAAAAATTAAAAAAAAAAAACAAACTAAAATTTAAACCCCCAAACCCCCCATTAAAACTAATATTAAAAAAAAAACCCCCAAATATTTTTATTTTTAAATATAAAACCCCCCCCCCACCACCCCTTAACCAAAAAAAATTTTAAACCACCATCAAAACCCAAACCCCCAAATCACAATCAAAAACCCACCCCACCTTCCCCCATCCTCCCCAACCACCCCCAACCCCAAAATTCATCACCATCCCTCATCCCACCCCCAAAACCCATCACCACCATCACCACCACCACCCATCATCAAAAACCACCATCATTATCCCCACCACCATAAACCCCCCCACCCCACCCCCAAACCACCATCCACCCCCCAAAACCACCACCACACCCCCAAACACCACCCCATCAAACCACACCACCCCCATCCCCCCACCCACCACCTCCCTCAAAACCCAAATCACCATCACCCCCAATCACCCACCACACCACCACCCCCCCCACCCACCACTATCACCACCACCATCACCCCCCACCACAAAACCCAACCCCCAAAAAACCCCCAAACCATCACCAAAACCAAATCACCACCCCCATCACCCCCCCTTTCACCACAACCCCCACCACCTTTAATCCACACCTCCCCACCACAATCACCCCCAAAATCACCCCCCGCCACCACCCACCACCCCCATTACCCCACCACCACCACCCCACCACCATCACCCATCACCATCATCACCCCACCACCCCCTTCTCCACCACCCCCCCCCCCCCCAAATTTCACCCCCAAACCACCATCACCCCCCCCCACCACCACCATCCCAAACCACCCCACCAGTTTCACCCCCATCCCCACCACCCCCTTCACCACCCCACCACCACCCCCCCATAAACCCCCTACCACCACCTTCACCAAAACCCCACACCACCACCATTACTCCCAACCCCCCCCATCACCCCCCCACAAAAAACCAAACCGCCATCATCACCTTTTCCCATCACCATCATCATTACCACCACCATAAACCATCACCACCACCACGACCACACCACACCCCATCACCATCCCATCGCATCCACCCCCACCACCATCACAACCATCACCCCCCACCACCCCCCCCTCACCACAAACCTCCCCACCATCACCACCACCATCATAACCATCCCCACGACCGTCTCACCCCACCCCCAATAAACCACTACCCCCAAACCACCACCACCACTAAAACCCACTATCCCCATCCCCACCACCACTATCACCTCCTAAACCCCCAAACCCACCCCACCCCCAATCACCAAAATACCCCCACCCCCAATCACCACTTTCACCCTATCCCCCCCAATACCATCCCCACCACCCCCCATCACATCACCATCGCCACCACATCACCACTATAAACACCCCAAACACCACCATCCCACCCCCTTTTAAAACACCACCACCAACTACCACCACCACCATCCTCAAACCACCACCCCCACCATCACCACCATCACAACCCACCACCACCATCACAATCACCACCACCTCCCCACCACCCCCATCCCCACCACCCCCACCCACCAAAACCCACCACCACTCCCATCACAAACCCCCCCACCATCAAAATTCTTTCCCCCCTTTCAAAACCAAAAACCACCACCATTACCCCCCATCACCCCCAAACCACCCCCCAAAACTCATAAAGATATTCCTCTTCGTCCTATCTTTATCCTCTAGTTTTTTTGTCTCTTATTCTCTTGCCTCTTGGCGGGCCAAAAAACCCTCACTCCCTTTCTTGGTATTTTTTTCCCCTGCCCCCCCCGGGCACTCTAAAGATTCCCTTTGAAGGGGTTCGCTTCTCCCCTTTGTAAAAGCTTTGGGGTTGACGTTGAGTCCCTCTTCAAAACCCAAAGCCCCCCTTTTATGATTCCCTTTATTTCCTTAGAGAGAAGGCCCTTTAAGGGGGTTTTTTCAAATTTTTCCCCTATCCCACTGATTTCTTTTTGATCTGATCCCCCTCTTGTGGACCTAAAAACCCTTTTTCCTTTCCCGGGGGGAAAAATTAAATTTTCAAAAACCCCCGGTGTCGCTATGGCCTCCTCCCCTTTTCCTGTCCTTGCTAATCTTTTCATTTGGGAAAACTTCGAGACTGTTTTTCTTCCTTCCCCTCGATTTTGCCCAAACCCCACTCTGGCTCCGCTATGTGGGTGACATCTTTTGCTCTGTGGGCCCCATGGGTCCCCGTTTTCTTCCCTCCTTTTTTTGAAGCCTTAATAATCTTGCCCCTTCCATTAAGTTTAAAGCTGAATGGGAAAACTAATTCCTTAAATTCCTTTCCTTGTGGGCCCTTCCCCCGCTCAGAAAAAGGTTTTTTTTTTTTCCCCTTTAAACCCTAAACCTATGCAACCCGTGGGATGTACATTCACTACTTTTTCCCAAAAAGCTTTTCCCCCGTCAAGAAAAGTGTTCCCATCTCCCCCCTTTTTCTCCGGCCCTCCGCATCTGGATCCCCCCAGTTCCTTCCACAGAAATTTTCCCCTCTCCCTAATTCGTTTATCCCCCTTGGGTACCCTTCCCCTTTCATAGGCTTGCCCTCTCACGTGCTTAAAACGCAATTTTTTCTCTACCCAAAAATCTCTACTCATGGAACTCTTCCCATTCCCCTGGCCCTTTCCCCACATTTCCGGGCTTTCTAACCCCAAAAAAAATTTTCTCCTCCCTTAGGGCATTAAACTTACCTTTTCCCCCAGACTAACCCCTCTTTGCACTAATCCGTTCAATTTCCTCTCCTCCCTCTACAGATTTCCTGGGTCTACTCAAATTTTTTGGGTCCCCCCTGTCCCTTCAAAACTTCGGGAAAATCGATCCCCTTTCTGACAGACTTGGGGGCACAAAAAAAGTGTTAGGCTTGGGCCACCCCTAACAATGCCCTTTTCTGTCCCCTCAAGATCATAGCCTCCTATGACTGGTCTTTGCAAAACTGGGCTTCCCACTTCCAAAATCGAACATCGCCACAAATTGAATCCCTCTAAAAACAAAAACCCTTTTCCCTTGGATGAACCTTAGCCCTGGCTTCGTCCCTGTAGTGCCTTCCTCTCCCCCTAGATTTGGGAAAAAACTCCCAAAATTCGGGAAAACCCCTGACTTAACCTGATTCCCACTTTTTCCGTTTCTTTTTCTTCTTCCTCTTCCCCTTTCCTCTCTCCTTTTCTCCTCTGGGTTGTCTTTCTCTCCCTGTCTGTGTTTCCCGTTCCCTTCCCTTTTTTATTTTAATTTTTACCACTTCCCCCTTTTACGCACCTCGGGGCCTTTTCTCTCCCTCTGTGGGGATCAGCTCTTTGCAGTGGCCCCCCCTTCCTTTTTATTTGACTGCTCGCTTCCTTTTTTCCCCCTTCTTTTCCCCAACCCATTCCCACTACCTCTTCCCTTTTTCTACTACAACTACTGGTTTAAATTAAAACAAAATGGCGGCGTCTGGCTGTCTTTTTTTTGGGGGGGTTTCGCCATCCAGGGGCTGGCTGGATGGGGAAAACGTCTACGATGGGGCCCGGTGTTGTGCTGTGTCTTAATTTCATCCTGTCGGTATTTCATACCCAACTTGTATACTACACCCACCCCTCTTCCTGCCTATATATACCGTCCTGCTCCCCCCTGTTTTGTGTGACTTTGTCAATGGTCCAAACGGACCGGGAAAAGTCGTCCCTAAGCTTCTCTCTTTTTTTTTCGGGTTATTTGTGTATTGTTTCACCACAATCACCCCCACCACCACCCTCACCCCCATCACCCTCACCCCCATCCCTTCACACCACCACCATCAACCCCATCTTCAGCACCCCCACCCTCACCATCATCTTCACCCCCACCACCACCTTCACCACCACAAACCCTCACCTCACCCCCCACCGCACCCAAAACCCTCACCATCACCAACCCCCCCAAGGTTTACCCCCACCTCACCACCATCCCCCCATGACCACCATTCCCCCCCCATCCCAACCCTTCCCCCCCCTGACCCCCCATTTACCACCACCTCACCAGCAACACCCCACCATCATCACCAGCACCTCCATCATCACCACCCCCAACCCTCCCAGCACCCCCCATCAAACATCACCCCACCACCACCACCACCAGCACCCCCACCATCACCATCACCAAAACCACCATCACCACAAAACCCCCATCACCACCACCCTCACCACCACCATCACCACCCCTCACCATCACCACCCCCACCACCACCACCTTAACCCCACCACCACCACCACCATCACCACCATCATCCTCACCATCCTCACCACCACCATCACCACTATCACCACCACCACCACCACCATCACAACCACCACCACCACCATCACAACCATCACCACCATCATCACCAACTCCACCACCACCATCACCACCACCATCACCATCATCACCATCTCCATCACCACCACCTCCACCACCACTACCATCACCACCTTCACCATCCCCACCATCACCACCACCACCTTCACCACCACCATCACTATCACCACCATCACCACCACCACCATCTCAACAATCACCATCACCACTACCACCACCATCACCACCACCACCACCACCACAAACACCACCGCCGCCACCATCAATACCATCACCACCATCAATAGCATCACCACCACCACAACCACCACCACCATTACCACCACCAGCACCACCAGCACCACCACCACCACCACCACCACCACCACCACAACACATCACAACTACCATCACCACCACCACCATAATCAGCACCATCACCAGCACCATCACCACTACCACCACCATTACAACCACCACGACCATCACAACCATCACCACCACCATCACAAACCATCACCACCACCATCATCACCACCACCACCACCATCATCACCACCCTCACCACCATAAACCACCATCACCATCACCTTCACCATCACCTTCACCACCACCACAACTATCACCCCCACCACCGTCACCACCACCATAAACCATCACTCCCAAACCATCCCCCCCACTGCCCCCAACCACCACCAGCAAACCACCACCACCCCCCCAACCCAAACCATAAACCCCACAACCCCCCACAATAAACCACCCCCCACCAAAACCACCCCCTCCCACCATTACCCCCAAACCCCACCCCCTTACCCCAAATTACCACCCCAAAAAATCATCATCACCCATCACCACCACCCCCCACCTTCACCACCACCACCCACCCCCCACCACCACCATCCACCCCCCCCCACCCCCAAAACCCACCACCACCACCCCAAACACCACCCCCATCAACCACCCCCCACCACCATCACGACCCCCTCCATCAAAAACCACCACCATCATAAAAAACCATCACCAAAAACCACCACCTTCACCCCCCCTCACCACCACCACCACCACCACCACCACAAAATTCCCCACCACCATCACAACCCCCAAATCACCACCATCCCATCACAAAAACCCAACCCACCAACCATCCCCATCACCAAACCACCACCACCCAACAACCACCACCCCCCCCAAACCACCCCCCACCACAACACAATCACAACCACCACCACCCCCATCAAAAACCATAAAAAAAACCAAACCACCATCACAACCATCACCAAAATTCCACCCAAAAAACCACACCACCAGAAACCCCCCAATCACCATAAAACCAAACCTTTAATCCCCAAACCATCACCACCATTTCACCCCCAAACCCACCACGACCACCACCAAACCACAACATCATAACCACCATCAACCGCCCCCTTTCACCTTTAAACCCCCCACCACCACCACCACCAATCACCTTAAAGCACCACCCCCATCACCATCATCTTCCCCAAACCAAATAAACCACCTTCAAACCAAAAAACCCCCAAACACCACAACCACACCACCATCCCCCCCCATCAAACCAAACCAGAACCACCACCATTTCACCATCACTACCCCCCTCAGCACCACCCCCAAATCAAAACCCAAACCAAAAACCAACCAAAAACCACCACAAATCACCACCACCCCCCAAAATCCCCCATCCCCCGAAAAAACCACCATAAACCATAACCACCTCCATCACCATAAACCACCACCATAAACTATCAAAAAACCACCCCCAAAACCACCCCCAAATAAAACCCATCACCCCCAAACCACTGTAACCATCCCCAAACACCCCCACCGCCATCACCCCATCACCACCACCATAAACCAAACCCCCCCACAACACCCCCCAAACCCTTTTAAACCACCTTCACACCCACCATCACCACCACCATCGCCTCCACCATCACAACCATCACCATCACCAAAAACCACCACCACCAAATAAATACCATCGCCACCACCAGCATCACCACCACCCCATCACCACCACTACCATCTCCACCACCACAACCACCCCCCCCCCGGGTCAATACCACACCACCACCCCCCGTAAACCACCCCCAAACCACCCCCCTCCCCCAAACACCATCACCACCTTTAAACCACCTCCACCTCCACCACCACAATCACCACCCACCCTCACCATCACCCCCCATAAAACCCTCCCCCTCCCACCACCCCCAAATTTCCCACCATAAACCATCCCCCCCCACCACACCATAAATCACCACCATCACCACAACCACCACCCCCCCCATCAAAAGGGGCCTCACCACAACCATCCCCAAACCATCACCATAAACCATCACCAAATACCATCACCACCATCCCCATCACCGGGATCACCCATCCCCCACCACCATCCCCAAACCATCCCCAAACCTTTCACCATAAACCACCCCCCCAAACCACCACCATCCCCACCTTTCACTATCATCACCCCCAAAACCCCCCATAAACCCCAAACACCATCACCACAACCATAAACCATCCCCCACCCCCCACCACCTCGACCACATCCTTCAGCAACCACCCACCCACAACCACCACCACCACCATCAAAAAACCATCACCTCCCCCACCCCCATCACCACCACCCCCCAAAAAACCCACAATCCCCACCCCACCCCCCATAAACCCTCCCCCCACCCCAAACCCCCCAAAAACCCATCCCCAAACACCAAAAATTTCACCACAAAAAACCCCCACCGAAAACCATAAATTTACCACCCACCCCCCAAAATAAAAAACCACCCACCACCACCCAACAACCATCACCCCCAAACCAAAACCACGATCACCCCCCAGAAACCAACCACCCCCCAAACATCATCACCCCACCTCAACCCCACCCCCTTTTAAACCAAACCCCCCAAGCCCCCAACCCCCCACATCACCACACCTCCACCATCACCAAACCATCCCCCCCAACCCTACCACCCACCCACCACCCACCTTTAAACCACCCCCCAAAACCATCATCACCTCCCCCCAAATCCCCCACAACCATAAACCACCACAAACCATCACCACCACCCCCATACCACCCCCACCACCACCATAAAACCACCATCACCCATCACCCCCAAACCACCCCCACCACCTTTCCCAACCACCATGACCCCCCTCCAACCATCCCCTGCACCATCACAACCATAAACCCAACCATTATCACAACCATAACCACCATCACAACCATAAACCCCCCCAAACCCAAATCACCCCCCACCATAAATAAACCACCCTAAAACCACAAACCACCACCACCCACCCCCACCATAAACCATCACAACCATCCCCCACCACCCCCAAATCACCACCACCTGGGGCCATCACCCACCACAACCCCATCACCACCATCACGTTCACCATAAACCTTTCACCACCTTTAAACCTTTCCCCCACCATCAACACCCCCATCACCACCACCACCCAACCGCCAAAATTCCACCCCACCTTTCCGAAACCACCATCCCCACCAAAACCCACTCCCCACCACCTCACCAAACCCAAAACCCATCACCACAACCAAAAACCCCAAAACCACAATCACCACCACCACCACGAGGCATAAATACCATCCCCCCTCCACCACCACAATCCCCAACCCAAATCACCCCCCACCACCACCACCACCGGGCCACAACCCCCCATTACCCACCATCACCACCCCCAAACCCTCACCACCCCCCAAACCACCACCCCAAACCCCCACCCACCACCATTCCCCACCCCCACCACCCCCCACCACCATACAACCCACCACTTTTCACCACCCCCACCATCCCCAACCACCATCAAAAACCACACCACCAGGGCCCAAACCCCCCAACCCCAACCCCCAAACCAAATCACTACCCCCCAACCTTTCACCTTCAGCACCACCCCCCATCATCTTCACCCACCATCACCCCCTTTCACCCACCACACCACCTTTCCCCCAACATCACCACCATCCCCAAACCATAAACCACCATCAAAACCCCAAAAACCACCCCCAAACCCCCCATCAAAAAAAAACCAGCACCATAAACCACCACCACCACCGCCAAATAACCACCACCACCATCCCCCACCACCACCATCCCCCACCACCACCACAACCACCACCACCACCATCACCACCTCCACCATCACGAAAACAAACCATCACCATAACCCCCATCACCCCCAAAACCACCATCACAACCACCACCTCCACCATAAACAACCCATCACCCCCACCGTAAACCCTCCATCATCACTACCCACCCCCACCACCAGCCCCCCACCACCACCACCACAATAAACCATCCCCCACCATCCCCAAAACCAAAAACCCCACCACCATCACCATCACCGTCACCAAAAAACACCATAAACCACCACCACCCCCAAACACCACCAAAAACCACCACCATCACCTCCACCCCCAAACCACCATCAAAAACCCTCGCCCCCAAACCACCACCAATACCAAAAACCATAAACCACCATCACCCCCCACCCACCACCACCACAATCACCCCCCACCACCACAATACCGTCCCCAAACCACCACCATCAATACCACCCACCCCCCCCCATCACCATCACCACGACCACCACCACCACCACCAAAAACCAAACACCACCCTACAAACCTTTCCCCAAAGCCCACCAAACCATAAACCACCACCACCCCCAACCAAAACCCCCACCCACCCCACCAGCACCACCACCACAAATCATCACCTTTCACCATCACCACACCCATCACAACCCAAATCACCCCCAAACCAAAATTTAACCCACCACCCCCCAAAATCCCCAAACCTCCCCAAACCCCCCCATCACCACTATCAACCATTAAAAAACCACCACGCCCAATCCAAACCATCACCCCCACCATCACAACCTTTCACCACCCCCAAACACAACCCCCCACCATCAAAAAAACCACCACCCATCATCACCACCACCCCAAACCATCATAAACCCTCACCACCATCCCCAAACCACCACCACCATCATCAACACCCCCAAACCCCAAACATCACCACCTCCACCACCCCAAACAACCATAAACTCCCACAAAACCATCACCAAAAACCACCCCCCAAAATTCCCCCACACCATCACCCCCATCACCCCACCACCACCCCCAAATTACAACCCCCCCACAAAACCACCACACAACCATCACCTAAACCATCAAAACCCATCAAAAAACCATTACCCCAACCATCACCACCACCATCAAAAATATCCCACCACCATCACCCCCACCCCCCACCACCACCACCCCACCCACCCCCCAAACCAAATCCCCCATCCCCCACCAAAACCAAACCATAAACCACCATCATTCACCACCCCTTTCCCACCACCTTTAAAAACCAAATACCACCATCAACCCCAAACCATAAACCAAACCCACCACACCGCCACCCCCCCACCCACCCCCCAATCAGTACCACCATCCCCCCCAAACCATTTAACCCCCAAACCATCCCCCACCCCCAAACCTCAACCATCACCAAAACCCACCCCCCACCATAAAACCCAAAAAATCCCCAAACCACCACCCCCCAGCATCAATCCCATCCCCTTTCCCCCACCAAAAAATAAACCACCACCCACCCCCCACCCCCCAACCGCCCAAACCACCTTTAAACCCCCCACACCCCCAAACCACCCCCACAACCACCACCACCATAAACCCCATAAATCACCCCCAAACCATCAACCCACTACCACCACCCACCCCCACCCCCAAACCACCCACAACCATAAAACCACATCCCCACCACCAACCATCACCACCACCATCATTTCCCCACCCCCCATAAACCTTAAACCCAACCCCCACCATCATCTTCACCACCATCCCCAAACCCTCCCCCAAAACCACCAAAAACCATCACCACCATCCCCACCATAAACCACCACCCCCCACCACACCCCCAATCCCCAAACCATCAGAACCCCCAAAACCCAAACCACCCACCACCACCCACCAAAAACCCCACACCACCCATAAACCACCACCACCCCCACCACCGCCAAAACCCACCACCACCACCACCACCCCCAACCACCAGCCACCACAAACCACCACCACCATCACCACCCCCCACCATCACGAAAACCCAAACCTAAACCCATAACCACCACACCACCACCACCATCAAACCCCACCTCCTCCATCAAAAACCATCCCCCACCACCGTCCCCCTTCCATCATCACTATCACCCCCCACCCCCCCGCCACCCCATCACCACCAACTATCCCCAAATCCCCCATCACCACCACCATCCCCACCATAATCACCCCAAACCATCACCATCCCCCGTCACCATCAAAAACCATCACCACCACCACCACCCCCCAAATAACCACCATCACCCCCCCCCCACCACCACCACCATCCCCCCACCACCATCAAAAACCAATCCCCAAACCAAACCCACCCCCAAACCAATCCCATCATACCACCATAAACCAAATCACCCCCATCACCACCACCATCAATACCGTCCCCAAACCACCCCCACCAAATACCATCACCACCCCCAAACCCACCATCACCACGACCACAACCAAAAAACCCACACCCACCAAAAACCAAAACCATCACCACAAAACCACCACCATCACCCAACCCCACCACCCCCAAACCAACACCCTCCCCAAACCAAAAAAATTACCACCCCCCAGAAACCAAACCACCACTATCATCATCCCCCAATCACCACAACCATCAAAACAAACCCATAAAACCCCACCCCCACTATTACCACCACCATAATCCCCCCCAAATCCCCCACCACCCACCCACCACTATCATAACCATTACAACCACCACGACCATCACAACCTTTCACCCCCAAACCCATCAAAAACCCATCACCACCCCCCACCACCCCACAACCTAAACCACCATCACCACCACCATCACCCAACCACCATAAACCACCATCACCCACCCTCACCACCACACCATCACCACCCCACCATCATCAACACCCCCCTTCACCACCCTCACCCCCCTCCACCATCACCCCCCCCCAAACACCACCACTAACCATCCCCACCCCCCCAAATTACCACCATCACCACCATCTCAACCACCACCACCATTACAACCACCACGACCACCTTTCCACAACCACCCCCTGAAACCATCAAAACCCAAATAAAAAACCATTATCACAACCACCCACCACCACCCACAAAAAAAAATTTTTCCCCCAAATACCATAAACCACCACCATCACCACCCTCACCACCACCACCATCCCACCATAAACCAAAAACCATAAAACCACCATCACCATCAAAACCCATCACCACCATCACCACCCCCCATCGCATCACCACCACAAACCACCATCACCTTCCCCAAATCATCCCTTCCCCACCACCATTACCATCCCCCACCATCCACCACCACCACACCAATCACGCCCCTTTCACCACATCAAAACCACCATGACCACCCCCCACCACTACCCCCCACCATCCCAAAAAACCACCATCACCAAAACCCACCACCACCAGCATCAAAATCCACCACCTCCACCACCACAACACCACCATCCCCCCACCACCACCACCGCCACAACCACCTTTAAAACCATCACCACCCATCAAAACCACCACTACACCATCATCACCACCCCCCACCTTTCCACCTTCCCCAAAACCCCCCACTATCCCCCCCAAACCAACCATCACCACCCACCCCCACCCCCACCATCACAATAAACCCAAAAACCCCCACCACCACAATAAACCAAACCAAACCACCATCACCATAAATAAAACCACAACCCCCCAAACGCCACCACCCCCCACACCCCCAATTTCCCCCCCAAAACCAAAAACCACTAACACCACCACCACCATCAAAACCCTCCAAATCACAACCATCAGCACCTCCATCAAAAACCATCTCCAACCATCCCCTCCCCAAACCACCACCATGCCCCACCACCATCACCACCCCCAAATAAAATCACCTTACGCCACCAATCTTCACCACCACCAAAAAACCCCCTTTCCACCCCCCACCACATAAACCCACCATCCCCACCATAAACCCACCATAAACCCCCCCACAACCACCATGATCATAAACCCAACCCACAACCAGCCCCAAATCACCCCCCAACACCACCCGCATAACCCCCCACCACCATCACCCCCCACCACAACCACCCAACCACCAAAAACCACCCCCCCACCACCATCACCACCACAATAAACGATAACAAACCATCACATAACCCCCAAACCATCACCCCCCACCATCCCCCACCCCCAAAATCACAAACCACCCCCTTTCCACCAACAACCATCACCCCCCACCGTAAACCCCCCAATCCACTATCACCACCACACCCCGCCACCACCATCACCATCCCCACCACAACCCCCAAATCACCATAAACCACCATAACCACCCCCAAACCATCAACCATAAACCAACCAACACCCACCACCACCACCCCCTTTCCACCATCCCCCAAATTCCCCACCCCCCAACCCAACCACCAAACCACCCCCAAATCACCTCCCACCACCACCCCCCATAAAACCACCCCCACCACCATAAATTTACCACCCCAACCCCACCACCAAACCACCACCACCACCACCCCCCTCATCCCCCACCACCCCCCAACCACCCCCAAACAACCCACCACCCCCAAAACCAATACCATCCCCACCACCACCAATACCCCCAACCCCACCACCATCAATAACACCCACCCCCCACCACCACCATAAACCACCATCACCACCCCCATACCAGAAACCCACCACCATCAAAAACCATCACCCCCACACCACCATCACCCACGCCCCACCCCCCACCCAAACCCCCCAACCACCAACCCAACCATCACCACCTTTTACCAAAACCGGGAACCCCCAAACCACTTTTTAATCACCATCCCCAAACCATCACCATCACCAAAATTTCCATCAAAACTACCAAAACCACCACCACTTTTACCCCCCACCATAATCACAACCATCACAACCACCCATCACCACAAACCAACCACCATTTAAAAAACCACCACGACCATCACAACCATCCCCACCCCCATAACAACCACCCACCACCCCCCATCACAAACCATCACACCACCATCCCCCACCACCCCCCAAACAAAAACCCCAACCACCACCATTCCCCTAAACCACCATCACCATCACCCACCATCATCACCACCATCACCTTTAAACCCCCCATCACCCCACGCCATCACCCCCAAAAAACCACCACCACACCTTTCCCCTTTTCCATCCCCCACCCCCAAAACCCCCCAACATCACCCCCAAACCATAAACCACCAAAAACCACCCCCCCTTTCCCCTTTTCACTACCCCATCCCCCCACCACCGCCACTTCCACCACTCCACCACACCATCACCACCACCACCACAACCCCCCGAAAACCATCACCACAAACTACCACCACCATAAAAACCATCACCCCCCACCACCACAACCCCACCTTTAAACCAACCACCACCACCAAAACCACCATTACCACCACCACCACTAACCACCCCCACCCCCCCCACCACCAAAACCACCCCCTCCCAAACCCCCATAAACCACCACCCCCAAACCACCACCATCACCACCACCACCACCCCCATCCCCCCCCACCATCACCACCCCCCACCCCACCATCGCCACCACCAAAAACCCACCACCACCACCCCCCACCACCACCACCATCAACCCATCAACACCTCTACCATCCCACCACCACCCAACCCACGACCCCCAACCAAAAACCACCACAAACCCCCAAAAACCCCACCATAAACCACCCTTAAACCACCACCAAAAACCACCACCACTATCATCCCCCATCACCCCCCATCACCACCATCACCATCACCATCACCAAAAACATCCCCCAACTACCATAAACCCCCCCCACTTTTCCCACCACGCCCCAAACCCACCCCCCATCAAAACCACCATCACCACTATCCCCCCCGCCTTTTACAACCACCAGGGCCCCCACACAACCATCACCCCACCAAAAACAACCATCCCCACCACCATCACAAACCATCACCCCCACCATCACCCCCCAACCCCCACATAAACAACCACCCCCAAACCATAAACCATAAACCCCCCCCAAAACCGCCCAAAAAGCCATCACCCCCCATCCCCCATCACCACCACAACCACCATCAAGCACCATCCCCTTTCCCATAAACCCCACCCCCCCAAACCACTATCACCCCCCAACCCAAACCATCACCCCCAAACACCCCCACCATACCCCCAACCAAATCACCTCACTACCACCATAAACCAACCACCACCATCACCACCACCATCACCACCCCCAAACCCCCCACCCACCACCATCCCCCCAAACCCCCACCACCATCCCTCCCCCCTTCCCCCAAACACCACGAAAAACCAAATAAACCACCACCACCCACCACCACCATCATCACCACCTTCACCACCCCCCCCCTTCACCACCCCCCACCATCACCCCCACCACCCACCAGAAAACCACCACCACATCCCACACCCCCACTACCACCATCACCACAACCAAACCCCCAAATCACCACCACCACCCCCAAACCAACACCCCCCCAATCCCCACCTTTACCAAAACCGGCCCCAACCACCACAACCCATCACCTTCACCACCTTTAAACCACCAAAAACATCACAACTACCATCACCACCCCCCACTTTTACCAACACCATAACCCAAAAACCATCAAAACCCAAACCATAAACCACTACCCACCACCATTAAAAAACCCAAACCACGACCATCAAAAACCATCACCACCACCATAAAAACCCCACCCCCCACCATCCCCAACCATCACCCACCATCACCCCCAAACCACCAAAACAACCACCACCAAAATCATCACCCTCACCACCATCACCATCCCCACCCCATCACACCACCATCACCGTCAAAAAGCCATAAACACCTTTCCGCCATCACCACCACCCCACCACAGAAACCATCCCCTTTCATCACCCCCCAAACCACCACCCCCCTATAAACCACCCCCATCACCCCCAAATCACCACCACCATCACCATCACAAACCCCCTTTCACCACCCCCGGGCCATTTTCCACCCCCCCTCCCCCCAGCACCATCCCCAAACCCCCACCAAAACCCCAAAAAAACCCCCCCCAAACCCCCCCAAACCAACCCCTACCCCCCCCACCAAAAATCAAAAACCATCACCTCCACCACCACAATCCCCACCTCCCCAAACCACCACCACCACAACCACCATTACCCCCCACCCCCAACAACCCCACCTTTAAAACCACCACCACCCCCCATCATCACCACCACCCCCTTTTCCCCCACCAAACCAAACCACCATCCCCCACCCAACCAACAACCCCACACAAAACCCCCCAAAACCCCCAAATCACCATCCCCAACCACCACCACCACCATCACCATCACACCCCCCCACCACCATCAAAAAACCACCCCAAACACCATCACCATCACCACCCCAACCCACAACCACCACCCCACCACCAAAACCCATAAAAAAACCATCCCCCCCCCCCCATAAACAACCATCACCCCCTTTCCATCAAAACCACCCAACCACACCCCCAAATCCCCAAACCATCCCCACCATTATCACCCCCCACACCCAATCAAAAACCCTCATCACCCCCATCCCCAACCATCACCACCACCATCACCACCACCATCCCCTTCACCCCCAAACACCATACCATTTTCACCACCACCATACCACCATCACCCCCAAATCCCCCCCAAATCACCCCAATAAACCCTTTCCACAGAACCACCACAACCCCCAAACCACCATCACCATCATTACCACCATCCCCAAACCCCCCACCACCCCCACAAACACCACCACCACCGCCCACCCCCCCAAACCCAACCCGTTATCACCACCACCCCCTTTCCACCAACCACCACCACCTTAAACCATCACCCCCAAAAAACCCACCATCCCCACCCCCCACGATAACCCCATAAACCAAAAACCACTTCCATCACCACCACAACCTTTCCCCCCCAACCCCCCAAACCCACCATCACCCCCCCCACACCACACCATCATCACCATCACCAACCCCCCACCCCCCAAAACCCACCCACACACCACCATCACCAACCACCACCCCCAATAAACCATAAACTACAACCCCCCCAAACACCACGAACCCCATCACCCCCAAACCTTCACCACCCCCAAACCCCCACCCCCAAACCATAAACCCACCCAACCACCATCCCCAAATCCACCCCCAAACCCACAATCACCATCATCACCCCATCACCACCATCACCCCCCACCCCCAAATCACCAAATCCCCACCCCTTTCCACCTTCACCACGAACACCACCCCCAAAAAACCATCGCCCCCACCATCCCCCAACCAAACCACCCACACCACCCCGCCCCCCCAAACCCCCCCACCATCACCCCCCATCACCACCACCACCATCTCCCCCCACCACCACCATAAATACCATCACCCCCCACCACCATCAAAAACCATAACCACCTCCCCCCATCACCACCACCTTTAAACCACCCACCACCCCCAAACAAAAAAACCACTACTACCCCAAATTAAACCACCCCCAACCACAACCACTACTTCCACCATTACCACCACCACCACCCCCAACCACCACTACCACCTTTACCCCCAAACCAAACCCCCAAACCCCCAAATTACCCCCCCACCCCCAAAAAAACCACCACCCCCCACCACCCAAACCACCACCCCCCCCACCATAAAAAAACCACCCCACCACCACCATCACCACCACCACCCCCAAACCATCCCCTTTCCACCATAAACCAAACCCACCACCATCCCCATCCCCACCCCCCACCACCATCACCACCCCCAAACCATAAACCCCCAAACCCACCACCATCAACCCCCATAAACACCTCAACCACCCACCCCCCACCATCACCACGACCACCCCCAAATTCACCCCCACAATACCCCCCAAACACCACCATCACCACCTTTTCCAACCACCAAAACCCCACCACCACTTTTCATAAACCATAAACCCCAACCATCACCACCCCTTTCCACCATCACCACAATCATCACAATTTAACCATCACCACCACCACTATTCCCAAACCCACGCCAAAAATCACCACCATCACAACCACCATCCCCAAACAACCCACCCCCTTTAAACAACCACCAGGGACCATCACAACCATCACCACCACCATAACAACCATCCCACCCCCCACCACACAACCTCACCACCACCTTTCACCCCCCACCACCATCAAAACCCAAACCACCACCATCATCACCCCCCCCCCACCCCCCAAACCCCATCACCACCATCAACACCCCCAATCACCCGCACACCACACCACCATCGCCATCACCACCAAAAACCACCATAAAGCACCATCCCCCTTTCCCATCACCACCACCCCCAAAACCACTATCACCACCACCATCCCCAAAACCATCACCCCCAAACCAAATCACCATCACAAAACCCCCCTAAACCCCCAAACCGCCACTTCCCCCAAACCTCCACCACCACCATACCACCACCCCCCACAACCACCAGAAACCATAAACCAAAACAAACCACCGCCATCAAACCTCACCCCCCACCACCAAAATTCCCCACCATCACCACCACCCCCAAAAATTACCCCCCCCCCCACCCCCCAAACCACCACCTTTCCCCACCACCCCCCACCATCACACCACCCCCCCACTTTAAACCACCAACCCCCCCACCCCCCCCCCCCAACCCCCAAAACCCAACACCATCCAAAAAAACCCCCCCCCAAACCACCCACCATCCTCACCACCACCCCCAAACCAAACCCCCACCATAAACCCACCACCACCACCATCAAAACCCCCACCCCCCAAACACCACCACCATCACCCCCCACCATCAAAAACCACCACCACCAAAATCACAACCATCACCCCCACCTCAAAAAACCATCACCCCCCCTCCAAAACAACCATAAACCCCCACCAAATCCCCACCATCCCCAAACCATTATCACCCCCCAACCCCCCACACAAACCTCATAAACCACCATAAACCACCATCACCCCCCAACCATAAACCACCCCCAATCCCCCTTCAGCACCCCAAACCATCACCATCTTCCCCAAAACCACCATCCCACCCCACCACCACCCCCCCACCATCACCACCATAAACCCCCCCATCAAACCCCCCAAAACCACCACCACCACCCCCATCTTTAAACCACCTCACCAACCACCCCCCACCACAAAAAACCCACCACCCCAAACCCGTCATAAACCACCAAAAAACCGTTATCACCACCACCACCTTCACCACCACCACCACCACCATCCCACCACCATCACCACAAAACCACCACCCCCCATCACCACCACCCGTAACCACCATCACCAAAAACCATTTCCCAAATCACCACCAAAAACCATCACCACCACCACCACCCCCATAAACCATCACCATCATCCACCATCACCACCCCCAAATCACTATCCCCATCATCACCCCCAAATCACCACCACCCCCCCACCATCACCAAACACAAACCTCCACCATCACCACAAAACCCCAAAACACCACCCCCTTTCACCACCACCATCACCACCACCACCATCCCCATCACCCACCCACCCACCCACCCCCCACCATTTTATCCCCCATCATCACCACCATCACCCCCATCACCACCACCCCCCACCCCCAAATCCCCCATCACCACTACCCCCAAACCATCACCACGAAAAAACCACCACCAAAAAACCAAAGGGGCCCCTCCCCCAAATCACCACCAACCACCATCCCCCATCGCCACCCCCCACCACCACCCACCCCCATCACCACCACCACCATCCCACCCCCAAACCACCATCAATAAAATCACCACCACCACCATAAACAACCATCACCCCCCCTCCACCATAAACCCCCCAACCTTTAAACCCCCCAAACCACCACCCACAAACCATCAAACCAACCACCATTCCCCAAAACCCCCAACCACAACCCTATTTCCCAAACCAAAATTACCACCACCCCCCACAACCACCACAAACCACCATTACCACCCCCACCACTCCCCACCATTACCCCCAAACCCCCCCTACCAACCAAACCACCACCACCAAAAAACCCCCAACTAAAAACCCCCATAAAACCACCCCCCCACCACCACCCCAAACCCCAAACCCCCAAACCACCCCCACCCGCCTCCACCATCACCACCACCCCCCAAATAAACCCCCGCCACCACCACCCCATCCCCACCACCACCACCACCACCCACCACCCCCAAATCAACACCATAAAACACCTCAAAACCATCCCCCACCACCATCACCACGACCACCCCCCAAAATCACCACCACAACCACCAACACCACCATCCCCCACCTTTTACCACCACCAAACCCCCAAACCACTTATCATCACCATCACCACCATCACCACCATAAACCACCCCAAATCACCAAAAAACCCACAACTACCATCCCCAAACCCACCACATTAAAAAACCCCCACCCCATAATCACCACCACCCCAAAAACCACCATCCCCCCTACCCCACCCGCCTTTACAACCCCCAAACGACCATCAAAACCCAACCCCCACCCCCAAAAAACCCAAATCACCCCCCCAAACAAAACCCAAATCACCAAAAACCATAAACCAAACCCACCCCCCACCTCAAAAACCCCCAAACCCACCATAAACCATCACCTCACAGCCATAAAACCACCATCGCCATCCCCACCACAACCCCCAAATTCAGAAACCATCCCCTTTCATCACCACCCCCAAACCCACCACTATCACCACCCCCAAAAACCCATCACCACCATCACCACCACCATCCCACCACCCACCAAAACCAAAACTACCACCATCCCCCCACCCACCACCTTTCCCCAAACCCCCAAACACCACCACCACCCCCAAAACCCCCACCATAACCCCCCCACCCCCAAAGTCCCCTTCCCCCACCCAACCATAAACCACGAACACCATAAACCACCACCATCACCACCACCACCCATCCCCCACCTTCACCACCCCCCAACCTTTTCCCCCCCACCACCAACACCACCCCCCATCACCAGCCCCAAACCCACCACAAAAAACCACCAACCACCACTCCCAAACCATCCCCACGACCACCACCATCACCACCACCACCCCCCCCACCAACACACCAAATCCCCAAACCTTTAAAACCAAAACCGGAACCACCACCACTATCATCCCCATAAACCCCCCATCACCATCACCACAATCAAAACAACTACCATCCCCCCCCCCAAACATTACCACCACCATAATCACAACCCCCCAACAACCCCCCTTTCACCACTAAAAACCCCCCCATTAAAAACCACCAAAACCATCAAAACCCCCATCACCCCCAAACCATAACAACCACACCACCACCATCAAAATTTCACCACCACCATCCCCAAACCACCACCACAAAAAACCAAAAACCACCCCCCATCATAAACCCCCCTCACCACCATCCCTCCCCACCATCATCACCACCATCCCCGCAAAAGGGGCCCTTAAACCCCCAAATCGCCACCCACCACCAAAAAACCACCATCAGCACCACCCCCTTTCTTTCACCACCCCCACCACCACAATCCCCCACCACCACCCACCACCCACCACCACCATCACCATCAACACCCCCCCAAACACCACCACCGCCATTTCCCACCACCTCCACCAGCCCCAAATCACCACCACCACCAAAACCCACCCAAGCACCATAAACCACAACTACCCCCCACCATAAAACCCATCCCCCTCCCCCACCAAAATTTCCCCACCATCCCCACCCCCCAACCACCA
>NC_069412.1:72265675-72300685 GCF_026875155.1 Cherax quadricarinatus | reverse complement strand
GGGCCAGCTTAAAGTGTATCAGTCTGTAGTGGAAGGAAGGCGGGGTAGGGGTTCGGCCTAGGAAGGGTTGGAGGGAGGGGGTAAAGGAGGTTTTGTGTGCGAGGGTTTGGACTTCCAGCAGGCATGCGTGAGCGTGTTTGATAGGAGTGAATGGAGACAAATGGTTTTTAATACTTGGACGTGCTGTTGGGTGTGAGCAAAGAAACATTTATGAAGGGATTCAGGGAAACGGCAGGCCGGACTTGAGCCCTGGAGATGGGAAGTACAGTGCCTGCACTCGGGAAGGAGGGGTGTTAATGTTGCAGTTTAAAAACTGTAGTGTAAAGCACCCTTCTGGCAAGGGACAGTGATGGAGTGAATGATGGTGAAATTTTTTCTTTTTCGGGCCACCCTGCCTTGGGGGAATCGGCGGTGTGATAATAAAAAAAAAAAAAAAAAAAAAAATAATATAAAATATATATATATACAGTGGACCCCCCCCATAACGATTACCTCCGAATGCGACCAATTATTAGTGTATTTATGTAAGTGCGTTTGTACATGTATGTTTGGGGGTCTGAAATGGACAAATTTTCTACTTCAAAATATTTCTTATGGGAAAAAATTTGGTCAGTACTGGCCCCTGAACATACTTTGGAGTGAAAAAATATCGTTAACGGGGGTCCACGTATATATTATATATTTTTTTAAAATATTATATATATATATATATATATTTTTATATATATATTTATATATATATATATATATATATATATATACAAACACTGATCTTGGCTGAAGGAGACTCGAACCTACGAACCTTAGGACAAGGTAGCAGTGCTTTACCAATCTACCCACACTGGACCAATACCTTGGCGTGTAGCATGCGCTACACGTTTGATCCAAGGCAGCCAGCTTTCAGGGAGAAGGCTTACAGCTTTTCATCTCATCCCCTGCATGCATCAGCCTTACTAGAGATTTGAACAATGCAAGGAATTCGGGGAGGAGCATGCGAAATATACACAAACACTGATCTCTGGCTGAGGAGACTCGAACTACGAACCTTAGGACAAGGTACGCAGTGCTTTACCAATGTACCCACACTGGACCAATACCTTGGCATGTAGCATGCGCTACACGTTTGATCCAAGGCAGCCAGCTTTCAGGGAGAAGGCTTACAGTTTTTCATCTCATCCCCTGCATGCATCAGCCTTACTAGAGATTTGAAAATCAAGGAATTCGCGAGGGGCATGCGAAAATATACACAAACATGATCTCTGGCTGATGGAGACTCGAACCTACGAACCTTAGGACAAGGTACGCAGTGCTTTACCAATCTACCCACATGGACCAATACCTTGGGTGTAGCATGCGCTACACGTTTGATCCAAGGCAGCCAGCTTTCAGGGAGAAGGCTTACAGTTTTTCATCTCATCCCCTGCATGCATCAGCCTTACTAGAGATTTGAACAATGAAGGAATTCGCGAGAGCATGCGGAAATATACACAAACACTGATCTCGGGCTGAAGGAGACTCGAACCTACGAACCTTAGGAAAAGGTACGCAGTGCTTTACCAATTACCCACACTGGACCAATACCTTGGCGTGTAGCATGCGCTACACGTTTGACCCAAAAGGCAGCCAGCTTTCAGGGAGAAGGCTTACAGCTTTCATCTCATCCCTGCATGCATCAGCCTTACTAGAGATTTGAACAATGCAAGGAATTCGCGAGAGCATGCGAAATATACACAAAACACGTGTAGCCCCATGCTAACGCCAAGGTATTGGTCCAGTGTGGGTAGATTGGTTAAAAGCACTGCTTTCCTTGTCCTAAGGTTCGTAGGTTCGAGTTCCTTCAGCCAGGAGTCAGTGTTTGTGTATATTTCGCATGTGCTCTCACGAATCCTTGCATTGTTCAAATCTCTAGTAAGGCTGATGCATGCAGGGGATGAGATTGAAAAAGCTGTAAGCCTTCTCCCTGAAAGTGGCTCCCTTGGATCAAACGTTTTAGCGCATGCTACACGCCAAGGTATTGGTCCAGTGTGGGTAGATTGGTTAAAGCACTGCGTACCTTGTCCTAAGGTTCTTTAGGTTCGAGTCTCCTTCAGCCAGAGATCAGGTTTTGTGTATATTTCGCATGCTCTCGCGAATCCTTGCATATATATATATATATTTTATTTATATTATATATATATATATATATATATATACACAGTGGACCCCGGTTAACGATTTTTAATCCGTTGCAAAGAGGCTCATCGTTATGCGAAATAATCGTTATGGGGGAATGAATTTTCCCCATAAGAAATAAGGGAAAATAAAATTAATCCGTGCAAGACGCCCAAAAGTATGAAAAAAAAATTTTTTTACCACATGAAATGTTAATTTTAATACACACAAACTGAAAAAGGCATGCACATTAAATGACATTACTTTTATTGAAGATTGGTGATGTTGATGGGATGGGAGGAGGGGGAGAGAGTGTGTTAGTGGTTTGAAGGGGAATCCCCTTCCATTAGGACTTGAGGTTAGTAAGTCCTTTTCTGGGGTTACTTCCCCTTTTCTTTTAATGCCCCTAGGGCCAGCTTCAGAGGGCACTGGACTTCTTTCGCACAAGATATCTGTCCATAGTGGCCTGTACCTTCGTTCCTTTATGACTTCCTAAAGTGTTTCCCCAAACATTGTCAGTGTACAGGTTGCCAACACGGCTTGCAATAGCTGTGTGAGGGTGATTTTCATCCATGAAGGTTTGCACTTCAAGCCATTAGCACAGATTTCCTTTATTTTGTAGTAGGGAACTTCTTCAATTTCTCTCTCCCTCCTCTGAACCAGTTTCCCCAGGTCTGGCCTCTTGCTCTTGAAATTGATCTATCAGCTCATCAGTGGTTAGTTCTTCTTTTTCCTCCTCCACCAACTCTTCCACATCCTCCCCCCTAACCTCCAACCCCAAGGACTTTCCCAATGCCACAATGGATTCCTCAACTGGCATAATCATCTCAGGGTTAGCCTCAAACCTTCAAAATCCCTTTTTTCTACACATTCTGGCCCAGTTTCTTCCAAGCAGAGTTTTAAGGTCCTCTTTGTCACTTCCTCCCAAGCCTTACCTATAAGGTTTACACAATTTTAGGATATTAAAGTGATCTCTCCAAAACTCTCTTAGAGTCGTTGAGTTTTGAGGTCATTACAAAGCACCTTTCAAACAGAGGGTTTTGTGTACAGTTTCTTGAAGTTGGAAATAACCTGCTGGTCCATGGGCTGCAGGAGAGGAGTGGTATTAGGAGGCAAAAACTTCACCTTAATGAAGCTCATGTCCCCATAAAGTCGCTCTGCCACGTCTGGTAGGATGACCAGGGGATTGTCTAACACCAGGAGGCACTTAAGTTCTAATTTCTTTTCAGTTAGGTAATTTTTCACATTGGGGGCAAATGCATGGTGTAACCAGTTATAGAAAAATTCCCTAGTGACCCATGCCTTACTGTTTGCCCCCCACAGCCCCACACAAATTATCCTTGAGGACATTCTTTTGCCTGAACGCTCTGGGAGTTTCAGAGTGATACACTAATAAAGGCTTCACTTTGCAATCACCAGTAGCATTGGCACACATCAACAAAGTAAAACCTGTCTTTCATAGGCTTATGTCCTGGGAGTGCCCTTTTTCCCCCTGAGTAATGTAGGGCTGCTTGGCATTTTCTTCCAGAACAGGCCTGTTTCATCACAATTAAACACTTGTTCAGGTTTCAGTCCTTCAGTTTCTATGTACTCCTTGAATTCCTGCACATATTTTTCAGCCCCTTTTGGTCCGAACTGGCAGCCTCACCATGCCTTTATCCACTATGGATGCCACTACGCTTCTTAAATCTCTTAAACCAAAACCCTTTGCTGGCTTTAAATTCACTCACATCATCACTAGTTGCGGCATTTTTTTAATTAAATCGTTTATGCAACTTCCTAGCCTTTTCACATATGATCGCTTGAGAGACGCTATCTCCTGCTATCTGTTTTTATTTTATCCACACCAATTAGAGTCTCTCAACATCTTCCATCAATTGCGATCTTTGTTTCGAAAAAAACAGTTGAACCTTTGGCAAGAACGCTTCCTTGATTGTCTTTCTGGTGCCCACAAAAAGTAGCGATGGTTGATTGGGGTTTCTTGTACAGCTTGACTAGGTCGGCTTAGCACTCCACTTTCATACTTATCAATTATCTCTTTCTTCATCTCTATAGTAATTCTTACCCTTTGAGGTGTAGGGTTGGCACTAGAAGCTTTCTTGGGGCCCCTGGTCATTATTTTCCAGAAACAGCACCGAAAATACTGTAATAATACGAAATATTCCGAGTGTATGCTTGGATGTTACCGCGGAGGCTGGCTGGTAAACAATGGGACGGAGCGGCACATGTGAGGCTGGCTGAGGGCACATTGGACGCGTCTCGGACGAAAATCGGTATGGGGTTTTTAATCGGTATGCGCGGCAAAAATTTTGCGATAAAAGTAATCGTTATGCGGAAAAATCGCTATGCGATGCCATCGTTATGCGGGGGTCCACTGTATATATATATATATATGCATATATTTTTTTTTTTTTTACAAGTCGGCCGTCTCCCACCGAGGCAGGGTGACCCAAAAAGAAAGAAAATCCCCAAAAAGAAAATACTTTCATCATCATTCAACACTTTCACCTCACTCACACATAATCACTGTTTTTGCAGAGGTGCTTAGAACACAACAGTTTAGAAGCATATACATATAAAGATACACAACATATCCCTCCAAACTGCTAATATCCCAAAACCCCTCCTTTAGAGTGCGGGCATTGTACTTCCCATTTCCAGGACTCAAGGCCGGCTATATAAAAATAACCAGTTTCCCTGAATCCCTTCACTAAATAGTACCCTGCTCACACTCCAACAGATCGCCAGGTCCCAAATACCATTCGTCTCCATTCACTCCTATCGAACATGCTCATTCACGTCTGCTGGAAGTCCAAGCCCCTCGCCCACAAAACCTCCCTTACCCCTTGCTTCCAACCTTTTCGAGGACGACCCCTACCCAGCCTTCCTTCTCCTACAGATTTAAATGCTCTCCATGTCATTCTACTTTGATCCATTCTCTCTAAATGACCAAACCACCTCAACAACCCCTCTTCAGCCCTCTGACTAATACTTTTATTAACTCCACACCTCCTAATTTTCACACTCCGAATTTTCTGCATAATATTTACACCACACATTGCCCTTAGACAGGACATCTCCACTGCCCCAAACCACCTCCTCGCTGCTGCATTCCAACCCAAGTTTCACACCCATATAAGAGTGTTGGTACTACTATACTTTATACATTCCCTTCTTTGCCTCCATGGATAACGTTTTTTGACTCCACATTACTCAACGCACCACTCACCTTTTTTCCCTCATCAATTCTATGATTAACCTCACCCCTCATAAATCCATCCGCCGACACGTCAACTCCCAAAGTATCTGAAAACATTCACTTCTTCCATACCCCTCCTCCCAATTTGATATCCAATTTTTCTTTATCTAAATCATTTGATACCCTCATCACCTTACTTTTTTCTATGTTCACTTGCAACTTTTTTCCCTTTTTCACACACTCCCAAACTCATCCACTAACCTTTACAATTTTTCCTTAGAATCTCCCATAAGCACAGTATCATCAGCAAAAAGTAACTGTATCAATTCCCATTTTGTATTTGATTCCCCATAATTTAATCCCACCCCTCTCCCGAACACCCTAGCATTTACTTCTTTTACAACCCCATCTATAAATATATTAAACAACCATAGTGACATTACACATCCCTGTCTAAGACCTACTTTTTTATTTATTAACAATTTGAGCACACATACAGAGGTACAAAAAAATACAGATAAGAGCAGCATGCCAAAGCCACTTATACTATGCATAGCATTACGGGCTGGCTTAAAATTAACTTAAGATTAACTAAGCAATGATGAAATCAGTGATAAAACATTAATGTAAACAGATTACTATAAAGCACAAGTGAGTATTACAAAGAGAGGTCATATGGTTGCATGCATTGTTGTACATTCAGTCGTTTGAAGTATTCTGTTAGGTAGTGTATTTAAAAAATAATAAAGTTAGATTCGGTTTTAGGTTTAACATTTATGTGATATAATTGTGAGAAACATTTAAGATATACAATTTATAAGGTTCAGTTATTCAGTATTTTTTTGGGTTTTTGGGTGATTTAAGTGATCTTTGAGAAGAGACTTAAATTTTTATAAACAGGTAGTGTTTTTTTATATTTACAGGTAATGAATTCCAGATTTTAGGGCCTTTTATGTGCATTGAGTTTTTGCATAGTGTGAGAGGACATGAGGGGAACATCAAGAGGGGGATCTGTGCCTTGTGTTATGGTCATGTGTTCTGTTGAGGTTGGCAAGGAGATGTTTGAGAGGAGGGTTAATATCAGAGTTAAGTGTTCTATGTATGTAATAGGTGCAGTAATAAGTATGGAAGTTTTGTATGGTGAGTAGGTTTAGTGTATTGAAAATTGGTGGAGTGTGCTGCCCGTAGTGAGAATTTGTTATCATTCTAACTGCAGCCTTTTGGTTGGGTAATTAGTGGACTGAGATGGTTGATTGTTGTTGAGGGCCCCCCTGCACAAATTCCATAGTTGAGATAGGGGGAAATAAGAGAGTGATATAGGGCCAGGAGGGCTGACTGTGGAACATAGTACCGTATCTTCGATAGTATGCCTCAGTCTTGGAAATTTTCTTAGAAATTTGTTGTATATGTGTATGAAATTGAGTCTATTATCAAGGTGGATTCCTAAGAATTTTTTCCCCCTGTTAGCTTTGTGATAGGGTGATCCGTTTATCATTATGTTAAGAGGGACATCTGTAGCTCTGTTACCAAACTGAATGAAGTAGGTTTTGTCAATGTTTAGTGTAAGTTTGTTAGTCCTCATCCAGGTAGATATTTTCTGTTTAAATTTGGTTATTACAGTATTGGCTAGCGTGACTTGGCTCGGGTGAGAGAAGACGTATGTAGTGTCATCTGCAAAAAGTGTGGGTTTTTGGGAATTGCGAAGCATTTGGAAGGTCATTATGTTTTAGGAGAAAGAGAAGAGGGCCAAGGACAAATTTCCTGTGGGACACCAACTGTAATTGGGTTGCGCAGAAGAGTTTGCCCCATTTGCGTACAACATATTGGCTTCTGTTGCTGAGGTATGACTTGAGGTAGTTGAGGGAGTGCCCCCTTATACCATTTGTGTGACAATTTATGTGGGCAAGTCATGGTCAACTGTATCAAAAGCTTTACGTAAGTCAATGAAGATCCCCAGTGGGACTTTCTTTTTTCTCTATTGCAGTGTATATATGTTCTAGCATGTGTATAATAGCATCATTAGTATTTTTATTAGACCTGAATCCAAATTGGCAGGGGTTGAGTATGTTTTGGGAGATAAGGTAGGAGTAGATTCGTTTATGAATTAATTTTTCGAAGATTTTTGAGAGAGGGTGTAAGTTGGATATTGGCCTATAGTTATTCAACTCTGTTTGGTCTCCTCCTTTGTGGATCGGGGTGACCCTTGCTATTTTGAGTACTGTAGGGAAGGTGGAGGATTCAATGGATTTGTTAAAGAGTGTTGCAATGATTGGTGATAGCACTTGTGACACTTTTTTGTATATAAAGGGTGGTAAGGTATTTAAATCTCCTGCCTTGTTTTTTAGTACGTTGATAATAAGGGAGACTTCATATGGGTTAGTCGGATTATTATTATTATAATCAAAAAAGAAGCGCTAAGCCACAAGGGCTATACAGCTGGGTTAGTCGGAGCTAGGAACAGTGTGTTCAGGTAGTTGCCGGTGAGGTAGTCATTTGGTGGGGTATCTGAGCTTGGGATTTTATTGGCAAGGTTTTATCCTATAGTGGAGAAGAAATCATTGAGTCTGTTTGCTGTTTCTGTTGGTGGGAGTTGGGGTTCATCTGATTTTGCTAATTTTATTTCGCTATTTCGTGATATCTTTTTTGTTCCCAGAATTTCTGATAGGGTTTTCCAGGTCTTTTTTATATCACCTCATAAGTTGGATAATCTGTTCTCATAATACAATTTTTTTGCCCTTCTTATCAGGCTGGTGTTAGGATTGACGAGTAACGTTTTGTTTGGTCTCTGGTTATGTGACCCATTCTGTACTGTTTTTATATTGGTGTTTTGTATTTATGGATTTGAGAATGCTGGGTGTTAGCCAGGGACTGTTCAGTCTCTTAGCTGTCATCTGTTTAGTTTTTTTTGGGCAGTGCTTGTTATAGAGGTATTGGGTCTTTTTTAGAAAATTATTTATACATTCATCAATATCTGTATAGATTTCTAGCTCAGTGTGCCAATCAATGTTTGCTACTGCTGTTGTGAAGTTATTAATGGCTGCCTCATTGTGAAGTCTGAAGGTGACTTTAGTAGTGTCTTGGGGTAGTTTTACCAAGAGTTGTTATGAGGAAAGTAGGGTAGTGGTCTGTGGTATTATCTGTAATTATGCCTGATTTTAAAGGGGATATGGTGGTTGGTCCAGATGTGGTCAAGTAGGGAAAACACTAGTCTCTGTAACTCTTGTAGGTTTTGTTACTGTTGGTAGTAACATACAGTTACTCATTGTGTTTGTGAATTCAGTAACGTGTGGGTCCTGGTCTTGCAGGAGATTTATACTGAAGTCACATGAGAATAGTAAGTGATCTTTGTTCATGCGTGCATCAGTTTCATACTTCCTAGGTTTTGATAAATTGGCTAATGTTTGACTGTGGAACTCATGTAGATGTTTATCAATTGTGAGAGGTTTTTGTAGGTATTTGGATTTGAATTTAGTATTATATAGTCCCCATGTTCATCCCTTGTGCAAGTATTAGTGATACATTCTAGTTGGTCTGAGTAGTATATGGCTGTGCCACCCCCTTGTTGGTCTGGCCTACAGTTGTGTATGGCTGTGTAACCAGGAATGGCATAGACATCTGTACTATCAGGCTTTAGCCAGATTTCAGTTAGTGTAATGATGGACATATTGGCATGTAAGGAATTTAGTAATGCTATGAGGTCATCGTAATGCTTGCTTAAAGATCTGATATTGTAGTTAAAGATAGTTATGTTGTTGTTGGCACTGAGAAGTGCCTTTGATTGTTCTGCAGTGTAGTAATTACAGTAACTGTTTGATTCATTTAAGTCATTAAATAAGAGGTTGGTGTCAGGATCAATGCTTGTAATCATAAGATTTGTAGTGAATCTATAGTTAGAATTAAGTATAAAACAAAGTAAATAGTCTTAAGCAAAAAAATAGCCCCTGAATTATTTAACAAATGTAAAATAAGAGCTAGGTAGTTTTTTTTTTTTTAAGAAAAAAAAGGGGAGACAATAAAAAAAAGGGACTAATACAAATAAATGAGATCAAATAATGGCGTTACCGGGAAGTAGTCCCCCTTTTTTACACCCCCAAAACCTGAGCCTCACATCCTAAAAAAACTTTTTTTCAGCTTTAGTAACTTCCCAAATATTCCAAAATTGCAACATCTGCCACATTGCCCCTCTTCCACTCTTCATATCCCTTTTCTAAATCCAAAAATGCAATAAAATTTCCCTACCTTTATCTAAAACTGTTCACATTATGTTAAATGTAAACATTTGATCTACACATCCCTGCCCTCTGAAACCTCCTGTCATCACAACCCTAAAATCTGTCTTACCTCAAAATTTTTCAATAATCCCCTACCGTCCCCCTTTTCCTGGTATACTCAGTAAACTTATTCCTCTATAATTTTTAAAATCTTTTTGCCCCCCTTCCCTTTATAAAAAGGGGGATATACTGTCTCTCCCAACCCCTAGGTCCCTTTCCCCCTTTCATACTTTTAAAAACAAAAGTACCAAACCCTAAAACCTATTTTCCCTGTTTTAAAACATTTCTGTTGCCCCATCATTTCCCAGCTGCTTTACCCCTTTCATTTACGTAAGCCTCACGTACCCCCCCCCAAAATTACATTTGTCTTCTTCACTCCTAAAAGATGGTATACCTCCCTGGCCAGTGCATGTTTTTCATGTTACCTGAATAAATTTACATGCGGTTTTTCCCAACCCCCCTGCTCCCTTTCCCCTCCCCACACGCCATCTCCCCCCATCCACATGCTTTCCCCACCATCATGTGTCTTCCTCACCCATCTAGGTTCTTACACATGCCTATATTGAAACCCAAAGAAAACTGTATTCGTGTATACCTGAATAAATTACACACTTTCCCCTTACACACTTTTTCCCCCCCAAACCCCCCAAGTGCTTTTTCTAAACCACTCTCCCTTCTCCACCCCCCCCAATTGCCCCCCTTTTCGCTTTGTTTTGGGTACCCGAGATTTTTTTTCAGTCAGAAACTCCTCAAAATATAAATTCTCTTCACTGACCATTCCTCGGGTTTTTCGAACTTCACGGGGAAAGAGAAGAGCCCCAAAATTCCCCGGGGGAGTCAGATATTTCTTATGCTAGGCAGCTAAAACAATGACTACTGAAATGGGTTCCCCCGCACCATGGCTCCCAGATTTTTTTTTTTATGGCAAAATAAACACAAAGCCCTTCTTCACATGTGGTACCAGCTTTTTCCTGTGATTTGAACCCGCTAAAATTTTGAGTAGTTACGCACCAACATGGCTGTAAGGTGAACTAGGCCCAGCGTGAAAGTATTAAGTGAGGAGGGGGTGTATAATAAAAAAAGTGCAAAATTCACAAGGGCTTACAGCACGGGCTTTGTCTTAATCCCTACCTATTTTCCCTTCCTACTTAAACATTTTTTTATTCCAAGCTCATCTATTTTACTGACTCACCTTCCATCACATTCCCAAATTTTTTCTATTTTTTAGCCCAAAAAACCCCAAAAAAAATATCTTTTCTTCCTTCCCCTGGCTGCCTGTCTCATTTTCCCCTTTACCCCCGATACCTGCCCCTTTCCTTCCCTCAGCATGCCTAGCTTTCCTTCCCCCCCCCATGCCGGGGTTTATACCCCTTATTTTCCCCCCCACTCACTTTATAAAAGGTGAAAGGGTAGTAAAGCTGACAATAGCAAAGGTGGCCACTTTTTTCTTGCTTCCCACATGTAAATTATAAAAAAAAAAAGCATAAACCCATAGGGGTTTGTCTTGTAATAAATATGTTGCTGCCTCCCTTGTTTTTTTAAAAATTTTTCTGTACATCACAAATGTTGTTGGTTAGGTTGGTTTGGGATTTAAAACCTGTTGTTAAAAGGGAGCATTAAAGTGCGTGTAACCCCCTTACCACCCGTAAAGAAATTTGAATCCCTTAGAAGGAATTGAGGGGACCTTTTGGTGTTATTCACCGAAAAACCCCTAACCCCTTTTTTACATGTAAGGCCACCCCGGGTTTTTAATTTTTCCCCCTTTTAAAGGTGTATGCCTTGATGTCGTGAAGGGGGTTTTGAAGAAGGAATAGGGATACCTTACATCCTTGGATATAATCTGGTTACTTTTAGTCTCTGATGCTGTATGGCCTCTTCCTCAGGTTTTTTATTACCCCATGAAGTTTAAATGTATCCTATAAATTTCCTTTTCTATTTTTTCATTGGGGTTACGTATATCATTATGTATTATGTATTTTTTCAGCTCATTTGTATGCCATTATAAATCCCTATTTCTTCAGTAACCATTTTGAAATATTTTAGATATTGTTAAAGAAACTGACTTTAGCAATTAAAAGGGAAAAAGGGGGTGTTAGGTAAAGCCAATTTGTCCCTTTAGATTAATAAAAAGAAATTGTTTTTCCATTATCTAACAATGAAAATTTCTGGAAGACGATATCCACCCCATTCGAAACAATTTAAAAGCAGATTATCAAAATAACAGACAGTTCTGGAAAAAATTGACTTGATTTTTCAGAGTTTGTTGCTTTCCCGATTTTGTTTTTAATTCCAAAAACTTCTAGTTAAATCAAAAAACTCTTAATCAAAAGGTTTTTGTAATAATTTCACCAAATTTTCTTCACGTTCTTTATATTCCCCTTATTTACAAATTTCAATTGTTTTCCTACCCACCTTCTTTTCATGTACTTTTTATGTAGCTCTCAAATTATACCCTGGAAATTACTTTATTTCCTTTTATTTAGACCCCCCCTAAACATAATACATATTGTATCCTCGTTTATATGCTTTATCTTGCTCCTTGCTTTACCCCCTGTATAAATGTATTTATCTTTTTTATACACTGTATATTTTTATATTTTAACAGTTTTCTGATAATGCACTACATACTCTTTCTACCTTACTCTAGTATGTTACCCTGTGACATGAATAGTTTGGTAATCACACATGAGGCAGTTACCACTTACAAACACAAAAAGCAGGAATGCTTGGCACAATGTGTACTATATGACTTTTGGATAGACATGCATAGCAGTGGCCTGACGCCTCAGTGAAAAGACATCCTTTCTGCCGTCAGTGTGTAATTTATACAAACGTGGCTATACTTGATGCTTATTTTTCACCCAGATTCTCATGGTGCACTGAGTAGGCAACCCAACTTTCTTTTAGCTTTTGGGAGAAAATGAATGATCTAGAGGAGTACCACACCCTGTGCTGCCAAGTGCTAAGCCTTCAGTTTCTATTTTATTGTCAGTTAATAATACTATATAAATATGAGCTAGCATACATTAACCTAATCAAATCTGGAGGTATGTTAAATTGGGTAGAAAAAGGCAAGCAGCAGTTCAAAGGAAAGTGAACACTAACTAGAGAACAGCTTGGAGTATGATGTCCCTTTAAGGAAACCACAGCAGTGCATGTCTGCCCAAATCTCTTATCCTACGCCTAAAACTGAGAGAATGTGGAATGTGGAACAAAAGAAACAAGATAAAGAATAGCTAGAAAAAAAAAACGCACCAGACAAGTTGGTGCTGCAGTGTAAAGTGCTGCCAGAATGAACCATCAATGGGGTAAAAAGATGATAAGCAACCTCTTTACTTTTCTTATGGCAATGTTTTCAAAGATATTCACATTAGTTTACAGAGGCAAACCAGTTTTCTGTGCAATTAACTCTCTTTATATTCTTATCCTGCCCAACAGTTTCTTAGCAGACTTGAAATGTGTTATTAGCTTTATCTTTACCTTAGATTCCTATGAAGCCTGTAAATAGTGTGATTTTTGTCAATAATAAAAATTTATAAAGTATTTTTTGATTATTTGTTTTTTACCTTTTTTAGTTGAGCAGGTATAGCTAACAACTTTTATCTGTTAAGTTAAAGGACACATGTGCAAATAATGAGGCATTAGTTGTGCTTTGAAGGAGGGGTGCTAACTCTTTGAGAGTCGAGAACCCCGATCCTGAACTCACTCTCAGGGCCCAAAAAAAAAAATCTTACGAAATGATAGAGAATATTTTCTCGATGGTAATGACACCAAAAGTATGAAATCTGATGGAAAACTTACGGAATTATGCTTTTGCGAAGTTAACGGTCTCGACAATATTTACATATCGGAGATTTCGCCCACTTTGAGCCCTATTGTCAGTCAATTCCAATGTTCCAGTTGACTTAAATTGTAGCTATTTCACTAGAACTCCATTTCTTCTATTGACTGAGTACAAGAAACTGCCCACTTACCTATTTCAGAATCATATCTATTTCTGTAAAATATCCTCCATTCTATCAAATCAGACCAAGCAAACGAGAATACAACCATAAATACCATATGAAAATACACCGCAAAGACGCTATTTGAAACCAAAAACACGGTCCAAGTTTTTTTTCTCATGCACTGTGTTGCAGGATTTTTTCTTTATATTGCGCACACTGACCACTCAGACCCATTCTCTCATACGTAGGCCTACCAGCTATCTCCCATAAGACTGGAAGCCGCTAGAATTTTGGCGTATTATTACGGGAGCAGTAATATTATGGAAGTGACAGTGAAAGGGTTAAATCACCACCTGCATTCCCACACAACAAAACAATAAGTCTGTCCTTCAGGGGGGGTAAGATGGTTTTCCTGGAAAGAAAAAAAAAATTGGAAAAAAATGTTTTCTTACTGAAAATAGTGCATAATTCTGGCAACATGTTGATGCAATCAACTTGTTTCTCTCATACTTCTAAGTATCTTTTTCCAAAAATGTAATTTTTTTTGTTCTTGCTCTCATCAAGAGGATATGATGCCAATTCATGGCTTTTTTTTTTACTCCAAAAATTATGATTTTTATGATTGTTTCATTCCAAATACACTACATGGCATCTTCTCTGTGGCTACTGTAGGCTACTCAGTCGCCTACAGGCTGCCGACAAGTGCAGAGGAGCGCTGTGTCTTGACATTTGGCATGCCGTGACCGTAGAGTTTTACAGAAAATGTAATACAGTGTACGTCTTTTACTCAGGAATAATGTGACCTTTATAGCCACACTTTTCGAAAACTGCTTGATGGATTGTCATGATTTTTGCCCACGTCATTGAGGAATGATGGTTCTACGTCCTTTCAGCAGATATTTTCGATATTTTTTACCGTGTTGTTTTTATTTTTTTCCCCAAAAAAATCCTTAAAAAAAAATTCACCATTTTATGCAACTTACTGACATTTCACTCTAACGTGGGCAGTCACAGAATTATTTAGACCTTTATCTTTCATCTGATGTCAACTAGAACATTGTACATCTTACTAATTTTGTAAACATTAGAGTTTTATGCCCTATAGAATAGGGCACTATTTATTTTTTCTATCTTTTAAGGCAAAACGTCACTACAAACATAGTGTGCAAGTTTCAAATGCTGCTTAAACCACAGTAAAAATTTCATTGAAATTGGATAAAAAAAGATTTATTTCTTCCTCCCTTAATTGGCTTGTGTCCTGGCAATGACTTCTCCTTTTGAGTGATATAGGTTCTGTTTGGCATTTTTTTCCAAAATAAACCTGTCTCATCACAACTGAACACCTCTTGGGGAATAAAAACCATTAGCCTCTGCATAATCACTATACTCACCGACGTATTTCTTGGTAGCAGGTCATATTTGTTTGGTTGAGTGCCGAGCAAACTGTGGACTACCAAGCGTTTTACCAAACAAGCATTCGAATACCAAATTGTTCTTGTTGGGAGCTGTTCAACAACCGAGGTACTACTGTACTATGAACCTAGTAAATTTTATTAAACTTGACAAAAAGAAAAGTATAGCATTTCTGCATAACAAATAAATGTGTAATGTTAGGAAATGGTAAGCCTCAGTATAAGGGACTAAGAGCAGGTATTATCCAAGTGTTTGTTAAGGAACCAGGATATTAATTTTCTTGTGATGGCTTGTGAATGCCTCTTTCTTATTTGCTTCAAATCGTCAGTGCTGATATTAAACTACATTGCAAACTCATGCTGCACTCTGCACTATTCCAGGGTGTCCCGTAGCGTGATTGCTAGCTCACTCAGCTCACACACTGAGGTCCAGAGTTTGAATCCCCTGGATAACATTAGGACGTGTTTCCATAAAACACCTGCTGTCCATATTCACCCATCAGTATAAAATGGGTACCTGGATGTTAGTCGACTGGTGTGGGTATAATCTTGCGACCAAACTGACCTAATTTGCCCAAAATGCTCTACATAACAAGCAGCTTTCCATGTAGTAGTATGTCATTGATGTCAGGTAAGCTTGTATACCTTGTACATGTACTTGTAGAAATAGAGATGCGTATTATTATTATTATTATTATTATTATTATTATTATTACTTGCAATCAAGTACAGGAGATGAAGGTTATGCAGTACCGGGGTACCTTTCTTGGACTGTGCAGTAACCAAAATTAACACTCACAGTATAAAAAAAAAAAACTTCTGAATTTGTGAAATGTGGCACTGCATCTACGTTTCACAATTTATTCTTATTATATTATTATTATTATTATTATTATTATACTATTATTACATTTAGGGGAAAGCACTGAATCTGCAGGGGTAATACCCCTTGAAATACACATTGTACATTTTAGATAACTTTTTTACATTCTTGAGTGTAAGTAGATAAATTTTGTAAAGAAACAGTATGATTGAATTTGAAGACATGAGATTAATGTAATGCAGGATTTAATTCATCAAGGCTAAACATGCCATCAAAAGGTAAAGATTCACTGTTTTCCAGATTTCTTTTTTGTAATTACACAATACATTCATCAAGGCTAAACATGCCATCAAATGGTAAAGATTCAATGTTTTTCTGCTGTGTTTATTTTGCTCCCTTAACACCCAGGATAACAGGCCTTTGGGACTCCTGGGTTGTAATAGCTTTCATCTCTTTATCCTTCTTTGGACCCATGATGGCTTATCTCACAATAAAAAAAAATTGCACCAAAACCACAAAATAACAAAAAAAGTTCACAAAATGCACAACAAAAGCTCAAGAGATGTTTCCAGCATGTGAGGTAACCTTTTAACTGTCTTAACATAGATCTACGTTCTCTTGCCCAGAGCTCCAAATATTTTTAAATTAAAGAAGGCAATTTTCTGTGTGTAATAAGACCAAAAAGAATTTTTAGGGTCAGTACTTACTGAGATATAAAACCATAAAGTTGATGCTGGATGCTCACATGATGGCAACATGGAGTCTTGCCGCTTGCAAAAGTATTGCCAATAAACCTTTTTTCCTTGTTCTTTTTAATTTATTTTTTATGTTCTGATAATAATTTGCAGTACAGTGGACCCTCAAGTTTTGAACTTAATCTGTTCCAGGAGCTAGTTCTAAACTTGAAATGCTCGAAAGTCGAACCAATATTTCCCATAAGAAATAATGGAAATACAATTAATCCGTTCCAGAAACCCAAAAATATTCACAAAAAATACATTTTATAGAGATTACATTTTAGTTTTACATACACACAACAAACATACATAGTAAAATTAGTAATAAATTTAAATAAACATATAAAATAACATTTTTACTTACCTTTATTGAAGATTGGTGATGGCATCTGGAAGATGGGGAGGAAAGAGGGAGTTGGGGTTAGTGTTTGGAAGGGTAATCCCCCTCCATAAGGACTTCAGGTATCAAAGCCCTCTCTGGGGTTACTTCCCTTCTCTGTCTTTTAATGCCACTAGGACTAGCTTGAGAGCCACTGGACCCCTGTCTCACAAAATAACTGTCCACAGTCCTCTGTATCTGGTGCCTCTTTAACATTTCCTTGAAGTGGGACATGGTTCTGTCACTTGTTGCAGAGATGGCTTGTTTCAGCTTGGTCAGGGTGAAACTTTTCAACAAAAGTTTGCAACTCATTTCACTTTGCACACATGTCCTTAAACACTGAAGAGGCACCTCCTCCACTTCCTCTTCCTCCTCTGAAGCAAGTTCCTGAGCTGTGGTCTGATGCTGTTCCAGATGAAGCTCTTCCAGCTCTTCAGTGGTTCGCTCTTCCCTGTGGTCGTCCACCAACTCTTCCATATCCTCTCCACTCACCTCCAGCCCCAGGGTGTTCCCCAATGCCACAATAGAGTCCACAACAGGCAGAGGGTCAGCAGGGTCAGCCTCAAACCCTTCAAAATCCCTCTTTTGGACACAATCTGGCCACAATTGTCTCCAAGCAGAGTTCAAAGTCCTGGAAGTCACTCCCTCCCAAGCCTTACCTATAAGGCTTATGGAGCTGTAGATATTGAAGTAATTCCTCCAGAACTCTCTTAGGGTCAACTTAGTATCTGTGGTCACTTCAAAGCACTTTTCAAACACTGCTGTTGTGTAGAGTTTTTTGAAGTTAGAAACGACCTGCTGGTCCATGGCCTGGAGGAGAGGAGTGGTGTTAGGAGGCAAGAACTTCACTGTGATGAAACTGTAGTCCCTAGATAATAAGTCTACCAAGTTTGGAGGATGTGCAGAAGCATTGTCCATTAAACAGGAGGCACTTGAGTGGCAAATTATTTTCTAGGAGGTATTTTCTCACACTGGGGCCAGGCACTTCATGGGCCCACTCTTTGAAAATTTGCCTTGTGACTCATGCCTTATTATTTGCTTTCCACAAGACACATAACTTCTTAATGACATTGTTTTCCTTAAACACTCTGGGATTTTCTGAGTGATACACAAGTAAAGGCTTCACTTTAAAATCACCACTAGCACTAGCACAGAACAAGAGAGTTAGACTGTCCTTCATAGGCTTGTGTCCTGAGAGTGCCTTTTTCTCCTGTGTGATGTAGGTCCTCTTTGGCATTTTCTTCCAAAACAGGCCTGTTTTGTCACAATTGAACACTTGTTGGGGTTTGAATTTTTCAGTGTCTACGTACCCCTTAAACTCCTGTACAAACTCCTCAGCCGCCCGTTTGTCTGAACTGGCTGCCTCACCATGCCTTACAACATTGTGTATGACACTATGCTTCATAAATTTTTCAAATCAGTCTTTTCTGGCCTTAAATTCACTGGTTCCAGGAGTTTTCTTTACCAGGTCAGCATGCGACTTCCTTGCCTTTTCACAAATAATCGTTTCTGAAACACTATCACCTGCCATCTCTTTATCCTTGATCCACACCAGCAACAACTTCTCAACCTGATCGACTGTCTGTGGTCTATTTTTGGTTAGCATATCAACACCTTTTGCAACATCAGCTCCCTTGACTTGTTCTTTCTTTGCCAGGATAGAAGCGATGGTAGACTTGTTTTTGCCATACATCCTGGCAAGCTCAAGTCTCACACCACTCTCATATTTTTGTATTATTTCCTTCTTCACGTCTATGGTGTTTCTCACTTTCTTTACCACAGGGGTACCACTAGCAAGTTTCTTTGGGCCCATGGTAGTTTATTTCACAGTCACACAAGCACTAAACACAATGAATTAATAGTGAAATGTTTGAATGAGCGAGCAGGTTAGTGTTCACTCAAGCATCAACAAAGCCAGACTGCTCACGATGCCTGCACGGGGACGAGGACAGAGCGGGCTGGCAGACAGGTCCGGTACCTGGCGGTTCAAAAGACAGGTAGAATTCAATACTCAGAACAAAATTGGTTTGAAAAAAGCAGTCGAAACTCGAAAAGTTCGATAATCGGTACGTTCGAAACTTGGGGGTCCACTGTAGTTCTTGTGATTTCATAGCCAATGTTTGTTCTGACACTAACATTAGGTACTGTAATAGTACTCATATAGTCACAAACACACTGACAGGTGAACATTTTCACCTGCCTTGGCCACATACTATTGTCTAGAAATATTTACAAAGTATTTATAGGTCCCAACAATGTTTTAGACACGCTGGAGTATATATGAAACTCCTTGAAGGAGTGTAAGACGAGTGTCACTCCACTGCTGACAGTGCAGCTGTGGAGTGACACTTGATCATGCACTGCCTTGACTTTGTTTGTTTTCACTGTTACATATAAACATGTCTATCTGTGTCTGTCTATCTAGCTCTGTCTCTGCTTATCTGTCTGTCTGCCTGTGTGTCAGTCTTCCTGTCTCTCTGCTTCTCTCTCTTTCTGTCTCAGAGAGCCATTCATGGACCAACAGGTATTATACACGAAGAGTAGTCATGTCTGATTCTTGAACAAGTGAAAATGCGTATTACTTGTCAGTCATGCTTATTATGCCTTATACGTATCTACAAGCACAGTATAGCACTTTTCTGGATTTTTGGTGGTTATCCTGGGTAAATTACACTATGTATAATTGTATTTATGTGTACCTGTGAAACAGAGATAGGCAGAGACAGAAATAGACATCATTAGTAAGGCCTCGCCTAGATTACGCAGCTCAGTTCTGGTCTCCATATTACAGAATGGATATAAATTCATTAGAAAACATTCAGCAACATTCTGCATTAGAAATCTTCCGTAAGAAGAAAGATTGAAGACCCATAAACTACATTCACTTGTAAGATGAAGAATGAGAGATGTGATCGAAGTGTATAAGTGGAAGATGGGTATTAACCCCTTGAGGGTCCGTGCCGTAGATCTACGGCTTTACGTTGGGGTCCAAACCATAGATCTACATCATGAGCTCAGCTCACTCTGATAAGCTGTGAGCAGTAAATTTTGGCCTTGATTTGAGAGAATACATCTATGTGGTATGTGTGCACCACATAAAACAAATCCTGCAGCATATAGTGCATGAGAGAAAAAAACTGAAACTGTAATTTTCGATTAAAACAGCAACTTTGCAGTGTTTTTTATAGTTGTATTTGCGATTTCTTGGTCTCATTTGATAGAATGGAACACATATTACAGAAATAGAGATGATTTTGATTGATTTTATACTGGAAATGGCTTGAAACTGAGCTCAAAGTGGCGGAAATGTTAAATTTTTGCCGATGTTCAAGAGTAAAGAAATGACCTCATCTCAGTAGTAGTAGTTACCAGTCTCAGTAGTAGTAACCAGTTACCAGTAACCAGTGTCCGTTGACTCAACGACCAACCGTCTCTGCTTGAGTCACGGTCTTTCATATTGCGCTGAACTGACACTATTTCAAAAGACCCACTCACTGGGTACTGGGCAGCGGCTAGTCAGTATTAAGGGTGTGCCCATGGAGGCAAGGAAAAGGCTGCGGGCTCTCTCCAAATATGAAATTTTATACGAAAAACCCCCTAGTGATTATTTTTTTACCCAATCCATGTATCGAAATCCCACATGATAAATGGTGGCAGCGGTGGGTTTGGAAATTTCTTGGATATCAAGGTAATCTAGCAAACCCTTTCCCTTTGGTTTTTTGTTCTGGATTTAAGGGTATCAGTGGGGGCCTTGATCTGTCAAGAAAATGAAAAAAGAGTACTGATAAAAAAATGTTCGGAAGGGGTTTAAAAGGGACCTTTACTTTTTGGCAAAAAGCTTCTTGCTCGTTACTGTTTAATTAGTTCAGCCTTTCGTAAGGACTCGGCTGCAAAAGAAACTGCGTTGTACTTGCCATGGGTTTCTTCTGGCTAGAAAGGACCTAGGGCCAATCGAACTAGCATCAGTTTTTAGATAGAAAGGTTTTAAAAAAATCGGGAAAAATTTAAAAATTGGAGCGGGAAGTTACCCTTTTTTTTTAGAGTTTGGATGCTTTTTCCCTTGACGGAAAGGTCCAAACAAAAGGAGCATCTTTTTAAGCCAACTCAGTTAGAGGAGAGCTTTGGAAAAAAATTGGCAATGAAAGATCTAAAAAAAAACCGTAAGCCCACAAAGGATTTTTTCGGATCAGCATTTTTGGGAGTTGGAAAATTTATTTCTGCAGTTCCCTTTATTTTGGGGTCAGCGTAACCCCTCTAGGAGTGATTTACTTTGGCCCAAGAAACTTAATTTCTGATCTAAAAAATTTGGGACTTTTAGCATTTGATCTTTAAATTGGTTTCTTAAAGCTTACAAGTATAATCAAGTCTTTTCAAGTGTGTATCCCTTCTTTAGCCCAGACGATTAGTCATCTAAGTACCCCATAAGTGCATTCCCTATGGACCTCTAAAGTATTAGTCTTAGCCTTGAGAACGTGATAGGGAAGATCGAAATCCAAACCCGGGGGGAATGGGCCCGTAGGAGTGGAGAATGCAGTTAGCTCTTGGGGTGTCCTCGTGAAGAGGGACTTGCCCAAAACCCCTTGGGAAAATCTAGGGTTGAAAAGGGCTTTATTCCCATATTAAGTAAAAGATCACCCAGTACAGGGGGGTGGGGGAAAACGAAAGGGGAAAGGTTTTTGGTTTAAATTCCTAAAGTAAATTTCTGGTTTCCAAGTTCCAAACCTTTTAGGTATAGTATCAAGGGGCTTTTTCCCAAAGGGGAATTGGGTAGGTGCAAAAAACTTTCCTTTTCCCAAACATTTTATTGATCAAATTTTTCTTTCGACAGCAAATTGTTTTTTGAGGCATTTTTGTACGCAGGTAGAGGGTAGGGCTAGTACCAGGTTTTAAAGGGGGAAAACGATGGGACAATAAGTTCGTTATACCCCAAAAATTTTTCCTTTTTTTTCCCCCGGTAAAGGGAATGGCTTTCGCCCCTTTTTTTCAAAAAGAGTCAAAAAAAACCCCTTTTACTTCAAATTTGGGGAAATCGTGGGAGCTAAGTCTTTCTCCTCAACTGGTGGAACAATTGATAGTAAGGGGGATGAGGTCTCCCCGGCAGAAAAAAGCCCGACCCCCTTGGGGCAGGTGGAAAAACTCATCCTCTAACCCGAACAGGGTAAAAGGTTTGTGAACAAGGTCAAAAAAAATTGGTATTTGCTCTGAGGGGGAACCCCTGTGACCAGAAGGTTGGCCGGTAGAAAAGGAAACTTACTACTCTTACAAAAATGTAAGGGGTGGTTTTAACCCAAAAAAAACCTTTTACTTTTTCAGGAATCACTGTCAACTTTTTTCGTTATCAAACCCTCTGGAACATAGGAACAAAATACGCCCCCTTTTTGTGAGAGCATAGCCGCAACAGAGACGTTTTCTGCAGACGGCAAGTTTACATCAAAAGAGATGGCATTTCTAGTTGCCCAAATAATTGTTTTCCGGGCAAAGGCGTCCCCTTTTGGGAAAAAACACTACTCGAAAAAAAACCGGCATTGCAGGGTTAGGTTGTGCAAAAAAAGGGGAAACTTTGGGGTCCCGGCACTTGAGGCATCGGACTATCCTGCAAATCTGATGGTATAGGTGGAACCCCTGATGGGAGTGAAGAATTACCCGGGGCCTGAACCCCTTTGGGGCGCTTTCTGGGAAAGCATTTGCTTGTAAGGACTTAATTTCCACATCATACTTTTGCAGGGAGTATAACGATTTCGGGGTCCAAGCTGGTTTAACCCCCGAATGGAACGATTAAGTCGTCAATTTTTTGGGAGGGCCCTCGATTAAAGGGGCGAGCACCCAAAGCCCTTTAAATCTGCAAGGATACCCCAAATTTCCCCGGTTAAAAGGTTTTCCAAAACCAAAAAGGGAAAGTAATCTGGTCGACAAAAAGGAAGGAAGCAGTGAAGTCTCTACCTTGGGGTAGAAAAGGTTTTTGGGAAGTCCCACCTCGGACACCCATTTTGAGAACCCGGTTTCTCCCACTAAGGGAGGACAACGGGGGGTCGGTTTAGGAAGGAAAATGTCGTAAATTCTTTCCTTAAACAAACTAGAAACCCAATAATTTTTGACTTGCGCACCAGGGGTCCATGAACAAATTTAAAAAGGGTCATTTAAAAGATGCTTGCCCTAAAAGGGCCTAGGGGGTTTCATTGGGGAAGTTATGTGCAAACCCAAAAAAAGGGGGTTTTCATCAGAAAGAACCCGGGTTTATTATCCCCAAAAAACATCTATGGGCAGAGGGAAAAGTGAAACAACTTTATTTAGCGGTTGTATTCACGAGACTGTTAAGGTTTTAAAGGAGTTGTGAACGGGGATGGGGTACTTTATTTTCACCTACTGGGCACCAAGGGACGGTTTGGGCGGGGCGCTCGAATTCCCCCCAATTGGGAAAAACGAGCCCGGTTCTGGTTAGTTTGAGAAATTTAAAAAAAGAGCCTGGTTCTGGTTTTTTTGAAAACCCGAGATCTGTTTCCTTAAGGGGTTTTGCGGTTGGAACGACCACGGAAAAAAAACCCAGAGTACTGAAGGTTTTTAGAGGGGCTTTTCCTCAGTTTTGGGCATGGGCCCTGTATTCTATGTTTAAATCAAATAGGGAAGATCTGAAATTTCTCATCAGGGACGACGTCTCTTAGGGGTTTAACCCATCAGGACAAAATTTAAATTTCAATTTTGGGGCCCCGGGGAAAAAACGTTGTAACAATTCCGCCGACTATGGTTACGAATGTACTATTTAATACTACGAGGTGTATAAGACTTGTACACTGGTTCTTGGTATCTCTTAAAATGGTTGACAAACCCCAATTTGTCTCTGTGGCGCAAAAAAGGGGGTGGTGCAACTGAGGCATAGGGGTACCCTTACTTTTAAAACAAGGGAAAAATACCCTGGGGGCACAAGGAAGTACAGATTTAAACCCCCCGTTTTAAATGGGGTTTCCCCCTTTTTCCCCGGTTTGGGGGATGAGCCTCATAAACCCACAACAGATGCCCGGCAATTTGGTTTTTGAAACCCCCCCAAAAGCTGCTATTTTTTACAAAAGTGGGTTCCCCGTTAAAATGGGGGTTTTTTGCCCTTCAAGGGGAAAAGATGATGATTGGAAGGGGATTGAATAAAAAATGATAAAAAATTTGTCTAATCAACAGCAAATGCACTCAACGATTCATTTCATGGGTGTAAACCTTTTTACTGTTCCCTAAGGAAAACATAGGGGTAGCTGTTTTTACTGGGACAAGGAAAAACGAAATTGTTCCTCATATTGTGACCACTTGTAAGATTCCGAAGTTGCATATCCCAAAGGGGATCAACAACTGAACTCTCAGTGTAGGAGTTACCAGTTCAAATTTGTTTTTAAACCCGTTACCAGTAACCAGGTCGTTGACTTAAAAGACCCAACCCTTCCCCTGCTTGAGTTCCCCCGGGCTTTCATATTGCGTGAAATACACTATTTAAAAAAACCCACTCACTGGGTAATGGGGAGCCCGGGGTAGTTTAGTATTTCGGGGGTGAACCCGGAGGCAAGGTAAAGGCCCGCGGGCTCCCCCCAAAATATCGCAATTATTTGTAATAACAGCCCCACCCGAGTTTTTTCTTACCTAAATTCCCCCGTATGGGAAATCCCACATGTACCCCCCCAAAGTCTAATTCCCTTTCCCGCTCGTGGGTCTAATATACGTTCAAAAATTTTGCTGATATTATTTATACATTACAATATTGGGATAACAGGGAAAAACTATTTTTTTGGGTTTTTAAAAAAACATTCTTTTTTGAAAAAAAAAAAAAAAAAGGAATTCATTAGTAAAGCCTCAAAACGTAATTTGAACAGAGAAAATGTTAGTTTAGTCCCAGGAATGCCTGCGTTGTTATTCTGGCCTTATTTTAAAATTGGGTATTTTGAATTTTGCATTAAATTGGAAAAATTCCCAATTTCCGTCATTTTTTGTAGTTGAAACAGTTGACTTGGCAATTTCTTGTGCTCAATCGATAGAATAGAAAAATACTAGTGAATAGCAAAAAAATTGGGTGACTGGAATATGTAATTGGCCTAAAAGGGGAGTAAAGTCCGCAAAAACCCAATGAAAAATATCGTTGAAACATCAAAATTCATGAGGAAATTTTGTTTAATTTTCATCAAATTTCGTACTTTTGTTTTTACCTTCAGAAAAAAATTCTTACAATTTCATAGGAAAAAAATAAAAAAAATTATTTTTTGAAAAAATTTTGGACATGGGTTTTCCCCTTTTAAATTTTGGCCCCTTTGGGCCCCGAAAGGGGTTAACAAAGGGGTAAAATAAGATCTTGAGGTATCTCTCCAAAAAGAAAACCCGCAAAAATGGATTCAAATTAGTAAGTTTTAGATTTAGAAACAATATAGGAAAATTTGGTTTCAAAATAGGGTAATGGATGGTGGAAGGTCTATCTGTAGGGGGTTTCGAAATAAAACCCTTTGGGGAGTCTCAAATTTACGTTGGAAAATACATGGGTGAGGGGGGCTGGTTTGGGTGGGACTTGCACTGAGCAAATGGGAATTTTTCAAAGCTTATTTTTGGGTAGCACTGAAAATGGGTTGGGGAAATATTTGTTGTGGGATGGATTGTGAAGGACCTGCCTAGTATGGGCCAACAAGCATGCTGCAGGTTCCTCATTTCTTATGTTCTTAATTAAATTACAGACAGAAATAGACAGACAGAAATTGACAGACAAAAATAGACAGAGAGAGAGATACAGACAGGCAGATGGAGATAGAGACAGCCAAAGTCAATCAGCCACCACCCATTCAGCCAGCCAGCCACCCACCCAACCTGCCAAACACATTACACGTTCCAGAGTTGTTTATCTTAGGGCGTAGGTTATAGGAAAATTCTGGCAGGATGACACTACCAGTCGTATAAAAATTGAAAGGATGTTGCACAAATGCTGCACATGGGTTATTATCAAGGTTTTTTATATTTCCTGGACCACTTGTAGCCACATCCACCCCAAGCTCAGGGTTCAGCATCACTTTCCTCTTAAAAGAGGAGTGTTAAAAAGACATGACATCACTGAATCCTGGTGTTTGCCCCGCTGTTTGCTCTAACTAGCGCTCAATTGAACTGGTTTCTCCCACAAGCTAAGTGGTCCCAGATTATTTTAAAACTGCACACACTGAGTGTTAACCCTTAAATTGTCCAAATTTTAGATCTACGTTCGCTCGCGTAGTGCTCCGAATGTAGATCTACTTTTTTTTACATTCTTTCTTATGGAGAAAATCAAGGGCGGAGCGCTACGCGCACAAACGTAGATCTACGTTTGGACAGTTTAAAGGTTAAGACCCATTTTATACTGACCAGGGATCTTTGGGCCAATCATGCCAAATTTGGAAGCAGGAAAAAAAATGTTGATTACATTTGGAGCGCTAGCGGTAACAATGTATATCTACGTTTGGTTAATGGCCATAATGACTCATATCCACACTCTTAAACCCATTGTCCCATGGCACATTCCGTGGCACGTGACCTAGCTGCTTTGTCCCGCTCTGTACATGCGAAAATTTGTCTGCCGACACCCAAAAGTGAACATACAAAAACCGGACATTTTTTCTCGAAAACACTGTTTGAATTATTATAATCAAAGAAAGCGCTAAACTGACGAAGGTCATACAGAGCTGGGGGGCAGCAAATAGCGCGGAGGTTATAAACAGCTAGGTGGAGAAGGGATCAGAGGTGAGGGAAGAAAAGGGTTGGAAGGGTGCGAAGGGCTATGTGTTGAAGTTCGTATAATAAGGCGTTGCTGACAAAAGTCAAAAAGTGACTGGGAGTCCAAAGGAGGGGTCATCTGCAAGTAGAGAAGATAAAGTGAGTGGTAGGGAGGCAGCATCGTTGGAGGTAATCCTGCGAGCTTGCTGGGTAAACTGGGCAATCTACAGAAAGTGAAGAACTGAAATAGGGACCCTACACCCCTCACAGAGGGGAATAGGGCAGCTATCCATGAAATACCCAGGGGGTAAGGCGTGTATGACCAATGCGGAGCTGGGAAAGAGCAGTCCCCCGAGAAGGGGCAACTGTGGTAAGATGGCCCACAAACCTAAAAGCGGTTTAATAGAGCGCAATTTGTTGCTGTGCATCCCCGACCACCGTTGTTGCCAAAGCTGCAGAGACAGGCCCAGAGGGACTGGAAAAATAGTCCCTAAATGGAATACCCCTATAAGAAACCGGAAGATCATGTACTGCTGACCGCGCAGCAGCATCTGCTTGCTCATTACCCTGCACACCACCGGGGTCCAGGGACCCAGCAAAAAAACGACATCCTTATGTTTACTAGCCAAACAGTGCAAACCATTGTTAAAAACGAAGGACTAATGGATGAGGAGAACCAAACTGTTTAATGGCTTGTAAAGCACTGAGTGAATCCAAATGATCAGAATGTCGGGGGAGACATATGTAATGCGAAGAAGTGCTATGAGGATGGCATACAACTCAGTAGTAAAAAAATTTGCGGAGTCTAACAAAGGGCCTCGGACAACTTTATCAGGGAATACTGCCGGAACCCAACACTATCTGTATAAACAGCAATGGCATGAGCTGTGACTAGAAGTGCTCGAGAAAAAAAGAGCGTGCAACAGGCATAGGTAAGAAAGCTTTGGCACACGATAGTGGGGGGGGGAACAGACATGAACCGTCAGAACCTCCCAAGGGGAAGGAAAGGAGACACTAAATGAATGTACAAGGAAGGCAACTGTAGAGAGACCGGAGTAAGTGAAGAAGAGAAAACAGTCGGAGTAGGCAGGGGCGTCAAATTAATGGTGGGTTCCTACTAATGTCTGAGACTAACCTAAACATTTGAAGGAACACAAAGATCATTAGCGCAGACAAAAAAACAAAGACAATGAACATCACAACGATCAGCTAAGGAAGGAAAAATTTGCCTCTGCAAAGGAGGCTTTCAATAGGGGATGAATTAAAGGCATCAAAGGGATAAACAGAGACCTTGATGATGAATGGGATATAACTCAAAAAGAGTTGCGGGGAGAGCCGCAGAATAGACTTGGTCACCTTATCCAGCTTGGACAAGACTAGAGTGGAATGCATACGGAGGAGAGTGTGACGATCTGCTCCCCAAAGAACAATGCGCAAGAACTTTAAGGAGATTCAGCCGACCATGGCAAGTGGCCTATAAAGAAGGGAAAAATGAGGTCTCCATGTCAAACGGCGATGAAAGAGCAGGCCAAGAAATTTGACCATATCTCATTCTGGAATACGTGAACCATGTAAATATACAATGGAGTACACACACACACACACACACAGTTATTTACAATGGAGTATCTGGGGTACGTTGGGCATCTAGTGAAGGTAATGATAGGGTTTTCATACTAGAAAATTTAAAGCCATGAGAAGTGGTCCAATGGGGAAACTTGGTCAATCACATCCTGAGGGGGGCTGCTACTAGGCGACAGTCAGCAACCTGCTATAGCAAAGTCATCCACATAAAGTGACAAAACCCAAAAATGGGAAGGAAAAAGGAAGATAGGTCATTTACAGCCAAGAGAAATGGGTAAATGCTAAGGACACAACCCTTTTGAGGGCTCTCTCAGCTTGTACAAAGTCTGAGGAAAGTGAGGCGCCAACACGGACCTGAAAATGTCTGTTGGATAAGAAAACAGCAAGGAGGTTTGATAGATTACTGTGAAGGCCTAAGGAGTCGGCTTGGGCAAGAAATTTTATACCTCAAGTGGTGTTATATGTCTTCTCTAGATCAAAAAAGACAGTAGGACCGAGTGTTTGTTAGCAAAGGCATTTTGAATATACGTATCTAAGTGGAGCAAGGGGTCTAAGGTAGTGATATCCTGCAAAGGCAATATTGGCGAGGGGAAAGACTATTGCGAGTCTCCAAGAATCACATCAGACATCTATTTACCAATCGTTTCATCACCTTGCAGACTACACTGGTCAAGGCAATGGGGCGATAGTGGGAGGTATCAAAGCCTGAGTTGCCTGGGTTGAGAAATGGTAGTACAATAGCAGATTTCCATTGTTGAGGGAGAACCTCTTGCTCCCAAATAAGATTGAATAGACGTAAAAGAACTGGAAGGGCTTTAGAATGGAGATGATGTAGCATATTGATATGGATATCATCAGGTCCCGCTGCCGATGGCTGGCAAACGGAAAGCGTGGACTAATTCTAGTAGAGTAAAAGGTACATTGGGATCAATTCCATCAGAGGAGAAATCTAAGAGCAATTGCTCCTTGGCAGACTTAGTCGCAAGAAATGAGTGACAAAGGTGAAGCCCTTGGGAGATACGGACAAGATAGTTCCTGATTTCCGTGGCAACTTCTAGAGGTTCTGTGACATTAACTCCAGCAACCCACAAAATGGGAGCTGGGTCCAGAGTGTACTTGCCACACAACTTCCGCACCTTTTTCCAAATCGCGCACATAGGGGAAGATGAGGTAATGGTAGACACGCAGTCCCACCACCAAGTGCATTTAGCGTCATGTATGATGCGGCGAGCAACTGCCCTTGCCCACTTAAAATCCAACAGACATTCCAAGGTATGATTATATCGATAATGGCCCCATGTTGCACATTTCGAACGCACTGCACAGGCACATGCAGGAGACCACCAAGGTACGTATATCTGAGAATGCCTACATGAGGTTTGGGGGATAGAACATGCCACTGCAGTTAAAACTAAGGTCGAAAATTGGCATGCCAGTTCATCAACAGAGGACAAAAAGGGGTCCTCACAACTGGTGGTAAGATGAGAGTGTAAGTCCCAATCTGCTTGTGCAAACTGCCAACAAGGGCTATGAAGCAGTAGGGCATATGTAGTAGAAGTAAGAAGAATAGGAAAGTGATCACTGTCATGTAAATCTGGAAGAATAGACCAAGCGAAATCAAGTGCAACTGACGAGGAACGGATAGAAAGATCAATGTAGGAGAGACTGAGTACGAGTCAAAATGGGTAGGAGTACCCATATTAAAAATAAAGAAGAGGATGAGAAGCAAGAAGTCTCTCCAACTGATCACCACAAGAGTCACAGTGGGACCCTCCCCACAGATGATGGGGAGCGTTAAAATCACCCAACAAGATGGGCGGCCGGTGAGAAAGAAATTTAAAAATGCAATACAGTGGACCCCCGCTTTACAATATTAATCCGTTCCTGAGAGCTCATCGCAAGTCGGAAATTTTCAAATTTGCCGAATTAATTTTCCCCCTGAGAAATAATGGAAATTAAAATTAATCTGTCCTGACACCCCAAAAGTATGAAAAAAAAAAAATTTTACCACATGAAATATTTTAAATTTTAATACACACAAACTGAAGAAGACGTGCACGATTACTACTCTACTAAGAATAGAACACACGACACTTACCTTTATTGAAGATCTGGTGATGATTGATGGGATGGGGGAGGGGAGTGTGTGGAAGTTATTGTTTAGAAGGGGAATCCCCTTCCATTAGGACTTGAGGGAGCAAGTCCTTTTCTGGGGTTTACTTCCCTTCTTTAATGCCCCTAGGACCAGCTTGAGAGTCATGGACCTCTGTTTTCCCCCAAACAAATCTGTCCATAGAGCTCTGTACCTCCCGTTCCTTTAAGACTTTCCTAAAAAGGGCCATAACATTGTCATTGTACAGGTTGCCAACATGGCTTGCAGTAGCTGTTCAGGGTGTTTTCATCCGTAAAGGTTTGCAGTTCAATCACTTTGCACACATTTCTTTAATCTCTTTTTTCAATTCCATACTAAATTTTCTCCCTTTTTACCACAGGGATGGCACTAGAAGCTTTCTTGGCACTAAAGTTTCTAAAGCACTAAAAACACTGGGATAATGTGAATGTACTGAATGTATGCGTGATGCGACCGCATGGCGGGCTTTAAAATGGGGGGGCCCACAGTGGGACGCTCCGGCGAATCACGTAAGGCGAGTTTTTTTTTTCATGAGGCGAGGAAAAATTTTTTGCTTAAAATGCTTCGTAGGGCGATTTAAGAAACGTGATGCTTCAAAAGGGAGGGTCCACTGTATCTGAATACAGAATGCACAGGAGGGGAAATTAGAGAGAGCAAACTGTATACCACTGTTTAAATAAATACGAGTTGCTATATAACGAACAGAGAACAACAAAAAACTTTTTGATATGTATATTTAACGGGCATAAAAAGTGCGCTTTCATTTAAAAATTCATAGGGAAAAAAAGGGTTGAAAAACTGAAAAAAACACATAGCCTTTAGATGGGGCAAAGACAGCAGAATGAATTTTGGCTCTTTTAACCCAACACATACTGCAGACAACTGGGAGGCAAAACTTGGAGTTCTCCCCGATTGCCCCTGAGGCCCAAATATTCCTTTTAAATAAGGAATTTTTTTACAAATAAAAAAAGGTAACAAAAGGGGAAAATAAAACCCATGGGTTTTGGACTTTAAATCAAAAATGTGGGGGGAAAGGTAAACATGTAAGCAAGGGGGGAAATTAGAATGCTGTGGGGGAAAAAGACTGTTGCGAAGGTCATGAAAAAGAAGGGGTAGAGGGAGGCGTGTTGGTGTCCATCGAGGGTGTCGTCTCCACAATATAGCTGGAGACAGCGTCTAACATCTCAGCGGTTAAGGAAGCTGACGATACCGTGATGTCAGAGACAGGAGACATAGAGCAAGTAGAGGTCAGAGTAACAATGGAGGCAACCAAAGAGGTCTGAGTGGGGGCGGGGAGTATGAACCTGGAGGGATGGGTTGGCAGAAGAGTGCTGCAGTGTAGCAGGAAAGGAAGGAGATTGGAAGGTAACTGTGGAAGAAGACTGGGGGGTAAACAGGAGAAAAAGAGACTAAATGAGGGGTGGGGGTGAACCTCCACCTTTCGTGTAAGAGTTGGAAAGGGGGTGAGAACTAGGCCCTGAGGTAGACGATAGATTCAACTTTACAGGTGATAGACGTGAAGAAAGTGTAGGTCTGTGAGGTCTTGTAGACTGAGAAGTGAGCGAGCGAGATGAAGAAATAGGGAAAGGAAGAGGTGTGGAGGTAGGAGTTTCAGAGGATAAAACCACAAAAGAATTAGAAACGGGCAACCCCCGAAAGACATGGTTGCAGAGGGAGTGGGAGGTGGGAGGACCGTCAAGGTTGGAGGTCTCCAGGCTACTCGAGCATAAGGGACACGAGGAAGTTTTCCCTGAAGGTGGAGCTGAGAGAGAGCCATAGTGTAAGGCACTCACGCTCCTTAAGATAACGAATCTCTCATTCATTACGATGGACTTGGCAACGGCGTGAAAAAGAAGGATGAGATTCATTGCAATTGAGACAAGAAGGGAAATGACTACAAGATGTATTGGAATGATCTGCTGCACTGCCGACTGGGCATTCCACTGCAGATCTGCAGTATTTAGCAGGGTGTCCAAAATGCCAGCAATTATGACACCATTGAGGAGTGGGGATCACTTTACAGACCTCTAGGTGATGGCCTGCAATATAGACAGAGGACAGAAGTTCATGGCAGTCAAAGGTTAAGGAGGCGATGTTAATAGAAAAGCACATCCGCCCAAGAGCAGACAGAATATATGTAACTACCTTAAGAACCAGAAGGTCCTGAAGGGCTAACTGTTCTAAAATATCATCGCCGCAAGACTAAAAATCACTCTGTACAATGGTACGCGGTAAGACGGTACCCCTGCAAGAATTCAGAGTTGCATGCTTACGAACGGTGACTGTTATGTTATTTATGGAAGTTATATGGGAGAGAGCATGAGCTTGTTCTGAATTCTGTACTGTTACAACACGCACACTGCTTTGAAGAGCATGGAAGGATATATTTAGGCCAACGTCCCGTAAAAGAGTTTTCCCCCAATTAAATGATCAAAGAAACAGTTTGGACGTTTTTTTAAAGGGGAAAGAATTTGTCCATTGCATACTTGTAAACCCCGTACACCAAGATGTGAGTGCACTGAGCGTTTTTGAGCGACATCGAGAATTTGTCATCATGGGGTTGTCGAAAGTTTAGGATGTACGGCGGGGGGTTTGACCTAGGGAGGGGGCGATTGAAAACTGTCCACTGTTTTCGGGGAAACTGACACAGTGTTAAAGGCATGCAAGAAGCGGGTACACGAGAGAAAGGGGTGCATTCCACCTGAAGCGGGGGATGGAGTGTCAGGGCAGAAGTACGGGGGTACAAGAATCTTGAAAAAGGGCCCAAAGGTCAAATAAGAACCGGGTCAAAACGGGGTTTGAGATCAGAAAGGGGCCTCGGAGGAAAAGGGGTTTCATCAAGAAAAGACCCATAAGAAGGTCCCTTCTTCTGTTTATCTCCTTTCTTGTTTTTTTAAAGAAAGAAGGAAAAAAAAAAAGAGGACGTCACTAGGAGGCATGGAAGGGGGTCGGAAGCCACCCCCTCACCAAGGGGGCCTCAGCCCATGGCATGAAGATGCAGCGGGGAACCATGCCATACCCTCCCCTTCTGCCGAAAACCAGCACTCCGGATAGCGCTTCCAATCTAAAAGAAAACCAAAACAACAAAAAAAAGGCAGTGGGAAACCCTACCACAAAGCCCCTCCTTCAGCTGCCACCCCCAAACCAACGGGCAGCTTCTGGAGATAAACCCATTATTAAGGGAAACCCCCCCAAATTCGGGGGAAATCCGGAAGGGGCAGGGCACTTTCAGAAAAATTTTCGTTCCATAAAAAAAAAAAAACCACAACCCCCCCCCAAGGGACCCCAAAGAGTGGGATGAACCCCCCCCGCCTCCCCAAAACCCTAAAAAACCAAAATCCAGGGGGGAGGCCCCCAAAAGGCCCAAAGGGGAAAGGGGAAAAAGGGGAGGGGTTGGGGGGGGGGGAAAAGGGGGAAAAAAAGGGGGAATGTGAAGGATGGGATAGGGAAGGGAAGGGAATTGGGGGGTAATGGGGTTCATCTGAGGAAAAAAACCAAAAAATCCAATCCTCAGATTAACAGCCCTTCACCACTACAAGAGCCCCCTTGAAAAACCTCTTTTAAAAAAACCGATTAATTCAAAATAAAGCAATCGTAACCAAGGTTAACTGTACTTCACATGTAATAAAATGCTCAAAAAAGAGAAACCTATGATCAACCCCTTTAATAGAGGTCGAAGAATCGTATAAAGGGGAAATGACAATTTTTTAAATTATGCACTGAAAATTATATTATTTTGTGAAAACACGTCCCCCTTAATATATTTCTCTACAAAGATTTTAAAAAAAAATTTTATAAAAACAGGATGACAAATTTTTTTTTTTTAAAGTTGTCCCTCACAAATTTACCAGCAAGAGCTGAAGCAAACAAAAATTAATTACTCTCATTTCATTAAACTGTTTTTATTGTTTTGCAATCTTTTTTTTCACTTAAATAACATTTCACTGGTTTCTCATTTTAAAAAAAGATCCCCAACTCTGTAGAAATATAACAGTAACAAGATTAATTTTTAAAACTTTACTATGATGATGGAATACAAAGCTTTTAAAAAAAAACTTTTCCAAAAAATTATTCATGCAAATCCCATAAAACCCCGGAAAACAGTATTGAGCAGAATATTTTTAAAGAAGACTTTGGGTACTGTATGTTAAAAAGAAAATCCCCCAACTGGTTAAGACCAATTTTTGTAGGTATACTGCTAATACAGTATAAGTTTTGACCCAGGCACAATCTTGTGCAAGGGTTTTTAGGCACGAGTGCACACCCAAAGATTGTGGTAACTGTGCAAAACAGGACAAAAAAAAATCAGAGGGTAGAAAAAAAGACAAAAATTTAAAAAAGTGATTAGCCTATGAATTTCTTTAAAATAAAGCTTAGCCCAAATTAGTTTTTTAAAAAATGTTTAAACAGTTAGAGGTGTTGTTAGTTTTTACCAGCTAATAAAATAATTATTTAATTTGTAACAAAATTCAAAAAATTTTACTTATAAGTAATCTACTGTAACCCAATTTGGAAAAACAGACACTGGGGAAACATGGAAACTTTTATTACAACAGTAATAAATATTCCCTCTTCCCCCCTACAGTACTAAAATTTCCCTCGTCCCTTACTCGCTTTTTGGCCCTTGCATACTTATGAATAATTGGACCAAATTTAAGGAAAATGTTTACAAGCAATGAA
>NC_069412.1:72257811-72265175 GCF_026875155.1 Cherax quadricarinatus | reverse complement strand
AGCAGTGTGGTAGGGGTTGAACCACGTACGCAGCCTGCCCAAGTCTAGTAAGGTAGGAAATGAGGTCAGTCGGTAGTTTTAGGAGCTTATCAGACCTTTCACTGTAGGCATTTATCATTTGGGTACAACAGTTAGCGGGTATGACAGTGGTGGTAGCCGCTGTGAAGTACGCTACCGCTCCTCTCCATGTCCGTTTCCTGGGGAAATTGGTGTGTAATCCCCGGGTGTATTTCGAGCTCCCGTCCAGCCTTCAATATTGTCAGCCAATTCTGACTTTTGTTGTTCTTTTTGACCGTTTTAACCGCACCCGCTAGTGTGGTACCCGCCTCTGCTAGTGAGGTAACCGCTTTCCCTATTGTGGTACCTGTTTCTGCTGGTGTGGTACCAGTTTTCGGTAGTGTGCTGCCCGGTTTTCCTAGTCTGGTACCCGGTTTTCCTAGTCTGATACCCGGTTTTCCTAGTCTGGTACCCGGTTTTCCTAGTCTGGTACCCGGTTTTCCTAGTCTGATACCCGGTTTTCCTAGTCTGATACCCGGTTTTCCTAGTCTGATACCCGGTTTTCCTAGTCTGATACCCGGTTTTCCTAGTCTGGTACCCGGTTTTCCTAGTCTGGTACCCGGTTTTCCTAGTCTGATACCGGTTTTCCTAGTCTGGTACCCGTTTTCCTAGTCTGGTACCCGGTTTTCCTAGTCTGGTACCGCCGTTTCCTAGTCTGATACCGGTTTTCCTAGTCTGATACCCGGTTTTCCTAGTCTGATACCCGGTTTTCCTAGTCTGTACCGGTTTTCCTAGTCATGATACTGGTTTTCCTAGTTGATACCCGGTTTTCCTAGTCTGATATACCGGTTTTCCTAGTCTGGTACCGGTTTTCCTAGTCTGGTACCGGTTTTCCTAGTCTGATACCTAGGTTTTCTAGTTGATACCCGTTTTCCTAGTATGATACCCGGTTTTTCTAGTTGATACCGGTTTTTTCCTAGTTGATATCCGTTTTATCTTATGTGACTACCGTTTTTCGTACTATGTACCCGTTTCGCTAGTGTAGTATACCGCTCCGTAGTTTAAGGTATATATATATATATATATATATATATATATATATATATATATATATATATATATATATATATATATATATATATAATCTATAATTAAACCCCACCAAATGTGAAATAGTTTCTACCAATCAACAGATGATCCAGAATATTAGTGCCGTTTTACCAGGAGCACGAGCCATTGATCCAGCCAATAGCACTCTCCTCGGTGCTCCTCTTGGGTCCAATGCCATCGATCTGATCCTAGGAAAAAAAGTCTCAGACCTCCGGACGATGGAAAGCAGGATGAAAGACATTGACACACACGATGCCTTCTAACCTACTCACCAGGTGCTTGTCAATCCCAAAACTTACCTATTTTCTGAGATGCTCCCCAAGCCTTCAGCAGTCCAAAACTCAAGGAATATGACTCTCTCTGAAGGCCATGCTAGAGAGTGTATTGAATCTTTCCCTTGACGATGGACAGTGGTTGCAAGCCTCACTTCCGGTCAGGCTTGGAGGGCTAGGAGTACGCAGATCCTCCCAGATTGCTCTACCAGCTTTCCTGTCCTCTTCCATTGCATCAAACGAGTTGATAAGACAAATTCTTCCTGACACCCTCAGTGACTCAGCAGGAATAGAAGACCCTAGCTATGCCAGTGCCATCACCGAATGGGAGACACTTGCTGCTCCAGCACCAAACCCTAGTGCAGCACTGGCTCACAAACAGTCAAGCTGGGATGGCCCAATTGCTGAAAAGGTGCTTGCCAACATGCTCTGGGCTGCAACATCAGACAGGGAGATTGCCCGTCTCCAGGCTGTGAGTGCACATCACTCCGGGGACTTCCTCCAAACAGTTCCCATATCGGCAATGGGAACGCGACTCGACCCTAAGACCCTCCGTATTGCAGTGGCTCTGCGCCTTGCTGCCCCAATTCACACAGAATATATGTGTATTTGCGGCGAAGTGCAAGCAGACCAATACGGTCTACATGGTCTTAACTGTTCCAAAACCAAGGGCTGGCATGCAAGACACAATGAGGTCAACGACATCATTAAGAGAACCCTTGCTACAGCTGGATGCCCTGCCGAGAGGGAGCCACGATCCCTTGCAGCAAACAATACCCACAACCCAGCAAACCGCCCCGACGGGATCACCATCTATCCTTGGAAGAATGGCAAGCTCTTAGCATGGGACTATACCTGTGTGTCCATACTGGCTGACACCTATATCCATCACAGTGTGGGGCGACAGGGAGGAGCTGCTGACCACAGGGAGGAGTACAAGATCAGCAAGTACAGGGACATTAGCCAACAGTATCAATTTGTCCCAGTGGGATCAGAGACCTTGGGATCATGGGGAAAAAATGCCACACGTTTCCTTAAAGAATTGGGTTCCAGACTCATCGACACCACCAGGGACCCAAGGGCAGCCACTTTCATGTTCCAGCGCCTCAGCGTGGCCATCCAGAGGGAAATGCTTGCTGCATACTTGGCTCGCGTCCAGCCTCGGAGGAGCTGGAGGAAATTCATGATCTTTGATACATTGTGCCATTGTATTCATGTTTATGTTTTTTTCTGTAAATGTATTTTGTTTTTATTTAATAAATATTCACATAATATATTATATATATATATATATATATATTATATTATATTAATATATATATATATATATATATATTTAATATATAATTATATTATATTATATATATATATATATTTTATATATATATATTTTATATATATATATTTTTATATATATATATATATATATATATATATATATATATATATCTTCTTCTTCTTATTCTTTTTAGTAATCTTTACAGGAAAAGGGGTTACTAGCCCATTGTTCCCAGCATTTTAGTTGACTTTTACAACACGCATGGCTTACGGAGGAAAGATTCTTATTCCACTTCCCCATGGATATAAAAGGAAAAGTAATAAGACCAAGAACTATTAAGATAAAATCAAAGAAAACTCAGATGAGTGTGTATAAATAAACGTGTACATGTATGTGTAGTGTGACCTAAGTGTAAGTAGAAGTAGCAAGACGTACCTGTAATCTTGCATATTTATGAGACAGACAAAAGACACCAGCAATCCTACCATCATGTAAAACAATTACAGGCTTTCGTTTTACACTCACTTGGCAGGACGGTAGTACCTCCCTGGGTGGTTGCTGTCTACCAACCTACTACCTACTACCAAGCCCCTCGCCCACAAAACCTCCTTTACCCCCTCTTTCCAACCCTTAAGAGGGGTAGGGGTCGTCCTCGAAAGGGTTGGAGAGAGGGGGTAAAGGAGGTTTTGTGGGCGAGGGGCTTGGACTTCCAGCAAGCGTGCATGAGCGTGTTAGATAGGAGTGAATGGAGACGACTGATACTTGGGACCTGACGATCTGTTGGAGTGTGAGCAGGGTAATATTTAGTGAAGGGATGCAGGGAAACCGGTTATTTTCATATAGTCGGACTTGAGTCCTGGAAATGGGAAGTACAATGCCTGCACTTTAAAGGAGGGGTTTGGGATATTGGCAGTTTGGAGGGATATGTTGTGTATCTTTATATGTGTATGCTTCTAAACTGTTGTATTCTGAGCACCTCTGCAAAAACAGTGATAATGTGTGAGTGTGGTGAAAGTGTTGAATGATGATGAAAGTATTTTCTTTTTGGGGATTTTCTTTCTTTTTTGGGTCACCCTGCCTCGGTGGGAGACGACCAACTTGTTAAAAAAAAAAAAAAAAAAAAAAAAAAAAATATATATATATATATATATATATATTTTATATATATATATATATATATATATATATATATATAATATTTAGAAAGGCTGAAGGCTCATTAATCTTGGTATTTTTATCACACTGCCTCGGGTGCCAGACGATGGTGGAATTTATTTTTTTTCTCTCTGTTTCCGAAAATATTATTGCTGTACTTATTTTCCGCAGTTACTTATACCTTATCCTTTAAAATAAAAAAAAATGATACTATATTTAAAAATTTTGTTTTCAAGGATAACTTGTTAATTTTCATTTTTTTTCTTTTTAAAAAAAAATTTGAATGCGTATTCAATGCTTTAAAAAATATTTATTGTATATTTGTCTGTAGAAATATTTTTTTTATGTCTCCGCAAATTTTCACGACATATTTTATTTAATAGGATTAATTTTCAAGCGGAAACTAAAGTATTCCACCACACTTCACAGAATCTGTCTCTCTCTCGCACACTCTCTCTAAACAAGATTTAGTTTATCTGGAGAGAGTTTTATCTGGAGAGAGTTCCGGGGGTCAACGCCCCCGCGGCCCGGTCTGTGACCAGGCCTCCTTAGGTCAGTGTCCCAGGATGCGACCCACACCAGTCGACTAACACCCAGGTACCCATTTTACTGATGGGGAACATAGACAACAGGTGGAAAGAAACACGTCCAATGTTTCTACTCTGGCTGGGAATCGAACCCAGGCCCTCGCCGTGTGAAGCCAGAGCGTTAACCACCAGGCCACCAGAGCCCCACCAGAGCAGCATCTGAGTGTATTTATTTGTAGACGTTCCTCCATCCAGTGGCTTTATCAATAGAAACTCAAGAACACAATGGCAAGACTACAACTGTATACAAAAGACGAAGTAATCAATCTTTGAGTTGGTGAAGACCACTAAAGTCTTCAAGACTAGGCTTCCCATTATGTCTATGAATTTGTATTGGTAATGCCACTGGTGGGCGAAACGTCTACAAATAAAGATACTCAGATGTTGCACGTGTGTCTAATTGTTCATCTTGTGGGCATTTACACCATTCATTTACACCATTCATTTACACCATTCGTTTACACCATTCATTTACACCATTCATTTACACCATTCATTTACACCATTCATTTACACCATTCGTTTACACCATTCATTTACACCATTCATTTACACCATTCGTTTACACCATTCATTTACACCATTCGTTTACACCATTCATTTACACCATTCATTTACACCATTCATTTACACCATTCATTTACACCATTCATTTACACCATTCATTTGCACCATTCATTTACACCATTCATTTACACCATTCATTACTTGAGATGTCTCCAGGAAACATCAATTTTGCGTTGGACAGAATTACGAAACAGTTTTTTGGCTGAGATTTGTAAGTTAGGATAATGTTATGTTTAGTAGGCGGGATCCTGAGATGTAGTCTAGATAAACATCTGCAGAGGTGCACCTGTTGTACCCTGTTAGCCTAGCAGTAAGTAGGTACCTGGGTGTTTGTTTCCTGTCAGCAGTTGCCCCTGTTCACCTACCAGTAAGTAGGCACCTGGGTGCTTGTTTCCTGTCAGCTGTTGTCCTTGTTCACCTAGCAGTAGTAGGCACCTGGGTGCTTGTTTCCTGTCAGCTGTTGTCCTTGTTCACCTAGCAGTAAGTAGGTACCTGGGTGTTTGTTTCCTGTCAGCAGTTGCCCCTGTTCACCTACCAGTAAGTAGGCACCTGGGTGCTTGTTTCCTGTCAGCTGTTGTCCTTGTTCACCTAGCAGTAAGTAGGCACCTGGGTGCTTGTTTCCTGTCAGCTGTTGTCCTTGTTCACCTAGCAGTAAGTAGGTACCTGGGTGTTTGTTTCCTGTCAGTAGTTGCCCCTGTTCACCTAGCAGTAAGTAGGTACCTGTGTGTTCGTTTCTTGTCAGCTGTTGTCCTTGTTCACCTAGCAGTCAGTAGGTACCTGGGTGTTAGCCGACTATTGTGGGTGGCATCCTGGGGGAAGGCAGAGGATCAAGGGACCACACTAGAAATAAGCCAGACTTGACTGGCTTCCCTGGGTTATTAACGTTCCTCAAGGTTACCTAACGACTTTCTCACCGAGTCCCGCTGGCCTGATCAACCAGGTTGTGTTGCAACACGTAGTCTTTCGTATGTACCACAGCTCGGCTGATCAGGAGCCAGCTTGAAGAAATTATCACGTTCTCTCGTGAAGAGAGCTAGAGGGTCTTGAAGACAGCTAGGGGTCTTGAAGACAGCTAGGGGTCTTGAAGACAACTAGGGGTCTTGAAGACAACTAGGGGTCTTGAAGACAACTAGGGGTCTTGAAGACAACTAGGGGTCTTGAAGATAGGTAGAGGTCTTGAAGACAGCTAGGGGTCTTGAAGACAGCTAGGGGTCTTGAAGATAGGTAGAGGTCTTGAAGACAGCTAGGGGTCTTGAAGACAACTAGGGGTCTTGAAGACAACTAGGGGTCTTGAAGATAGGTAGAGGTCTTGAAGACAGCTAGGGGTCTTGAAGACAGCTAGGGTCTTGAAGACAACTAGGGGTCTTGAAGATAGGTAGAGGTCTTGAAGACAGCTAGGGATCTGAAGACAGCTAGGGGTCTTGAAGATAGGTAGAGGTCTTGAAGACAGCTAGGGGTCTTGAAGATAGGTAGAGGTCTTGAAGACAGCTAGGGGTCTTGAAGACAACTAGGGGTCTTGAAGATAGGTAGAGGTCTTGAAGACAGCTAGGGGTCTTGAAGACAGCTAGGGGTCTTGAAGACAACTAGGGGTCTTGAAGATAGGTAGAGGTCTTGAAGACAGCTAGGGGTCTTGAAGGCAGCTAGGGGTCTTGAAGATAGGTAGAGGTCTTGAAGACAGCTAGGGGTCTTGAAGATAGGTAGAGGTCTTGAAGACAGCTAGGGGTCTTGAAGACAGCTAGGGGTCTTGAAGATAGGTAAGTCTGAAGACAGCTAGGGGTCTTGAAGACAGCTAGGGGTCTTGAAGATAGATAGAGGTCTTGAAACAGTAGGGTCTTGAAGACAGCTAGGGGTCTTGAAGATTAGATAGAGGTCTTGAAGACAACTAGGGGTCTTGAAGATAGATAGAGGTCTTGAAGACAGCTAGGGGTCTTGAAGACAGCTAGGGGTCTTGAAGATAGGTAGAGGTCTTGAAGACAGCTAGGGGTCTTGAAGACAGCTAGGGGTCTTGAAGACAGCTAGGGGTCTTAAAGATAGGTAGAGGTCTTGAAGACAGCTAGGGGTCTTGAAGACAGCTAGGGGTCTTGAAGATAGGTAGAGGTCTTGAAGACAGCTAGGGGTCTTGAAGACAGCTAGGGGTCTTGAAGATAGGTAGAGGTCTTGAAGACAGCTAGGGGTCTTGAAGACAGCTAGGGGTTTTGAAGACAGCTAGGGGTCTTGAAGATAGGTAGAGGTCTTGAAGACAGCTAGGGGTCTTGAAGACAACTAGGAGTCTTGAAGATAGGTAGAGGTCTTGAAGACAGCTAGGGTCTTGAAGATAGGTAGAGGTCTTGAAGACAGCTAAGGGTCTTGAAGACAGCTAGGAATCTTGAAGATAGGTAGAGGTCTTGAAGACAGCTA
>NC_069412.1:72240311-72252811 GCF_026875155.1 Cherax quadricarinatus | reverse complement strand
GTCAGGATCCATACACACACAGGCAGGATCCATGCATACACACACAGTCAGGATCCATACACACACAGGCAGGATCCATACATACACACACTCAGGATCCATACATACACACACAGTCAGAATCCATACACACACAGTCAGGATCCATACATATACACACAGTCAGGATCCATACACACACAGGCAGGATCCATGCATACACATACAGTCAGGATCCATACATACACACACAGTCAGGATCCATACACACACAGTCAGGATCCATACATACGCACACAGTCAGGATCCATACACACACAGGCAGGATCCATACATACACACACAGTCAGGATCCATACATACACACACAGTCAGGATCCATACACACACAGTCAGGATCCATACATACACACACAGTCAGGATCCATACACACACAGTCAGGATCCATACATACACACACAGTCAGAATCCATACATACACACACAGTCAGGATCCATACATACACACACAGTCAGGATCCATACATACACACACAGGCAGGATCCATGAACACACAGTCAGGATCCATACATACACACACAGTCAGGATCCATACACACACAATCAGGATCCATACATACACGCACAGTCAGGATCCATACATACACACACAGTCAGGATCCATACATACACACAGGCAGGATCCATACACACACAGTCAGGATCCATCCATACACACACAGTCAGGATCCATCCATTCACACACAGGCAGAATCCATCCATACACACACAGTCAGGATCCATACATACACACACAGTCAGGATCCATACACACACAGTCAGGATCCATACATACACGCACAGTCAGGATCCATACATACACACACAGTCAGGATCCATCCATACACACACAGTCAGGATCCATCCATACACACACAGCAGGATCCATCCATACACACACAGGCAGGATCCATACATAGGTTTAAAAAGAAGTACGATGAAGCTCTTGGATCAGGGAGAGAGTGGACCTAGTACCGACCAGCTAAGAGGCGGGGTCAGGAGCTGTAACTCATCCCCTGGGTGCTTTATGTCTTAAGAGTTACATTATATGTCTACACATTCATCGTTGTAGGCCTCTGGTAAAGCTTTCCACAACTAATTTATACATTATAATTGCGTGTACAAAGAGCTGGCAGCGAGAACGCTCGCGTCCGTTCTCTTGCGCCTCTGACAGTGAGGCCGGAAAATGAATAAGAACTTGAGAAAATAAAAGAAATCAGACGAGAAGGGTGAACAATAGTGTCTCTCAGGGAGAAAATGAATCATTATCGTACGGCAGGCAGCGGGGAGGGGGGCGGGCTATGTCAGTGTTGCCTGACGTAAGAATAACAGGGAGCGTTTCTCATTTGTGATTATATACGTATTTTTTTTTTTCCACGCTGAGTTTTTTTTTAATGGCATTGCCGCAAATTGCAGCGTTTCAGAGAGTCGGTAATGCAAAGATTAGGCGAATTACTGGAAGGCTTTTGTTTGCACAGGTTAATGAGGGTTGAAGTCTATCGACTGCAGGTAAACTGTTTACCATCAGCCAAGAATACTTTAATTTCTGAAATGGGGATTAAAGTTAACTCTCATTGTATACACATTAATACGTACACCTCTCGGAGTATATATATCTGTGTGTGTGCAAAAAAAAAAAAAAAACTTCGACTATTCTTATGTAACGTGAACACTATTTTTTCTCCATAAAACTGCATTGACATTTAGAATTATTTGAGTTAGTGTTAAATCACCCACATACTGCGCACCATTGGTCCAACATGGAATATTAAATGGCCATAAAGGAGGGGATTTAGCCCCCCACGATCCCCAGAAGCCATTAATCCCCCCTTCTCTGCCTCACTGGACAACACAGCCGGCGATATACCCATGAAAATAGCGCGAAAACTAGCCATTGTGGACTGAGTGTTTCAACGAGGCGAGAGTTGCTCTCTCGCCTGCCTATTCTGCCGTCTTCAGTGCGCCTCGTATGTAAACTGTGTTTTCGTAAGTGCGGGTGATTAGCGCATGGTGGGGACTCCATGGTGTGTGTTATACAGTTTTTCAACCGCATTTGCGAGAAATTGAACTATATAGAAGAATTTCATGAGAGGAATTGATCTGTATAGAAAAGCAATAGACCCGTCTTGAAGACCAATAGATGAATAGGCCTGCCTTGGAGGGCAATAAACTAGTTGATGTGCCTTGTAGACCAATAGAACTAACTTGTAGACCAATAGAACTACATTGTAGACCAATAGAACTACCTTGTAGACCAATAGAACTACATTGTAGACCAATAGAACTACCTTGTAGACCAATAGAATACTTGAAAGACCAATAGAACTACTTGTAGCCATAGAACTACATTGTAGACCAATAGAACTACCTTGTAGACCAATAGAACTACATTGTAGACCAATAGAACAACATTGTAGACCAATAGAACTACCTTTTTACCAATGAAACTACATTGTAGACCATAGAACTACATTTGTAGACCAATAGAACACCTTGTAGACCATAGAACTACATTGTAGACCAAAATAGAACTACCTTTTTGAAAATAGAACTAACCTTGTAGAAAAAGAACTACTTGTAGACCAATAGAACTACATTGTAGACCAATAGAACTACCTTGTAGACCAATAGAACTACCTTGTAGACCAATAGAACTACATTGTAGACCAATAGAACTACATTGTAGACCAATAGAACTACCTTGTAGACAATAGAACTACCTTGTAGACCAATAGAAAACTGCCTTGTAGACCAATAGAAAACTGCCTTGTAGACCAATAGAAAACTACCTTGTAGACCAATAGAAAACTCCCTTGTAGCCCAAATAGAAAACTACCTTGTAGACCAATAGAAAACTACCTTGTAGACCAATAGAAAACTACCTTGTAGACCAATAGAAAACTACCTTGTAGACCAATAGAAAACTACCTTGTAGACCAATAGAAAACTACCTTGTAGACCAATAGAAAACTGCCTTGTAGACCAATAGAAAACTGCCTTGTAGACCAATAGAACTACCTTGTAGACCAATAGAAAACTACCTTGTAGACCAATAGAAAACTACCTTGTAGACCAATAGAAAACTACCTTGTAGACCAATAGAAAACTACCTTGTAGACCAATAGAAAACTACCTTGTAGCCCAAATTTAAAAAACTACCTTGTAGACCAATAGAAAACTACCTTGTAGACCAATAGAACTACCTTGTAGACCAATAGAAACAAACCTTGTAGACCAATAGAAAACTGCTTGTAGACCAATAGAAAATTAACTTGTAGCCCAATAGAAAACTACCTTGTAGACCAATAGAAAACTACCTTGTAGACCAATAGAAAACTACCTTGTAGACCAATAGAAAACTACCTTGTAGACCAATAGAACTACCTTGTAGACCAATAGAAAACTACCTTGTAGACCAATAGAACTACCTTGTAGACCAATAGAAAACTACCTTGTAGACCAATAGAAAACTGCCTTGTAGACCAATAGAAAACTACCTTGTAGACCAATAGAAAACTGCCTTGTAGACCAATAGAAAACTACCTTGTAGACCAATAGAACTGCCTTGTAGACCAATAGAAAACTACCTGTAGCCCAAATAGAAAACTACCTTGTAGACCAATAGAACTACCTTAAGCCCATAGAAAACTACCTTGTAGACCATAGAACTACCTTGTAGACCAATAGAAAACTACCTTGTAGACCAATAGAAAACTGCCTTGTAGACCAATAGACAGTTTGAATCAGAATCATCCTGGAACTTGCTCAACGAAGTTATATGAGGAAACAGACAAAAGTTTGTCTTCAGCCCTGGGGAGGGACCTGACGTCAGCCCTGGGGAGGGACCTGACGTCAGCCCTGGGGAGGGACCTGACGTCAGCCCTGGGGAGGGACCTGACGTCAGCCCTGGGGAGGGACCTGACGTCAGCCCTGGGGAGGGACCTGACGTCAGCCCTGGGGAGGGACCTGACGTCAGCCCTGGGGAGGGACCTGACGTCAGCCCTGGGGGGGGAAACCTGACGTCAGCCTGGGGAGGGACCTGACGTCAGCCCTGGGGAGGGACCTGACGTCAGCCCTGGGGAGGGACCTGACGTCAGCCCTGGGGAGGGACCTGACGTCAGCCCTGGGGAGGGACCTGACGTCAGCCTGGGGAGGGACCTGCGTCAGCCCTGGGGAGGGACCTGACGTCAGCCCTGGGGAGGGACCTGCCCGTCAGCCCTGGGGAGGGACCTGACGTCAGCCCGGGGAGGGACCTGACTCAGCCCTGGAAGGGACCTGACGTCACCCCCTGGGGAGGGACCTGCGTCAGCCCTGGGGAGGGACCTGACGTCAGCCCTGGGGAGGGACCTGACGTCAGCCCGGGAGGGACCTGACGTCAGCCCTGGGGAGGGACCTGACGTCAGCCCTGGGGAGGGACCTGACGTCAGCCCTGGGGAGGGACCTGACGTCAGCCCTGGGGAGGGACCTGACGTCAGCCCTGGGGAGGGACCTGACGTCACCCCCTGGGAGGACATGACGTCAGCCCTGGGGAGGGACCTGACGTCACCCCTGGGGGGCCCTGACGTCAGCCCGGGGGAAAGGACCTGACGTCAGCCCTGGGGAGGGACCTGACGTCAGCCCTGGGAGGGACATGACGTCAGCCCTGGGGAGGGACCCTGACGTCAGCCCTGGGGAGGGACCTGACGTCAGCCCTGGGAGGGACCTGACGTCAGCCTGGGAGGGACCTGACGTCAGCCCTGGGGAGGGACCTGACGTCAGCCCTGGGGAGGGACCTGACGTCAGCCCTGGGGAGGGACCTGACGTCAGCCCTGGGGAGGGACCTGACGTCAGCCCTGGGGAGGGACCTGACGTCAGCCCTGGGGAGGGACCTGACGTCAGCCCTGGGGAGGGACCTGACGTCAGCCCTGGGAGGGACCTGACGTCAGCCCTGGGAGGGACCTGACGTCAGCCCGGGGGAGGGACCTGACGTCAGCCCTGGGGGAGGGACCTGACGTCAACCCTGGGGGGGGACCTGACGTCAGCCCTGGGGGGGGAACCTGACGTCAGCCCTGGGGGGGGGACCTGACGTCAGCCCTGGGGAGGGACCTGACGTCAGCCCGGGGGGAGGGACCGGGACTCAGCCCTGGGGAGGGACCTGACGTCACCCCTGGGGAGGGACCTGACGTCAGCCCTGGGGAGGGACCTGACGTCAGCCCTGGGGAGGGACCTGACGTCAGCCCTGGGGAGGGACCTGACGTCAGCCCTGGGAGGGAACCTGAGGGTCAGCCCTGGGGAGGGACCTGACGTCAGCCCTGGGGAGGGACCTGACGTCAGCCCTGGGGAGGGACCTGACGTCAGCCCTGGGGAGGGACCTGACGTCAGCCCTGGGGAGGGACATAACGTCAGCCCGGGGAGGGACCTGACTTCAGCCCTGGGAGGGACCTGACGTCAGCCCTGGGAAGGGATTAAACGTCACCCTGGGATTGGACCTAACGTTAGCCCTGGGGAGGGACCTAACGTCGCACGGGGGTTAGGGATCTAACATCAGCACGGGGGGAGGGATCTAACGTCAGCACGGGGGGAGGGATCTAACATCAGGCCGGGGGGAGGGATCTAACGTCAGCACGGGGGGAGGAACTAACATTCAGCACGGGGGGAGGGATCTAACTTCAGCACGGGGAGGGGAACTAACATCAGAAAGGGGGGAAGGGATCTAACGTCGGGCACGGGGGAGGGATCTAACGTCAGCACGGGGGAGAAGGATCTAACGTCAGCACGGGGGGAGGGACCTAACGTCAGCACGGGGGGAGGGACCTAACATCAGCACGGGGGACAGAACCTAGCTTCAGCACGGGGGAAGGAAGCTAACATCAGCAGGGTGGAAAGGTTGAGGGAAACTCCCCATTTATGGGGCAGAGTCAAAGCCATTGGGGATGGGGAATGTTCAATGCGTCGAATATATTTTTTGAAGGAGGGAGACATGTTAAGTTCTCTGTAAATATGGTTTCAATACCTTTCACAAAATGTCCAGTACTTGTTAGGAATATTATTCATGTCGTCTGACGTTGATAGACTGATGTGTAGTGTGTGTTGTGATGTTGATAGATTGATGTGTAGTGTGTGTTGTGATGTTGATAGATTGATGTGTAGTGTGTGTTGTGATGTTGATAGATTGATGTGTAGTGTGTGTTTTTGATGTTGATAGATTGATGTGTAGTGTGTGTTGTGATGCTGATAGATTGATGTGTAGGTTTGTGTTGTGGATGTTGATAGATTGATGTGTAGTGTGTGTTGTGATGTTTATAAAATTGATGTGTAGTGTGTGTTGTGATTTGATAGATTGATGTTTAGTGTGTGTTGTGATGCTGATAGATTGATGTGTAGTGTGTGTTTTGATGTTGATAGATTGATGTGTAAGTGTGTGTTGTGATGCTGATAGATTGATGTTAGTGTGTGTTGTGATGCTGATAGATTGATGGTAGTGTGTGTTGTGATGTTTATAGATTGATGTGTAGTGTGTGTTTGTGATGCTGATAGATTGATGTGTATGTGTGTTGTGATGCTGATAGATTGATGTGTAGTGTGTGTTTTTGATGCTGATAGATTGATGTGTAGTGTGTGTTGTGATGCTGATAGATTGATGTGTGTTGGGTGTTGTGATGATGTAGACTGATGGTAGTGTGTGTTGTGATGCTGATAGATTGATGTGTAGTGTGTGTTGTGATGCTGATAGATTGATGTGTAGTGTGTGTTGTGATGCTGATAGATTGATGTGTAGTGTGTGTTGTGATGTTGATAGATTGATGGTATGTGGTGTGTTGTGATTATAATTGATGAGTAGTGTGTGTTGGGGATGCAGATAGATTGATGGTTTAGTTGTGTTGTGATCTGATAGATTGATGTGTAGTGTGTGTTGTGATGCTGATAGATTGATGAGTAGTGTGTGTTGTGATGTTGATAGTGTTGAACAGTAATGATAGTAGGCCTAACTTAGTGATGGTACTAGACCTAACTTGTTTATGACAGTAACTTAATAATAAACGTACCTTGGTGATGACAGTATCCCCTAACTTACTGATGACAGTATCTCCTAACTTAGTGATAACAGTAGACCCTTAGTGATAACAGTAGACCCTAACTTAGTGATGACATTATCCCCTAACTTATTGATGACATTATCCCCTAACTTAGTAATGGCAGTAGACCCTGACTTAGTAATGGTAGCAGACCCTAACTTAGTGATGACAGTAGACCCTAACTTAGTGATGACAGTAGACCCTTTAACTTAGTGAAAGACAGTTTGACCCTAACTTAGTGATGCAGTAGACCCTAACTTAGTGATGACAGTAGACCCTAACTTAGTGATGACAGTAGACCTTAACTTAGTGATGACAGTAGACCTTAACTTAGTGATAACAGTAGACCCTCACATAGTGATAACAGTAGACCCTAAGTTAGTGATGACAGTAGACCCTAACTTAGTGATGACAGTAGACCCTAACTTAGTGATGACATTATCCCCTAACTTATTGATGACATTATCCCCTAACTTAGTAATGGCAGTAGACCCTGACTTAGTAATGGCAGCAGACCCTAAATAAGTGATGACAGTAGACCCTAACTTAGTGATGACAGTAGACCCTAACTTAGTGATGACAGTAGACCCTAAGTTAGTGATGACAGTAGACCCTAACTTAGTGATGACAGTAGACCCTAACTTATTGATGACATTATCCCCTAACTTATTGATGGCAGGGGGGGGCGTTCATTGTTGCACTAAGATTGTCCCTTCACTGGCCACAAGTCAAGTGTATGTGAGACACACACTCTCTCACCTCCTCTCTCTATCTCTATCCTGGCACTCAAACACTCACATATACCCCTCCCCCTCTAGCCACCCCTCTCCCACACCCCACACTGTTTACCTCGAAGCTGGAGCAATTCATCCCACTCTGTGTACCCTAAATTGGGAATAAAACGATGAAGCCTTGGTAAACCGGGCGTTGTTAATTAAGCCAAAGCAGCTTTGAAGTAGTGGTGTTGTTGTTCCCGTTCCCTGGAACAAAGACACCTCCGTGGCCCTCTAATGAGAACCGCCCTTTAAATTGTTAATTACGCGGGAAAATTCCCCCTTCCCCTAAGTTTGGAGCCAAAACTGACAGTCACTTGTTTTGTTACAGCTGATTTTGACGTGTTTATTCTTTGGGGGAAGGAGGGAGTTTGTTCTGGTTTTGTTTTTCATTTGTTACTGGTTGTGGTGTTACTATTAGTGTTGGTGTGTTACTGTTATTGGGTTTTTACGTAAATGTTGTTACGTTAGTGTTGCTTTACTGCTGCTTTTGTTACTGTTTTCTGTTGCTCATGTTTTGTTTAGTGTTGCTGGGTTTCTGCTGATGTTGTTACGTTAGTGTTGCTGTTCTGTTCTTTGTTCTGTTAGTGTTGCTGTTACTGCTGATGGTTTGTTATTTATGTTGCGTATGTTCTCCTTTACGTTTTTGTTCGTTACTGCGGTTGTTAGTTATGTTGCTGTTACTGTTGTCATGTTACGTTTTGTTGCGTTACTCGTGTTTTTACTGTTAGTTTGCGTTAGTTGCTTTATGTTACTGTTATGTTTTCTGTTTTTCTGTGCTATGATGTTGTTGTTGTTATGCTGTTTTGCTGCTGAACTTTTCAATTGTTGCTGTTAGTGTTACCGTTACTCCCCTTTTTTTAGTTATTATTTTTACTAAGATGAGGAGGTGTTGTTTCACATTTTATTTCATTTTTTTAAATAAAATAATAATAATAATAAAATAAAATAATAATTAAATAATAATAATAAAAATAAAAATAATAATAATAAAAATAAAAAAATAATAAAAATAAAATAATAATAAATAAAATAATAATAATAATAATAATAATAAAATAATAATAGTAATAAAAATAAAATAAAATAATAATAATAATAATAAAATAATAATAATAATAATAATAAAAAAAATAATAATAATAATAATAATAATAATAATAATAATAAAAAAAATAAGAGGAGGGGGAGGAATTAACCTAGACAGGTTTAAAAAGAGTTTTAGACTAGTTGTGTGTTTTTGTTTGTGTGTGTGTTGTGTGTTGTGTGTGGGTGTGTGTGGGGGGGGGGGGGAAAATTTTTAAATTCTTAGGATCTTCTAAAACCCTTTGATGTTAGTTAGCAAGGAAAAATTAAATATTATGTGATGAAGTATACGGTAGTGTCACGACATGATTTCACTTCTTACTCAGCGTCATTCTACTCTTCCTTTCCTCCTTCTCTTTCCGTCTGTCTTTCCTACTAGTGTGGTGGATTGACAAATAAGTGAGTGTTCAATCAGAGCTCTGAACTCCCACAGAAAAAGACAGGACGTCGCGAAAAAAAAAACAGTTTAGTTTTATTTTTCCCACAATTTTATATTGAGAGAGATGAGAGAGAAGAGAGTGAGAGAGAGAGAGAGGAGAGAGAGAAGGAGAGGACGAGAGAGGGAGATCTGGTGTATATACCCTTCAATGAACATGCGTCATCCATCACGTTAGAGGTTCAACAATGATAAGAGGATAGTTAAACAGCACAGTAGAGGCTGCGACCCTCACTGATGTTACACCCGCCACATCAGGTAGATGATTGACGACCTACTGTTTGTTACTCCGCAATCAGGTAGATGTTGACGACCTCACTGATTGTTACCAGCCACATAGGTAGATGTTGACGACCCTCAACTGATGTTACACGCCACATCAGGTAGAAGCTGACGAACCTCACTGATTGTTTACCCGCCAATCGGGTAGATGTGAGACCTCACTGATTGTCACACAGCCACATTCAGGTGAAGCTGACGACCCTCACTGATAGTTACACAACACATCAGTGTAGAAGATGACGACTCATGATTGTTACACCGCCAATCGGTAGATTTGACGACCTAATGATTGGTAACGCCACATTCAGGTAGATGTTGACGACCTCATGATTGTTAACAGCCACATGGTAGAATGTTGACGACCCTCACAGATGTTACCTCAGCCACATCGGTAGAAGCTGCGACACTCACTGATTATTTACACAGCCACATCAGGTAGAGCTGGCGACCTCATGATTGGTACACAGACCACATCAGGTAGATGTGAACGGACACTCATGATCTTCACACAGCAACATAGGGTAGAAGCTGACGACCTCACTGAATGTTACACAGCCACTTCAGTAGAACCTGACGACCCTCCATGATTGGTACACAGCAATAGGTAGATAGGCAGACGACCCTCACGATTATTACACAGCACATCAGGTAGAAGCTGACGACCCTCACTGATTAATGCCAGCCAATAGGTAGAAGCTGAAGACCCTCATGATTGTTAACATCCAATCAGGTAGAAGATGACGACCCTCACTGATGTTACACAGCCACACTCAGGTTAGAAGCTGGACGACCTCACTGAATATTAACGCCACATCAGGTAGAAGTGACGACACTCATGATTGTTACACAGCCACACAAGGTCGAGCTGACGACCCTCACTGATTATTACACAGCCACATCAGGTAGAAGCTGACGACCCTCACTGATTGTTACACAGCCACATCAGGTAGAAGCTGACGACCCTCACTGATTGTTACACAGCCACATCAGGTAGAAGCTGACGACCCTCACTGATTGTTACACAGCCACATCAGGTAGAAGCTGACGACCCTCACTGATTGTTACACAGCCACATCAGGTAGAAGCTGACGACCCTCAGATTTTACAACAGCCACATCAGGTAGAAGCTGACGACCCTCACTGATTATTACACAGCCAAATCAGGTAGAAGCTGACGACCCTCACTGATTGTTACACAGCCACATCAGGTAGAAGCTGACGACCCTCACTGATTGTTACACAGCCATCAGTAGAAGTGTCGCCCTCATGATTATTACACAGCCACATCAGGTAGAAGCTGACGACCCTCACTGATTGTTACACAGCCACATCAGGTAGAAGCTGACGACCCTTCACTGATTACTTTCACTGCCACTCAGGTAGAAGATGCGACCTCACTCATTGTTACACAGCCACTAAGGTAGAAGTGGGAGGTCGAAGAAATAGGTAAATAATTAGGTTACAGTGGAGAAGAATAACAGGAGGTGAACAGGACAGTCTGAAAAAAAAAATAATGTATTCTAAGACAATTATTCATCCCCTCTCCCCACCCCAAACAAACAAATTAAAAAGATACTCCACAACATCTTGCTCCTGGGGGATTTAAACCTTAAGGCACTAAAATGGAGGATTAGCAAATAAATATTGTGCAATAATAACACAAGGAGGCAGCTCTGATGAAAACTCACAGACTTTTAATCTCTGCACTAAAATTAATTTAAACCAGCAAATAATAGAGCCTACTAGATGGAGAATAACTTAGACAATCTTCACTAATCAATGATGATCTGATAGAATGTCCCCATATCAAAAACAATATACTCTAGATCAAACTAATTGAGGTTAGACACTGTATGCGTGGAGCCCAGACCGACATAATCGAGGCCTAGTCACGAGGAGCATTCACCCAAATTCAACTGCAATAACTCAAAAACATAAGTGGGCCCTAAGTAATCCAAGTCTAACGAATATAAGCTGGGATGATATACTAAGCAACCAGACCCAATTATGCCCTAGAACAGATTAACTTGCGTGGCACTCGATGTATGCACAAGGATTATTCCTGAAGAAAAAGGAGGGGTAGATGTAAATAGAAAGAGACAGGGCCCCGCTTTCCTTTACAGGCGACGAAAGAATAACAGAGCGGATAAAAGAGGTCAATATATCTGAATGCGTTGGGAGACATGGTCAGAAGAAAATGAAAAAGCAAAAAAAAAAAGCATCGAAATTAAGCTAAAGAAATCTTATAGGAGTTGGGAATCAGCGGGGAAGTACTAAAAGCTATAAATGAAAATGAAGAGAAACCCATGTATTTCTCTACTCCTATGCCAAATCAAAGTCGAGAACAACGTCCAGTATTGGGCCCCTATTAAACAAGATGGGTCCTGATGCACGATGACAGAAGGAACATGATGTGAGCTACTAAGTCCCAATATGACTCAGTTTTTAGCAAGCGCTAACCAGATGGAGAGTCGAAGATCAAAATGAATTTTTAAGAGAGAGCCACTAAATTGGGATTAACAAGCATTTCCGATTGTTATCTGACGCTAATGCTTCGAACGGCGATAAATGACATGCCATGCACTTGCCCAGGACCAGGCTCATGGAAACTCAGTGTTCATCAAGAAACTGCAAGAAGCCCCTATCACGAGGCCTTTTCCATCCTATGGAGAGGGAGCATGGATACCACTCAACAAAACAAAAAATGAAACAACATGACACGGGGGTCGTCCCACAGTTTACTAAAACAACAGGTCAAGCCACATCCACAAATGGGGCAGTAATGAACAGCTAAGAACTACAGACCCAATAGCACTAACATCCATATTCATAAAAATCTTTGAAAGGG
>NC_069412.1:72197811-72237811 GCF_026875155.1 Cherax quadricarinatus | reverse complement strand
TTCTGGGATAGACTATTCCTTTATGCTGGGATAGACTATTCCTTCATCTGATAGACTATTTCCTTCATCCCACTCATGTATGCTGGAATAGACTATCACCTTAATGCTGGATAGAACAATTCCCTTCATGCTGGGATAGACAATTCCTTCACCTCTCATGTATTCGGATAGACTATTCCTTCATCCTCACAAGTATGCTGGGATAGAGTATTCCTTCATGCTGGGATAGACTATTCCTTCATCCCTCTCATGTATGCTGGGATAGACTATTCCTTCATCCCTCTCATGTATTCTGGGATAGACTATTCCTTCATGCTGGGATAGACTATTCCTTCATCCCTCTCATGGATGCTGGGATAGTCCCCACAAGGGATGGTGTTACACCTGAACTATCCAACTTCATCCTCCCGTTACTAGAAATTTGATTGCAGAGTTATTAAACCAGTTACGCTACTGCCCTGTTGCTGTCTTCTGTTGGTGTTTGTTGCTATCTCCTTTTGTCTTCTGTTGCTGGCTACTGTTGCTGTTTGTTGCTGACTTCTGTTGCTATCTCCTGATTTCTGTGTCCTGTTCGTCTTTATGTTGTTGTTTGTTACTGACCTTCTGTTGCTGTCTCCTGTTTGCTTCTTGACTTCTGTATGCTGTCTACTGTTGTTTGCCTACTGTTGTCCTGTCTCCACAGTCTCTTCCTCCATCACTCCCGGGCTTTTCCCTCGCAACACTTCCAGTTCTTCCTCCATCACATCCCTGGCTCTTCCTCCATCATCTTCCCCAGATCTTCTTCCAATCACTTCCGCTCTTCCTCCATCACTCATCCCGGCATCTTTTCCTCATCACTTCCAGATTCTTCCTCTCCAACACCCCGGCTCTTTCCTCCATCACTCCCGGCTCTTCACCATCACTTCAGTTCTTTCCCCATCACTCGCCCTCTTCCTCCATCACTCCCGGCTCTTCCATCCATCACTCACCGGCTCTTCCTCCATCCCTTCCAGTTCTTCCTCCATCCTACTCCCGGCTCTTTCCTCCATCCGCTCCCGCTCTTCTCCATCCCTCCAGGTTATCTACCCTTCCCTCTATACATTGAGGAGGTTAGCGTTCCAGACAATCTTGACATGTAAAGAGAGAGAGAGGAGAGTAGGAGAGAGAGAGAGAGAGAAGAGAGAGAGAGAGAGAGAGAGAGAGAGAGAGGAGATAGAGAGAGAGAGAGAGAGAGAGAAGAGAGAGAGAGAGAGAAGAATGAGAGAGAAAGAGAGAGGATAGAGAGAGAGAGAGAGGAGAGAGAAGAGAGAGGAGATATAGAGAGAGATAGAGAGAGAGAGAGATAGATCTGTACGAGGCCAAGTACCATCACAGCAACCTTGATTTGCTCCACTTTCTTGGGTTGCCTGCCCCCCTCTCATCTTCGACTGCTTTACAGAGGTAGAGAACAGAGCAAGACGTCCACATCTCTTCGGGCCTGGACGCCATCCTGGATAGATCTTTCATTTCAAGCAGAGCCTTCAACATAGGAGGGATGTGGGTGGCCTTACAGTTTATGTACAAGGCCAAGTGCATTTCAAAAATACCACAACTTGATCCACTTACGAGGACAGCGTGAAACACGCTTTTATGCCACAAGACGGGCAGAAAGCAGCAACTCACTCTGCTGTACCCTCTCCAGAACAAACACTCCATCTGGATCATACATACCCAGGATGACTCGAGTAATGGAACACATTCGTACAGCATAATGAAGTCAACGATGATAAAGTCTGTTGATCAAAAGAAAGATGCTGGGTGCCCACAGATGGACATAACTTCATCCTGTTCCCTACTTGTATGGTCTCATAACAATAAAAATGCTTTCAAAAAATGAGCTTGAAGTAGGTAACACTCTTAGCTTGCCAATAAGTTAGGAATCCTTAACCTTAAATAGCTGTCAATAAAGCTAGGGATCCTAAACCTTGTTCAAACCCTGTGTAAAAAAAAAAAAAAAAAAAAACAAAGAGAGAGATGAAGAGAAGATAGAGAGAGAGAGAGAGATAGAGAGAAAAGAGAGAGAGAGAAGAGAAGAGATGAAAAGAGAAGAGAGAGAGAAAGGAGAGGAGAGAGAGAGAGTAACGAGAGAGAGAGTTTTGGATAAGGATCAATCACAGAACAAACGAAACATAATAACGTCACTAATAATTACGGCCATTCAGGGCTGTTTTCCGCCTGATTACCTACCACAGTTCCTACCGCTAAAGCTCTTGTATATGCCCTTACTGTTTTTATTATTATTATTATTATTTATTATTATTATAACTATTATTATTAAATTATTATTATTATTATATTATTATTATTAATTATTATTATTATTGTAATACCAATTATAATACTTTATGCACAAGCTTCAGGTTTCACACGTAATTAAGATACTTGTAAATTGTGATGTGTTATGTATATTGTTATGTATTATTAAGGGTATGTTTCTGTATTGAGTAATTTTATGTATTAAGTTGTGTATGATTCTGTATTTCAGAGATGCTTGTGGAAGATACTACCACCACTACCTAACAACTACAACTGTTATGACATCACCGCTATCTTACCAACAACAGCAGCGGCTACGACGACCATCGCCACCAAACTACCACCAACCCACCACCATCATCACCACCCAACCACCATCACCAGACAAACACACCACCAACTCCACCAGAACTACCACTAAGCCCACCCACCGAATCACCACTACCCCCCACCCTCACCACTAACCCACCACCATCGCCACCGAGATAACTACCACCATACACCACTAAACCCCACCACCATCACACTAACCCCTCCACCATCACCACTACCCACCACACCATCACCCACCAACCCACCACCCATCACCACTAACCATCACCATCACACTAACCCACCAACATCACCACTCTCCAATCCCACCACCATCACCACTAGCCCCACACCATCACCACTACCCACCACCATCACCACTAACCCACCTAACAAACACCACTAACCCACCACCATCACACTAACCACCAATCATCACCACTAACCCACCACCATCACCACTAACCCACCAACATCACCACCAACCTCACCACCATCACCACTAACCCACCACCATCAAACCATCCAACTCACCACCATCAAACACCACTAACCCACCACCATCAGCACTAACCTCACCAACATCACCACCCAACTTCACCACCACACCACTAACCCACCATCCAATCACCACCAACTCACCACCAACACCACTCACCCACCACCATCACCAACTAACCCACCAACATCACCACTAACATTCCACAAACCCACCACCATCACCTAATAACCCACCAACTCACCACTAACCCACCACCTCACCACTACCCACCACAATCACTCACCAACCCACGGCACCATCACCACTAACCCCCCCACCACCATCACCACCAACTCAACTCACCACCAACACTCACTAACCCAACCACCTATCAGCACAAACCCACCAAACATCACCACCAACTCACCACCACACCACTAACCCACCACCATCACCACCAACTTCACCACCATCACCACTAACCCACCACCATCACCACTAACCACCACATCACCACAGAACCCACCACCAACCCACCACTCATCACCACAACCCAACCAACATCACCACAAACCCCCCACCATCACCACTAAACCCACCAACATCACCACCTAACTCACCACCATCACCACTCAACCCCACCACCATCCCCACAAACACACCACCAACCACGCACTACCTAAAACCCACCACCATCAGCACTAACCCCACCAACATCACTCACCAACTCACCACCATCACCACTAACCCACCACCATCACACCAACTCACCAACCATCACCACTAACCCCACCAACATCACCACCAACTCACCACCATCACCACTAACTCACCACCATCTACCATCATCACCACTAACCCACCACCATCTCACCACCACCACCACCATCACCACTAACCCACCACCCATCACCAACTAACGCACCAACATCCCACACCTTCACCATCATCACCACTAACCCACCACCATCACCACCAACTCCACCACCATCCACCACTACCCACAACCATCACCACTAACCCACAACATCAACTACCAACTCACCAACCATCACCACTAACCCACCACCATACGCACCAACACACCACCATCACCACTAACTCGACCACCATCACCACCAACTCACCCCCATCAACCACAAAACCACACACAACACCACTATACCCACCAGACATCACTCACCAACTCACCCAATCACCACTAAACCCAACCACCACACCACCAACTCACCACCATCAACCACACCCACCAACATCACCACCAACTCTAATCCATCAACCACTAATCACCACCATCACCACCACTCACATCATCACCTCACTAACCCACCACCATCCCACCAACCCACCACCATCACCACTAACCCACACCATCACCACCAACTCAAACCACCATCACCACTAACCCACTACCATTACCACCGAACTCACCACCATCACCACTAACCGCCCACCATCACCACCAACCACCAACTCACCATACATCACCACTAACCCACCACCATCACCAATACCCACCACCACCACCATACCCACATCCATCACCACTGACCACCACCATCACCACTAACCCACCACCATCACCACTTAACCCACCATCATCACCACTAAACCCACACACCATCACCACTAAACCACCACCATCACACTAACCCACCACCAATCACCTACTCAACCCACCACCATCACTAAACCACCACCATCACCACTAACCCACCACCATCACACCAACGACCACCACCATTCACCACTAACCCACCACCATCACCACTAAACCCACCACCAACACCACTAACCCACCACCATCACCACCAACGCCGCCACCATCACCACACTAACCCACCACCATCACCACTAAACCCCACCAACATCACCACCAACTCACCACCATCTACCACTAACCCCACTAAACCATTACCACCAACTCACCACCATCACCACTAACCCACCACCATCACCACCAACTCACCACTCACCATCATCACCACTAACCCACCACCATCACCACTAACCCACCACCCCCACCACTAACCCACCACCATCCCCACTGACCCACCAACCATCACCACAACCCACCACCATCACTCACTAAACCCACCACCATCACCACTAAACCACCTCCATCACCACTAAACCACCACCATCACCACTAACCCACCACCATCAACCACTAACCCGACCACCATCATAAACCACACCATCGACCACAAACCTCACCACCATCACCACCAAAACCACACCACCATCACCACTAACCCCACCACCATCACCACTAACCCACCACCTCACCACAACCCACCACCGATCCACCCCACAAACCCACCACCATCACCACCAACCCACCACCATCACCACTAAAACCACCACATCACCACTAACCCACCACCATCACCACTAACCCAGTACCATCACCACTAACCCACCATCATCACCACCCTTTAAAACCACCACCATCACCACGAACCCACGCACCATTCACCACCAACCCACCACCATCACCACAACCACCATCCCCCCCTCACCACCAACCTCACCACCATCACCACTAAACCCAAACACCATCTCACACCAACTCCCAGACTCACCACCATCACCACTAACCACGCACCATAAGCACTAACCCACCAACATCACCACCAACTCACCCACCATCACCACTAACCCACCACCATCACACCAACCAAACACCACCATCACCACTAACCCACCAACCATCCACCACCAACTCACCACCACACCACTAACTCACCACGCCATCTACCATCATCACCACTAACCCACCACCATCACCACCAACCCACCACCATCACCACTAACCCACCACCATCACCACTAACCCCACCAACATCACCACCAACTCACCATCATCACACTAACCCACCACATCACCCCCAACTCACCACCATCACCACTAACCCACCACTAATCACCACTAACCCACCAACATCAACACCAACTCACCAATCCATCACCACTAACCCAGCCACCAGCATCACCACCAAACTCACCACCATCACCACTAACCACCACCATCACCACACCAACTCACCACCATCACCACTAAAACCACCACAACACACTAACCCACCAACATCACCACCAACTCTCCACCATCACCAAAAAAAAAACCATATACCCCCCCCTACCGACAGCACTGCCACCACCATTCACCACCAACCACACCATCACCCACTAACCCACCAACAACACCACCACTCACCCCACTCATCACCACTAACCACCACCATCACCACAAATCTCACACCCCTCATCAACACACTACCCACCACCATCACCACCAACCCACCACCATCAAACCACAACCCCACCACCAACACCACTAACCCACCAACAACACCACCACTCACCTACCATCACCACAAACCCACTACCATTACCACCAACTCACCACAATCACACTCACCCACCACCAGCACCACCAACTCACCACCACAGTCCATTCACACCACTATCCACCACCATCACCACTAACCCACTCAACCACCACCACATCCCACAACCATCACCACTGACCCACACCATCACCACTAACCCCCACCCAACACCACTAACCCACCACACCTGCACAACTAACCCAACCACCATCAACCACAAAAACCACCACCACATCCACTAACCCACCACCATCACCACTTAACCCACACCATCACAAAACCACCACCATCACCACTAAACCCACCTCCATCACCACCTAACCCACCACCTCACCACTAACCCCACCACCATCACAACTAAACCCCCAACCATCACCACAACCACCTACCTGATCACCACCAACCCACCACCACACCCACTACACTCACCACCATCACCACTAACCCACCAACAACACCACCAAACACACCACATCACACTAACCCACTAACCCATTACCACCAACTCAACTCACCACCCATCACCACTAAAACCCACCACCAAACACCACCAACTCACCAACTCACCATCATCACCACTAACCCACCACCATCACCACTAACCTACTACCACCACCACCAACTCACTAACCCACCAACCATCACCACTGAACTCACCACCATCAGCCACTAACCCACCACCATCACCACTAACCCACCACCTATCACCAATAACCACCACCATCACCACTAACCACCACCATCACCACTAACCCATCACCATCACCACTACTCACCGACCATCATAAACCACCACCATTCAACCACTAACCCACCACCATCACCACCAACCGCCACCACCATCACCACTAACCCACCCACCATCACCACTACCCCCAACCCACCACCATCACCACTAACCCACCACCATCACACCACCAACCCACCCACCAGCACCACCTAACCCACCACCATCACCACTAAAACCACCAAAACCACCACCATCACCACTAACCCACCACCATCACCACAAACCCATCCAACAACCACTAACCCACCATCAACACCACTAACCAACACCATCACCACGAACCCACACCATCCACCACCAACCCACACCATCACCATCAACCCACCATTATCACGCACTAAACCAACACCATCACCCACTAACCAACCACCATCACCACTAACCCTCCACCATCACCACTAACCACCACCATCACCACTAACTCACCAACATCCCCACTAACCCACCACCAGTCACTACCTAACCCACCACCATCACCACTACCCACCAACATCACCACCAACTCACCACCAACATCACCATAACCCACCACAATAACTACTCACACACCACATCACCACTAACGCACCACCATCACCACCAACTCACTACCATCACCACTACCCCACCACCATCACCACTACCCACCTCCATCACCACTAACCCACCTCCATCACCACTAACCCACCACCATCACTAACCCACTCTACCATCACACTAACCCACCACCATCACCACTAACCCGCCAACAACACCACTAACCCTCCACCATCACCACTAACCACTACCATCACCACTAACCCACACCATCACAACCACTAACCCACCACCATCACCACTAACCCACCACCATCACCACTAACCCACCACCATCACTACTAACCCACCACCATCACCACTAACCCACCACCATCACCACTAACCCACCACCATCACTACTAACCCACCACCATCACCACAAACCCCACCCCCCCCAAACCACACCCTACCCACCACATCACGACACTAACTGCACCACCATCACTACTAACACCACCACCATCACCACGAACCCACCACCATCACCACTAACCCACCACCATCACTACTAACCTACCACCATCACCACTAACCCATCACCATCACCACTACCCACCACCATCCACCCACTAACCCACCACCATCACCACAAACCCACACTAACCCACACCATCACACTAACCCACCACCATCACTACTAACCCACCACCATCACCACTAACCCACCAGCACCATCACCACTAACCCACCACTATCACTACTAACCCATCGCACCCATCACCACAAACCCACCACCATCACTACTAACCCACCACATCACCACTAACCCATCACCATCACCACTAACCCACCACATCACAACTACCACACCCACCATCACTACTAACCCACCACCATAACCACTAACCCACCACCATCACTACTAACCCACCACCATCAACCACTACCCACCACCATCAACACTAACGCCACCACCATCACCACTACCCACCACATCACTACTAACCCACTCACCATCACCACTTAACCCACCACCACACCACTAACCCACCACAATCCACCACTGATCCCAGCCACCATCACTACTAACCCCCACCATCACCACCTACCCACCACCATCACCACTAGAACCCACCACCATCACCACTAACCCACCAACCATCCACCACTAACCCACCACCATCAACCACTATCCCCCCACCATCCCACTAACCCACCACCAACACCACTAACCCACCACCATCACCAACTACCCACCACCACACCACTAACCCGACCGAACCCATCACCACTAACCCACCACCATCACCACCAACTCACCACCATACACAACCCACCACCATAATCACTAACCCACCAACATCACCACCACTCACCACCATCACCACTAACCCACCACCAACACCACCAACTCAACACTCAACCACACACCACTAAACCCCACCAACATCACCACCAACTCACCACCATCACCACTAACTCACCACCATCTTATTACCATCAACACCACTAACCCACCACCATCACCACCAACCCACCACCATCACCCACTAACCCACCACCATCACCACAAACCCACCAACATCACCACAACTCTCCATCATCACCACTAACCCACAACAATCACCACCACTCACCACCATCACCAAAACCCACACACCATCACACTAACCCACCAACATCAAACACCAACTCACCACCATCACCACTAACCCGACCACCCATCACCACGCAACTCACCACCACACCACTAACTCACCACCATAACCACCCACTCAGCACATCACCCCTTAAACCACCACCATCACCAACTAACCCACAACATCACCATCCACTCAACCACCATCACCACTAACCCACCACGCATCACCACCAACTCACTCACCATCACCACTATAACCCACCAACATCACCACCAACGACACCACCACACCACTAACCACACCCACCATCGTGCCCCAAACTCACCATCATCACCACTTACCCACCCACCACCATCACCACCAACACCACCACCATCACCACTAACCCACTCACCATCCACCACAAAAACCCACCAACATCACCACGCAAATCACCACCATCACCACTACCCACTACCATTACCAACCAACTCACCACCATCACCACTAACCCACCACCATCACCACCAACTCACACCAACTCCCATCATCACCACTAACCCACACCCACCACTAACCCAGCCACCACCACCACTAACCCACATCCATCACCACTGACCCACCAACCATCACCACTAACCCACCACCATGCACCACTAACCCACCACCATCAACACTAACCCACCACCATCACCACTAAACCCCCACCATCACCACTAACCCACCACCATCACCACTAACTCACCACCATCACTAAACCCCACATCACCACAACCCACCACAATCACCCCAGCCCACCACCATCACCACTAACCGCCACCACCATCACCACAAACCCACCACCATCACCACTAACCCACCACCATCACCACCAACCCACCAACAGCACCACTAACCGACCACCCTCACACTAACCCACCTCCATCACGACTAACCCACCACCAACACCACTAACCCACCACCCACACCAGCTAACCCTACCACCTCACTACAACCCACCACCAGCACCACGAGCCCACCACCATCACCACTAACCCACCACCATCACCCACTTCACACCACCACCCAGTCACCACTAACCCACATCTTCACCACTAACCCACCACCACACCACGAACCCACCACCATCACCACTGAACCCTCCATCACCCATCACCACTAACCCACCACCATCACCACTAACCCCACCACCATCACACACGAACCCACCACTCATCACACTACCCACCACCATCTCCACTAAACCACCACCATCACCACTACCCCACCACCATCACCACTAACCCACCCCATCAATAAACCACCACCTCACCACTAACCCACCACCAGCACCACCAACCCACACCATCCACCCTCAACGCCACACCATCACCACTAACCCACCACCATCAACCACTAACCCACCATCAGCACCACCAACCCTCCACCATCACCACCAACCCACCACCACCACCACTAAACCACCAGCCATCACCACTAACCCATCCACCATCACCACTATCACCAGTACATCACCACTAACCCACCATCATCACCACTAAACCACCACCATCACCACGAACCTCCACCATCACCACCAACCCACCACCATCACCAGCAGACCCAGCCACCATCTACCACTAAACCACCAAACATCACCCACTGACCCAATCCCACCACCATCACCACTAACCCTCCATCCATCACCACTAACCCACCACCATCACCACTATCTCAGCACACCAGCACCCACTAACCCACCACCATCACTACTAACCCACCACTCATCACCCTAACCCACCAACATCACCACCAACTCACCAACATCACCATAACCCACCACCATAACCACTAACCCACCACCATCACCACTAACGCAACCACCAGCACCAACAACTCACTACCATCACACTAACCCCACCATCATCACCACGAACCCACACCATCACCAGTAACCCACCTCCATCACCACTAACTCCACCACCATCACTAACCCAACTACACCATCACCACTAACCCACCCACCATCACCACTAACCCGCCACCACACACTAACCCGCCACCTTCACTCTAACCCACGAACCATCACCACTAACCCAACTCCATCACCACTAACCCCAACACCATCACCACTAACCCAACACCATCACCACTAACCCACCACCATCACAGACTAACCCACCACCATCACCACAAACCCACCACCAATCACCACAACCCCCTCCACCATCTCTACTCTAACCCACCACCATTCACCACTAAACCACCACCATCACCACTACCCACCACCATCACCACTAACCCACCATCATCACTACTAACCCACCACCAGCCACCCACGAACCCACCACCATCACCACTAACCCACCAGCCATCACTACTAACCTACCACCATCACCACTAACGCCAACACCATCACCACGAACCCACCACCATACCACTACCCCTCCACCATCACCACTAACCCGACCACCATCTCCACTAACCCACCACCATCAGACTAACCCTCCACCATCACCACGAACCCCCCACCCATGCACCACTAACCCACCACCATCACTACTAACCCTCCACCATCACCCACTAACCACCTCCATCACTACTAAACCACCACCATCACCACAAACCCATCACCAGCACCACTACCCACCACCAGTCACCACTACCCACCACCATCACTACGAACCACCACCATAAACCCTAAACCACCACCATCACTACGACCCACCACCATCACCACTAACCCACCACCATCACCACTAACCCACCACCTCACCACTAACCCACCACCTGCTTACTAACCCGCCACCAACACCACGAACCCACCACCATCACCACTAACCCATCACCATACCACTAACCCACCACCATCACGACTAACCCACCACCATCACCACTAACACCACTCCCCACCAATAACCCCACCACATCACCACTAACCCACCACCATCACCACTATTCCACCACCTTCCAACCACTAACCCACCACCATCACCACTAACCCACCACCATCACCACTAACCCCACCACCAATCCACCACGCACTAACCCACCACCATCACCACAACCCACCACCGATCTCCATAAACCCACCACCATCACCACTAAACCCACCACCATCACCAGTAACTCCACCACATCACCACTAACCCACCACAGCCCAGGAACCCACCACCATCACCAGTAACCTCCACCATCACCAGAACCCACCACAATCACCACGAACCCACCACCATCACCAGGACCCACCACCATCACCACTAACCCACCACATCACGCACTAACCCACCACCACACCACGAACCCAGCCACCATCACCATCTAACCCACCACCATCCCACTAGCCACACCATCACCAATAACCCACCACCATGCAACCACTAACCCACCACCATCACCACTAACCCACCACCACACCACTAACCCACCACCATCACCACTAATCCCACCACCATCATCCAACTAACCCACCACCCATCACCACTAACCCACCCCCCATCACCAATAACCCTCACCATCACCGAGACTAACCCCCACCATCACCACTACCCACCACCATCACCACTATCCCAACCATCACCACGTAGCCCACCACAAGCGCACCACTAACCCACCACCACACCACTATCCCACCTCCAGCCACCACTAACACCACCACCATCATCATACCACCATCCATCACCACTAACCCACCACCATCACCACTATCCCACCACCATCACCACTAAACCCACCACCGTCCACATAACCACCACCGTCACACTAACCCACCACCATCACTACTAGCCCACCACCATCACCACTAAACCCCACCACCATCACCACTCACCCACCACCATCCCACTAACCAACCACCATCACCACTAACCCACCACCATCACCACTTCGCCCACCACAATCACTCCTAACCCACACCCATCACCACTAACCCACCAACCAACACCACTAACCCACCACCCTCACCAGCTAACCCACCACCATCACCACTAACCCACCACATCACCACTACCCAACACACCATCACCACTAACAACCCACCACATACCAACTAACCCACAACCATCACCACTATCCCACCCACCATCACCACTAACCCACACCATCACCACTAACCCACCCCCATCACCACTAACCCAACCACCATCACCACTAGCCCACCACCCATCACCACTAAACAGACCACCATCACCACTAACCGTCACCACCATCACCACTAACCCCACCACCATCAACCACTTAACCCACCACCATCACCACTAACCCACCACCATCACCACTAACACACCAGCCCCCCCACACTAACGCCACCACCATCACCACTACCCCTCCACCGTCACCCACTAACCCACCACCGCACCCACTAACCCACTCACCATCACTACTAGCCTAACCACCATCACCACTAACCCACCACCAATCACCACTAACCAACTCCATCACCACTAACCCACCACATCACACTACCCCACCAACCAATGCATCACCACTAACCCACCACCATCACCACTAACCACCACCATCACCACTAACCACCACCACACCACCTAACCCAGCACCATCACAAGTAACCCACACCATCACCACAGACCCACCACATCACCACTAAGCCCACCCCATCACTACTAACCACCCTATCAACCACTAACCCACCACCATCACCACTAAACACCACACCATCACCACTAACCCACCACCATCACCACTACCCACCACCATCACCACAACCCACACCATCCACACCACTACCCCACCACCCATCACCACTAACCCACCACCTGCAACCACTAACCCACCACCATCACCACTAGCCCACCAACCATCACCACTAACCCACCACCCATCACACTAACGTAACCCACCACCATCACCACTAACCACTCACCATCACCGCTCTCCACTAACTCCCACCACCATCACCACTAACCCACCCACCATCACCACTAACCCACCTACCATCACCACTAACCCCCACCAGCACCACAACCCCCACCATCAACCCGAACCCTCCAACCATCACACCAACCCACCACCATCACCACTAACACCCACCACCACACCACTGAGCCCACCACCATCACCACTAACCGACCACCATCACCACTAACCCACCACCATCACCACTAACCACCACCATCAACCACTAACCCAACACCACCATCACCACTAACAACCCCACCACCATCACCACAACCACCACCCATCACCACTAACCCCCCACCATCACCACTAACCCCACCCCCGTCACCACTAACCCACCACCGTCACCACTAACCCACCACCATCACTACTAGCACACCCCCATCACCACTAATCCCACGCACCATCACACCACTAACCCAACACCATCAACCACAACCCACCACATCACCACTAACCCACCACCATCACCACTACCCACCACCATCACAACTAACCCACCACCATCACCACTAACCCCACCACCATCACCACTAACCCACCACCAATCACCAACAAACCCCACCACCATCACCACTAACCCACCACCATCACCACTACCCACCACCATCACTACTAACCGAACCCACCACTATCACCACTAACCCACCACCATCACCCTAACCCACCAACCATCACCACTACCCACCAACATCACCACTAACCCACCACCATCACCACAACCCACCACCATCCACCACTAACCCACCACCAACACCACTAAACCCACCACCATCACACTTAGCCCACCACCATCACTACTAACCCAACCACCACACCACTAACTCCACCATCAATCACCAACTAACCCACCACCACACCACTAACCCCCACCACCATCACCACTAACCCACCGACCATCACCACTAACCCACCACCAGCACCACTAACCCACCACCATCACTACTAACCCACCACCATCACCACTAACCCACCACCATCACACCACTAACCCACCACCATCACTACTAGACCCACCACCACACCACTAGCCCACCACCATCAACCACTAACCCACCACCATCACCACCACCCACCACCATCACACCACTAATCCCCACCATCATCACCACTAACCCACCACCAAACCACTAACCCACCACTGCATCACCACTAACCCACTTCACCATCACTCACTAACCCACCACTATCCCCACTAACCCACCACCATCACCACTACCCCACCACCATCACCACGACCCACCACCATCACCCACTAACTCCCCCACCATCAACACTAACCCACCACCATCACCCTAATAACCCAACCACCATCACCCACTAACCCACCACCATCAACACTAACGCCACCACCATCAACCACTAACCCCACCACCATCACCAGTAACCCCACCATTACCACTACCCACCACCATCACAAGTAACCCCACCACCCATCAACCAGTAACCCCCACCATCACCACATCCCACCACCATCACCACCTAACACCACCACCATCAACTCACAACCCACCACCATCAACCAGTAACGCCACCACCATCACCACTAACCCCACCACCATCACCACTAACCACCACCATCACCACTAACCCACCACCATCACCACAGAACCGCTCCACCATCACCACTAACCCACACCATCACCAGTAACCCACACCATCACCACTAACCCATCCACCATCACCACTAACCCACCACCATCACCACTAACCCACCACCATCACCACTAACCCAGGTCCACCATCACCACTAACCCACCACCATCACCACTAACCCCCCTCCACCTTCACCACTAACCCACCACACCATCACCACTAACACACCACCACACCACTAGGCCCACCACCATCAACCAGTAACCCACCACCCATCATCACGAACCCACCACCATCATCACTAACCCACCACCATCACCACTAACCCACCACCATCACCACCTAACCAACCCACCACCATCACCACTAACCCACCACCATCACCACTAACCCACCACCATCCACCACTAACCCACCACCATCAACCACCGTAACCCACCACCATCACCACTAACCCACCACCATCACCACTAACCCACCACCATCACATTTCTAACCCACCACCATCACCACTACCCACCACCATCACCACTAACCCACCACCATCACCACTAACCCACCACTAGCCACACTTCACAAAACATGAACAGTTCTGAAGTCTTCATTCTTAGCATCAAAACCTTCATACACATTTATTTCCGAGTGATTTTGAGAGTTCAAAGTCATAAAGACAATCTGAATCTATTAAAATCTGCTCTGTTTTTAAAAGGATCAACAAGTGGACACTTTTGAAAGGTGTCGTGGCATAAGAAACAAAAGAGCATCAAATAGGTCAATAAAACATAAATAAAGAACCATTGAAAAACTCAATAGTGTTATTTTTGTGTGTGTGATAAAAGTAGTATGATATAACCCGGTGAGGGTATTCTTGTGCGGTTATCACAGAGCTTCTTCAGTTATCACCTTCATACTGAACGATAACACTCGCTTGTACATCTGAAATCTATGAAAAGAAACAAAGATAAGGAGGGTTGGAAAGCGCGAGCGAGGGAGGAAGAACAGGAGGAGAGAGGGAAGAAGGGAGAGAGATGTAGAAGAGGAGTGAGAGAGAGAGAGAAAGCCACCCCCAGTACTATGAAAGAGAGTAAACTGGTGATACTGGGGGCCGGAGGAGTGGGTAAGACGTCTCTGGTTCTTCAATTCCTTCAAGGATTCTTCTCCACCGCCTACAAACCCACGGTTGAAGACTGCTACAGCCACACACTACAACTTCCTAGTAAGTGCGTCTATTTCACTAGTAGATCTTTACGTTATTGCGTTCACTGGGGGTCATACAACACCAGGGATAAATGGAAAGCAGTCAGGCTCAACCCTGATTGGGGTCAAAAGTCCCTTCGTAGGTTCTAACGTCTAAACTACAGCTTCCTAGTTAGTACCTATGCTCTTGCATGTACCAGCTGCATGTTGATCTCTGTAAACTGCTACAGCCATTCACAACAACTTCCTAGTAAGTGCGTCTATTTCGCTAGTAGATCTTTACGTTATTGCGTTCACTGGGGGTCATACAACGCCAGGGATAAATGGAAAGCAGTCAGGCTCAACCCTGATTGGGGTCAAAAGTCCCTTCGTAGGTTCTAACGTCTAAACTACAGCTTCCTAGTTAGTACCTATGCTCTTGCATGTACCAGCTGCATGTTGATCTCTGTAAACTGCTACAGCCATTCACAACAACTTCCTAGTAAGTGCGTCTATTTCGTTAGTAGATCTTTACGTTATTGCGTTCACTGGGGGTCATACAACGCCAAGGATAAATGGGAAACAATCAGGTTCAACCGCAAAGTGAGGAAGGTTGGGTGAATTCAGTCCTTGAAGTCAAAAGTCCCTTTATAAATTCTTGCTCCTACATATTACTGCTTCCCAGTAACTACCTCTACTACTGCATGTAACATAGGCATGTAGGTCCCTGTAGACTGCTTCAGCCAACGCTAGACTGCACGAGGGTCATTAAAACTATATCATACCACTTTGCTAACATCAAGAATACTTGAAGCTTTGAAATATGGATTAAGATGAGTTCTCGGTGCGTATACACTGAGAGATGTATATCTCTGGTATATATACACTGAGAGATATATATCCCTGATGTATACACAGTGAGAGATATATATCTCTGGTGTACATACAACGAGAGATATATCCCTAGTATATATACAATAATATAACCATTTGGTGTATTTATAATGAGGAATATATACCTCTGGTGAATATACATTAAGAGATATACACCTCCTTAGGTATAACACTATGCTGTAGAAATTTATAGATGATGGAAGTTTTTGTAGTCATTGTAGTTCATAATGCAGCAACGTGTATGTGTTGATCCTGTAGCTACATGTGTGTATCAGTAGCTGGTTTTAAGGTTGACCTTCACAGGGAGACTGCATGTTGCATGCAAAGAGTATGTACCCTTTATTCGGAACATGTGAACACCCTAATAAAAGGCTACCTCGCAAACAAGCGAATCAGGTCGCTAAGGGTTTGATGATTTACGGGGCCCCATCGTCAAATCAGCACCTAGGTTCAGCCAATCATATTGTGGAACTGGCAATTGTGAAGGTGACGTGGATACCGCTCACATTCTCACCCGTGTCATTTTCACCCAGCTGCTGGTTGAACACGGTTTTCGATTCTGTCTCCCGGCTGTGTCTTTGCCTCTTGATTTACCGTGTTGTACACATATATTCCAACTGTATATAGTGTACATACTTGTAAATACTTATAATCGCACTTGGTGAAGTGCTCCCATTTACACCAAGATAACAGGCCTTTTTGTTCCAGGGAAATCAGATCTAACCTTCGCATTAGAGGAGCATCGGAAATGCTAAAGCAAAATAATTTTGATGTGTGAAAACTATCGGATCTCACTTTTTCTCTGCTATTGTGTCTTTGTATTCTCACAGAACTGGTATTTTGTGTTTATTCTCAACAAAATGTTCTTGATATCTGGGAAAAAATCAGGAGGTGATTGAGAAAGTTATCGTATTTGTTTTTAAATCTGGTGTAGTTGATATCAAAGTTTTTCACCCACTTGGGATCCCACAAGGTCTTCATCTGGGTCTACACTAAATGTGAGAATGGACAGGATGGAAAATACAATTGTCTAGTCTCTCAGTAAGGACATTATCGGGCGTTGAATGTTGTAAGACTCAGAATAACCGCTTGCTTCTCATATTTCTGAAAATGCTATCCACCCACCACCATCACTACTCCACCAACAACCATCACTGCTCCACCCACCACCATCACTACTCCACCCACCACCATCACTACTCCACCCACCACCATCACTACTCCACCAACCACCATCACTGCTCCACCCACCACCATCACTACTCCACACACCACATCATACTCCACCCACCACCATCACTACTTCACCCACCACCATCATTACTTCACCACCACCATCACTACTCCACCTACGACATCACTCATCCACCCCCCGCCATCACTGCTCCATCCAGCACCATTACTACTCCACCCCCAACCATCACTACTCGCCCACCACCATCACTACTCCACCTACACCCATTATTACTCCACCATCACCATCACTACTTCTCCCGCAATTATCACTACTACACCCACCACCATCACTACTCCACCACCACCATCACTACTCTACCCACCACAAACACTACACCCACCATCATCACTACTCCACCACCACCATCACTATTACACCCACCACTATCACTACTACACCCACCAACATCACTACACACATCACATCACTACTCCACCACCACCAACACTCCTCAACCCCCCACATCACTACTCCACCCACCACCATTACTGCTACACCCACCAAAAACATCAATACTACGCCCAGCACCATCTCTTCTCCACACACTACCATCACTGCTCTACCCACAACCATCATCCTCCCCCCACCACTATCACTGATACACCCACCATCATCGCTACTCCCCACCATCATCACTGATCCACCCACCCCTATCACTACTATACCCACTACTTTCACTGATTCACCCACTACCATCACTATTACACCCAACACCATCATACTCCACTTACCACTATCACTACTGCACCCACCATTATCACTGTTTCACCCACCACCATCACTATTACACCCACCGCCATCACAACTACACCCACCACTTTCACTACTCCTACCACCACCAACATCACCCCTCCACCAGAACTATCACTACTCCACCCACCATTATCACTATAACCAGCACTAAACACTGCTTACACCCACCACTATAATTTCTCCACCATTACTATCACTACTCCACCACTACCATCTCTATTACACCCACCACCATCACTCCTCACCCACCACCATCACTACTCCACCCACCACCATCACTACTCCACTCACCACCATCACTACTCCACCCACCACCATCACTACTCCACCCACCACCATCACTACTCCACCCACCACCATCAATGCTCCACCCACCACCATCACTACTCCACCCACCATCATCACTACTCCACCCACCACCATCACTACTCCACCCACCACCATCACTACTCCATCCACCACCATCACTACTCCACCCCCCACCATCACTACTCCACCCACCACCATCACTACTCCACCCACCACCATCACTACTCCACCACCACCATCAGTGCTCCACCCACCACCATCACTACTCCACCCACCACCATCACTACTCTTACCCACCACCATCACTACTCCACCCACCACCATCACTACTCCACCCACCACCATTACTACTCCACCCACCCCATCAATGCTCCACCACCACATCACTACTCCACCACCACCATCACTACTCCACCACCACCCTCACTACTCCACCACCACCATCACTACTCCACCCACCACCCATCACTACTCCACCACCCCATCACTGCTCCACCACCACCATCAATGCTCCCCCCACCACCATCACTACTCCACCCCCCACCATCACTACTCCACCCACCACCATCACTACTCCACCCCCCACCATCACTACTCCACCCCCCACCACACTACTCCACCCACCACCGTCACTACTCCCCCCACACCATCACTACTCCCCCCACCACCATCACTACTCCACCCACCATCATCACTACTCCACCACCACCCTCACTACTCCACCCACACCATCACTACTCCCCCCACCACCATCACTACTCCACCCACCACCATCACTACTCACCCACCACATCAATGCATCCACCCACCACCATCACTACTCCAACCACCACCATTCACTACTCCATCCACCACCATCACTACTCCACCCACCACCATCACTACTCCACCCACCACCATCACTACTCCACCCACCACCATCACTACTCACACCACCACCATCAGTGCTCCACCCACCACCATCACTACTCCACCCACCACCATCACTACTCACCCACCACCCATCAACTCCACCCACCACATCACTACTCCACCCACCATCACTACTCCACCCACCACCATCACTACTCCACCCCCACCATCACTAACTCCACCACCCCCATCACTGCTCCACCACCACCATCAATGCTCCACCACCACCATCACTACTCACCCACCACCATCACTACTCCACCCACCACCATCAAAGCTCCACCCACCACCATCACTACTCCCAAACCCAAACCCCATCACTACTCCACCACCACCATCACTACTCCACCCACCACCATCACTACTCCACCCACCACCATCACTACTCCACCCACCACCATCACTACTCCACCACCACCATCAGTGCTCCACCCACCACCATCACTACTCCCCCACCACCATCACTACTCCACCCACCACCATCACTACTCACCACCACCATCACTACCCCCACCACCATCACTACTCCACCCACCACCATCCTACTCCACCCCACCATCACTACTCCACCACCACCCTCACTGCTCCACCACCACCATCATGCTCCAACCACCACCATCACTACTCCACCCACCACCATACTACTCCACCCACCACCATCACTACTCACCCACCACCATCACTCTCCACCCACCACCATCACTACTCCACCACCACCATCACTACTCCCCCCACCACCATCACTACTCCACCCACCACCATCACTACTCCACCCCCCACCACCATCACTACTCCACCCACCACCATCACTCTCCCCCACCACCTCACCCACCACACCATCACTAAATCACCCCCCACCATCACTACTACCCACCACCATACTCCACCACCACCATCACTACTCCACCCACCACCATCACTCCTCCACCACCACCATCACTGCTCCACCCACCACCATCACTATTCCACCCACACCATCACTACTCCACCCACCATCATCACTGCTCCCCCACCACCATCATTGCTCCAAACAACGCCATCCACTATCACCCACCACAAAAACTACACCCAGCACATCACTACTCCACCCACCACCTTCATGTTACACCCACCACTATCACTAGTACACCACCAACATCACTACTCCACCATCACATCACTACTACACCCACAACTCACTACTCCACCCACCATCATACTACTCACTACCACTATCACTACTACACCCACCACCATCACTACTCCACCCACCACATCACTACTACACCCACCCAAACACTACTCCACCCACCACCATCACTACTCCACCAACCACCATCACTACTCCACCCAATCATTACTACTACACCCACCACCATCACTACTCCACCCATCATCACTTCTCCACCCACCACTATCACTGTCACTGTTCAACCATCACCATCACTATTACACCCACCACCATCACTACTACCACTCACCACTATCACAACTACTCCCCACTATCACAATACACCCACCACTATCACAACTACACCCACCACCTTCATACTTCTACACCACCATCACTACTCCACGCAACAACATCACCACTCCACCCACCACCATAACTACTCACTACCATCACTACTCCACCCGCCACCATCACAACTTCACCCACCACTTCACAACTACACCACCACTATCACACTACACCCATCACTCACTGTTCACTCACCACTTCACTGTTACACCACCACCATCACTATTACACTCACCACTATCAAAACCCACACCCACAACTATCACAACTTACACCCCCCACCTTCACTACTTTACCACCACCATCACTACTCCACCCAACACCATCACTACTCCACCCACACCATCACTACTCACCCAACACCATCACTACTCCACCCAACGCAATCACTACTCCACCCAACACCATCACTACTCCACCCTCCACCATCACTACTTCACCCATCACCCTCACTACTCCACCCACTACCATCACTACTACACCACCCACCATCACTACTACACCACCACCATCACTACTACACCACCACCATAACTACTCCACCATCACCATACTATCCACCCACCATCACTACTACACCCACCGCCATCTCTACTCCACCCACCTCATCACTACTCCACCCACCACCATCATACTCCCCCAACCACCATCACTACTCCACCCACAATCATTGCTACTACACCCACCACCATCACTACTCCACCATCATCAAATTTTCCACCCACCACTATCACTACTACACCCATCATCGTCACTGTTTCAACCATAACCATCACTATTACACCACCACCATCCATCACTACTACACTCACCTCTATCACAACTACATCCACCACTATCACAACCCACACCCAAACACCTTCACTAAATTTACCACCACCATCACTACTCCACCCAACACCATCAAACTCCAACCCACCACCATAACTACTCCACTCACCACCATCACTACTCCACCCGCCACCATCACTACTTCACCCACCTCCATCACTACTCCACCCGCCACTATCACAACTACACCCACCACTATCACAACTACACCCACCACTATCACAAACTACACTCACCACCTTCACTACTTCTACCACCACCATCACCACTCCACCCAGAACCATCAGTACTCCACCCACCATTATCACTACTATAACCACCACTATCACTACTATACCCGCCACTATAATTTGTCCACCCATCACCCTCACTACTCCACCCACTACCATCGCTACTAGACCCACCACCATCACTACTACACCCACCACCATAACTACTCCACCCATCACCATCACTACTCAACCCACCATCACTACTACACTAACCACCATCACTACTCCATCCACCACCATCACTACTACACCTACCATCATCACTACTCCATACAACACCATCACTACTCCACCCACCCCCGCCACTACCACGAACACCATCACCTCCACAACCACCAAAACCACCACAACGTGGATTCGTGCGTTTGTGCTTTCCAGCCCCACTAATAATAATGATGTAACTTAAATTGTTTACCTGAAAAGTGTTATCCTCACTAGAGTTACGTTTGACATCATAGTTGCAAAACATTATTATAATATGAAAGAATTAATTTTTGCAAAAATCTGTGAGATATACAACCTTTGCCGATGGCGGTTTGTGGTGATCGGAATGATGATTTACGTCATGCAGGTCATGGTATGGTCATAACTAGATGACTTGTCTTCTAAGTAAGTAAATGTGTTGCTAGAGTCCAAAATGGACTCTACACCTGGGTGTAATCCAGCCTATATGGACAAAATGAGAGAAATGCTGGGTCGTCTTGTAGATGAGGACCAGCAGCTCATGGACAAACTCTCAAAGTTCAACCACAAGGTAGAGGGATTATCTGTCTCTCTGGTTAAAGTATGGAAAAACTGGGTAGGGCTTCTGGGATTCAGCAGTAATACCCCAGACAACCTTTCTATGAGAGTGAGTGAAGGAACTTCCGTGAGGCAGGTAAATATCACGGATGCCTCCCTTAATGTTTCTGGAAAAAATCTGAGTGTTAAAAAGCAAGTTACCTCTTGCCCAGATTTGTAAGAGAACCAAACACAGTACGAGATTCCTCACTACAATCTGGGGTTAGAGTGGGTATATAATCCTTCCAGTTACGTCTTGGAAGAGCATGTAGGAAGGAAAGAAGTACAAAGACTTTCCTGCAGGTATAAGACTCTATTTGTCGTCTAAAGACATTGGAGAACGATTCGGCATAGAGATGGCGTACTTTTTCTGTTCCGGAAGCGAAAAACGATTGCTAGGCCAAGAAGAGAAATAAACTAGAGTAAGACCCCCTGGCCCAAGCCTAAAACCTTATTTTCAGAAACTAATACAAGAAGCACGTCCAGTGGGAAAAAAAAGAGTCGGAAAAAACCAAAGGGCCCTACCCATGCCCAAATAGAAAGCCACCCCGTAAGAGCACAAATTGGACAAAACAAAGCTCTCCCGGGGAGTGGACCTATTCACGAGTGACAAATTCTTTTATAATTCTTCCCCCGTTATAGACTCACATCATGATATTGTGTGATAGCAGTACGCCCAAGCCGACTAAAAATTTAGTGTGATCTATAAGGCTGAAGATGATGGGAAAGGGACATTATTCAGTTTTAATTAACAGATGAAGGTAAATCGAGTTTACAATCTGGTGTTGAGTCTCAATACTACACCTTTGTTTTCTATAATATACTATTAAATTATTGATAAAGAATTATTATTTTATTAAAATTATTATTAATTATTATTTACTGATAGTGAAATGATACAATACTATGAGAAAATCACAATACTCTGATGAGAAACATTCTAATCCACCCACCACCAAAACACTCCACCCACCACCATCACTACCCACCCACCACCATCACTACCTCCACCCACCCCCATCACTACTCCACCCACCCCCATCACTACTCCACCCACCACCATCACTACTCCACATCACTACTCCACCCACCACCACACTCCTCCACCCACCCCATCACTACTCCACCCACCACCATCACTACTCCACATCATACCCACCCACCACCATCACTACTCCACCCACCACCATCACTACTCCACATCACTACTCCACCCACCACCATCACTACTCCACCCACCACCATCACTACTCCACCCACCACCATCACTACACACCACATCACTACTCCACCCACCACCATCACTAAAACTCCACCCACCACCATCACTACTCCACCCACACCATCACACTCCACCCACCACGATCACTACTTCACCCACCACCATCACTACTCACCAACCACCTCACTACTCCACCCCCACCATCACTACTCCACCCACCACCATCAATCTCCACCCACCACCATCAATGCTCCACCCACCAACATAATACCACTCAACCATCATCCTCCCCCCCACCACCATCACTGATCCACCCACCACCATCAATAGTGCACCCACCACCATCACTGCTCCAACCGACCGCATCCCCTGCTCCAACATCAACATCGCTGCTCCCCCACCACCATCCTACTCCACCCACCAACATCACTCCCCTCCACCCACCATCTTTAAATACTCCCCCCAAACCATCATTAAACTACTACACCTACCACTTACTACACCCCTACCACTATCACAACTCCACCCACACCATCACACCCGCCCACCACCATCACTACTCCACCCACCACCATCACTGCTACACCACCACCATCACTACTACACCACCACCATCATACTACACCCACCACCACCCACTACTCCACATAAATACTCCACACACCACCATCCTATTACACCCACCACCATCACTACTACACTCATCACATCACCAACTACACCCACCACTATCACAACTACACCCACCACTATCACAACTACACCCACCACCTTCACTACTTCACCACCACCGTCACTACTCCCCCCAACACCTCACTACTCCAAACCCACCACCATCACTACTCCACCCTCCACCTCACTACTCCTCCCTCCACCATTACTTCTTACACCCACCACCATCACTACTCACCCCCACCATCACTACTCCACATCACTACTCCACCCACCACCATCACTACTCCACCCACCACCATCACTACTCCACCCACCACCACCCAACTACTCCACCCACCATCATACACTAAAACCACTACACCCACACCCACTGTTCACTCCCCACCATCACTACTAACTCACCACTATCACAATACACTCACCACTATCACAACTACACCACCACTATCACAACTACAACACCACCACTATCACAAACTAAAACCCACCACCTTCACTATTCTACCCCACCGTCACTACTCCCCCAACCCATCACTATCCACCCCCACCATCACATTTCCACCCCCTCACCATCACTATTTCACCCACCACCATCACTAACTCCACCCACCACCATCACTACTCAACCCACCACCATCACTACCACCCACACATCATCTCCACCCACCCACCATCACTACTCCACCCACCACCATCAATGCCCCAACCCACCACCATCACTACTCCACCCACCACCATCACTAACCCACCCACCACCATCACTACTCCACCCACCACCATCAATGCTCCAAACCCACCACCATCACTAATCCACCCACCACCATCACTACTCCACCCACCACCACCCACTACCCACCCACAACCATCACTACTCCACCCACCACCATCACTACCTACCACCCACCACCATCACAAACCCACCCACCACCATCACTACTCCACCCACCACCAACACTACTCCACCCCACCACCATCACTACTCCCCCCACCACCATCCCCTATTTCCAGCCACCACCATCAAGCTCCACCCACCACCATAAATGCTCCACCACCACCATCACTACCCACCCCCACCATCACTACCCCCCCACCACCATCACTACTCCACCCCCCACCATCACTACTCCACCCACCACCATCACACTCCACCCACCACTATCACTACTCCACCCACCACCATCACACTCCACCCACCCCCATCACTACTCCACCCACCACCATCACTACTCCACCCACCCCCATCACTACACCCCACCACAAATACTACACCCCCACACCATCACTACAACACCCACAACCATCACTACTTCCACTACCACATGCTCCACCCAACCGCATCACTACTCCACCCACCACAAACACTACACCCAGCATCATCACTACTCCACCCACCACCTTCACTGTTACACCTACCACTACACTAGTACAACCCACACAACTCCACTCTCCACCCATCACATCAACTACTACACCCACCAACATCACTACTCCCACCCACCATCTTTACTACTACACACCTACCACTATCACTACACAACCACCACCCATCACTACTCCACCCACCACCATCACTACTACAAACCCACCACAATCACTACTCCACCCACTACATCACAAACCTCCACCAACCGCCATAACTATTTTCCACCCACAACATTACTATTTACACCCACCCCATCACTACTCCACCCATCATAAACTTCAACCCACCACTCACACACACCCATTACTTCACTGTTCAACCATCACCATCACATACACCCACCACCATCACTACTACCCCTCACCCCCATCACACTACACCCACCACTATCACAATTTCCCACCCACCACCCTTCACTACTTTCTACCACCCCATCACTTCTCCCCAACAACATCACCAATCACCCACCACCATAACTACTCCACTCCACCACCATCACTACTCCACCCACCACCATCACTACTTTACCCCACCACCATCATTACTCCACCTGCCACCAACACAACTTCACCCACCACTATCACAACTACACCCACCATACACGACTACCCATTACACCGATCACCCCACTGTTTAAACTCACCACTCACAATTACACCCACCCCCATCACTATTCCTCACCCACTACACAACACCACCACCCCCTTCACACTTTAAACCACCACCATCACTACTCCACCCAAAAACCACACTACTCCACACCACCAATCACACTCCACCCAAACATCACTACTCACCCAACACCACATACTCCACCCTCCACCATCACTACTTCACCCATCACCCTCACACTCCACCCACTACCATCACTACTACACCCACCACCCATCACTACTACAAACCCACCACCAACAAACTACTCCCAAACACCATAACTACTTCCACCCACACCATACTACTCCACCCCACCATCACTACTCTACCCCACCGCCATCACTACTTCCACCCACCACCATCACTACTACAACCACCACAATCACTACTTCACCCACCACCATCACTATTTCCACCAACCACCATCACTACTCCACCCACAATCATTGCTACTACACCCACCACCATCCACTACTCCACCCATCATCACTTCTCCACCCACCACTATCACTACTACACCCATCACTGTTACTGTTTCAACCATCACCATCACTATTACACCCACCACCATCCCATCACTACTACACTCACCACTATCACAACACATCCACCGCTATCACAACTACACCCACCACCTTCACTACTCTACCACCACCATCACTACTGCACCTAACACCATCAACACCCCTCCCCCCACCACCATAACTACTCCACTCACCACCATCACTACACCCCGCCACCATCACAACTTCACCCACCTCCATCACTACTCCACCCGCCACTATCACACTAAAACCCACCACTATCACAACTACACCCACCACTATCACAACACACCCACCACTATCACAACTACACTCACCACCTTCACACTTCTTACCACCAATATCACCACTCCACCCAGAACCATCAGTACTCCACCCTCCATTATCACTACTATAACCACCCCCTATCACTACTATACCCGCCACTATAATTTGTCCACCCATCACCCTCCACTACTCCCCACTAACTATCGCTACTAACCCACCACCATCACTAACAACACCCACCACCAAAACTACTCCATCCATCACCATCACTACTCAACCCACCATCACTACACACAAGGACCATCACTACTCCATCCACCACCATCACTACTACACCAAACCATCATCACTACTCCATACAAACCATCACTACTCAACCCACCCCCCCACTACCACGAAACACCATCACCTCCACAACCACCAAAACCACCACAACGTGGATTCGTGCGTTTGTGTTTTCCAGCCCCAACTAATATAATGAGTAACTAAATTTTGTTTACCTGGAAAGTTTATCCTTACAAGAGTTACGTTTGACATTATAGTTGAAAAACATTATTATAATATGAAAGAATTAATTTTTGCAAAAATTTGTGAGATATACAACCTTTGGCCGATGGGGGTTTGTGGTGATCGGATTGATGATTTACGTCGGGGCAGGTCAAGGTAATGGTCATAACTAGATGACTCGTCTTCTAAGTAAGTAAATGTTTTTGCTAAGTCCAAAATGGACTTTACACCTGGGTGAAAATCCAGCCTATATGACAAAATGAGAGAAATGCTGGGTCGTCTTGTAGATGAGGACCAGCAGCCCCAATGGACAAACCCAAAGTTAAAACCACAAGGTAGAGGGATTATCTGTCTCTCTGGTTAAAGTATGGAAAAACTGGGTAGGGCTTCTGGGATTCAGCAGTAATACCCCAGACAACCTTTCTATGAGAGTGAGTGAAGGAACTTCCGTGAGGCAGGTAAATATCACGGATGCCTCCCTTAATGTTTCTGGAAAAAATCTGAGTGTTAAAAAGCAAGTTACCTCTTGCCCAGATTTGTAAGAGAACCAAACACAGTACGAGATTCCTCACTACAATCTGGGGTTAGAGTGGGTATATAATCCTTCCAGTTACGTCTTGGAAGAGCATGTAGGAAGGAAAGAAGTACATGACTTTCCTGCAGGTATAAGACTCTATTTGTCGTCTAAAGACATTGAGAACGATTCGGGCATAGAGATGGCGTACTTTTCTGTCCAGGAAGCGTAAAAAGAGTTGCTAGGCTTCAAGAAGAGAAATAAAACTAGAGTAAGACCCCCTGGCCCAAGGCCTAGAAATCTTATTTTCAGAAAACTGAATATCAAGAAGGCACCGTCCAGTGGGGAAAAAAAAGAGTCTGGGAATAAAACCAGAAGGCCCTACCCATGGCCCAAAATAGAAAGGCCACCCCGTAAGAGCACAAATTGGACTGAAAAAAGGCTCTCCCGTGGAGTTGGACCTAGTTCACGAGTGGACAAATTCTTTTATTAAGTTCTTCCCCCGTTAGTGATGACTCACATCATGATGATTGTAGTGATAGCAGTACGTCAAGCCGACTAAGAAAATTTAGTGTGAGTCTATTAAGGCTGAAGATGGATAGCGAGAAGGACATTTGTTCATGTTTTATTAGACATGAGTGAAGGTGTATCGAGTTTTGACTAATCTTGGTGTTGAGTCTTCAATACTACATCTTTTGTTTTCTATAATTATACTATTAAATTATTGATTAAAAAATTATTTATATTATTATTATTATTATTATTATTATTATTATTATTATTATTATTATTATTATTATTATTATTATTATTATTTTTACTGATAGTGATATGATACATTCCTATATGAAGAAATCACAATACTCTGAGTGTTGAAATAGAAGTTACCTCTTCCCCGGGTGTGGCATGCAAAGAGTACGTAACCTTTATTTGGCGCATGTAAACACCCTCATTGACAGGCTATCTCCCCCAACCAGCTAACCAGGGTCTAAGGGTTGACGATGGGGCCCCGTCGTTCAATCAGTACCCAGGTTCCAACCAGTGAGAAGATGGTTTTGGCAATCGCAGAGGTGATGTGGGTACGACTCACCTGTCTGCCCTTGTCATTCCCATTCTAGAGCTCGTTGAAGCACGGTCTGCTCCCTAGTGGCTTCTATTCTGCCTTGCTTACCGTGGAGTGCACTAATACCTATTGTTGTACATAGTGTATATTGTGTACATTCTTCTGTTCTAAATTGGTGAAGGATAATACAAGTCAAAAGTTTTTCTGCTGTGTTTATTTTGCTCCCTTTACACCCATGATAACAGGCATTGGGACTCCTGGGTTGTAATACCTGGTTTATACGAGAATCAAACAAAGGACGAGGTTCCTCACTACAATCTGGGGTTAAAGTGGGAGTATTATCCTTCCGGTTATGTCTCGGAAGAGCATGTAGGATGGGACGAAGTACCTGACATTCCTCTGGGTACAGACTTGAGTACCAGAGTATAGCCCTCTGGCCCAAAACCAAAAAAAATTTATTTTGAGAAAATTGAATGTCAAGAAGACAAATCCCAGTGGGGAAAAGAAGGGGTCCGGAAATAAGACCAGAAGATCCTACCCATGGCCTAAAATAGAAAGGCCACCCCGTAAGAGCACAAATTGGACTGAAAAAATGCTCTCCCGGGGAGTTGGACCTCGTTCACGGGTGGACCAATTCTTTTATTAAGTTCTTCCCCCGTTAGTGATGACTCACATCATGATGATTGTGGTGCGAGCAGTTCGCCAAGCCTACTAAAATAATTAAGTTTGAGTCTATGAAAGCTGAAGATGGGTAGACAGAAGCACCTTCACTCATGACTAATAAGACGTGAACTTAGCTTCTGGTGTATTGACCAGCCATCACTACTCGTGGTACTTAGTCATTGAGACAATTCGTGTTTTATTGATTTGACGTGGGAGAGGGTTTCGGGGGTCAAGGCCCCCTCATTATTAATTATTATTTGTATTATTTTTTTCTACTGGTTTTAATATGGTGCATTTGTATGTCTATAAATAAAATTACCATGGTAAGAGGGACAATTATCAAGTAACAATACCATCGCCTGTGCTTGACGGTACTGTCTCGACACTCCGTTCTAAAATCCTTAAACAAACGAATCAAAATTATAAACTGATATGTGGAATTTAATGCTTTATATTGTAGATGAATGTGTCTAATTTATCAATGCTTTATATACATCTTTCGTGCTGATAAATTACCGACCGGCAATTTGTGTCTTTATTGCGTAGTGTTATAAGTTCGTGAATACCGTGGACAACGGGCTGGGTAGATCAAATTCTTAAAAAAAAAAAAACACACGCCAAAATACGAAAAAAATGTGAATTTTGACTGGAAGCAGAATGACTTTTTTTGGCGGGATTTTTTTTTTTTTTTTTTTTGAGGGGGGAAATGAATGTCGAAAGTTGAGAGAAATGAGTTTTGAATTAAAACATAAATGAGTTTTGAGCTGAGAAAAATTAGTTTTAAGTTGAGAAAAATGAGTTTTAAGTTGAGAAAGATGAGTTTTAAGTTGAGAAAAATGAGTAAAGTTGAGAAAAATGAGTTTTAAGTTGAGAAAATGAGTTTTAAGTTGAGAAAAATGAGTTTTAAGTTGAGAAAATGAGTTTTAAGTTGAGAAAAATGAGTTTTAAGTTGAGAAAAACGAGTTTTAAGTTGAGAAAAACGAGTTTTAAGTTGAGAAAATGAGTTTTAAGTTGAGAAAAATGAGTTTTAAGTTGAGAAAATGAGTTTTAAGTTGAGAAAAATGAGTTTTAAGTTGAGAAAATGAGCTTTAAGTTGAGAAAAATGAGTTTTAAGTTGAGAAAAATGAGTTTTAAGTTGAGAAAAATGAGTTTTAAGTTGAGAAAATGAGTTTAAAGTTGAGAAAAATGAGTTTAAAGTTGAGAAAAAATGCGTTTTAAGATGAAAAAGTTTATTTTGAGTTTTTGTAGAGTAAGTTCGAAGATGTTAAATACAATTGTAGCCGTGTAAAGTATAGCGATAATATTATTAAGTAATTGTTGGAGTACAGTCCTCCTCTGTAGTCTAGAATTATAACTGTTATACTTGTAATGTAAATAATGAATATCCGGGTATAATATTAAGCAGGTTAATATGTAAACAGTTGCTGAGAGTTATACACCAGTATTGTGACACTACAACCCTCACTATAGACGTGACGTCTTTAACTGTGTTGCTGGCTAGTCTCTGTACGTTACAAAGTCCACACACACACACACATACACACACACATACACACACACACATACACACACACACACACACACACACACACACACACACACACACACACACACACACACACACACACACACACACACACACACACACACACACAAAGGCAGACAGGCAGGATCCATACATATCTTTAAGAAGTGGTACGATATGGCTCTTGGAGCAGGGAGAGAGTGGACTTAGTGGCGACTAGCGAAGAGACGGGGCCAGAAGCTGTCACTCGTCCCCTGCAACCACAAATATGTGAGCACACACATACACACACACACCATAGCCTCGTGTACAGGCAGAATTCAACCTTATGTATACATCCGACTTTAAATTAAATTATAGGAACCTCCATAACTCTAAATTATGGCAGGAAAGCTTGTTGTTAATTGCTTTACTGGACACAATCACCCCAGCAGCACCAACACCAGGTTAACAGCGCGAAGAATGGCCAGATCGATATCCCAACGTAAGGAACCTTCAGTCAGGATCTCAGATGGTTTTAGCAATGGTTCGGATTGAGGAAGAATAACACGGTGTCAGGATTCAGATCCCGTGCTGCATATAGTCATTTAAATCCATTCACTTGTGAATGTAATAGTAACAGCATTCACTGTTACACTCTAACTACGGCTTTTGCAAAATCAATTGCTTTTCTAAGGAAGAATGGAGGAAATAAAAACTGTAAACGGAGTACAGGACAAACTGAAATCATTCAGTAGAGCGAAAGTTCCATGTGTGAGATCTGGGAGTGATGATGTCAGAAGATTTCCCATTCAAGGATCACAGCAATGTTGCTATTGTTACCACAAGGGAGATGATAGGCTGGATAACCAGAACTTTCAAGACAAGAGATGCTGAGTCAACGATGACACTCTCCAAGTCACTTGTTCTCTCCATACAGGAAGAGAGGTGAAAGATAATGAGGAGAATGAGGTAATCAGTCCATCAGTCTGGAGTCGATGTGTTTAGTCCATGTCTTGAGAAATGTTGGCCGTACTCAAACCGACGTACGAACCACAGCACGGATGGTCAGGTACAGATTTGCGGTACCTGTCCAGCGTCTTCTTGAAGACACCCGGGGGTCTGTATGTATAATGTTCGCCAAGACCGTAGTCCTGACACGGGTCTCAATCCTGCGATGACCCGCCTCTGGCTCCCGAGGGAGAAAACCCGGGGGTCTATTGGTAATCCCCCTTATGTATGCTGGGAGGCAGTTCAGTGGTTCAGCACTTCGCTACTGACACTATTTTTTTTTTTTTTTGGGGGGGGGGCCCTGGAGTTTTCAGTGAGAAAGAATATCTTGCGTTCCTTTCAGTTTCATTCATTTTTTTCCTCTTCTCTGCCAATCCTGAATTCTGTGTGATGCATTCATTTTAAATTCAATGTTTGCATTCTCTCTCTCTCTGTTTCTTCTTCTTAAGAAAGTTTGCAAGATGTAAGATCTGTGATACTTTCTCTAGAGGGATAGAGACAGATTGATGGATAGAAATATAAATGAGATGTGATAGACAGTACTGAAACTGGAAGGGAGGAGCCAGCTCTGAGCTCACCAAGTGAACCAACATTATTCAATACCCTGGGATAGAAGAGGATTCAATACCCTGGGATAGAAGAGGATTCAATACCCTGGGATAGAAGAGGATTCAATACCCTGGGATAGAAGAGGATTCAATGCCCTGGGATAGAAGAGGATTCAATACCCTGGGATGGAACAGGACCTAATACCCTGGTATAGAGGATTCAGTACCCTGGTATAGAGGATTCAGTACCCTGGTATAGAGAATTCAGTACCCTGGTATAGAGGATTCAATACCCTGGGACAGTATTCACTGCTGCTGATTCACAGGTAAGCCTTCTAGTCTCTCAACATTTCGCTCATTCATTCATTATTTCGCTCTCTGCAGTAAAAAAATAGTATTATGATTATTATAATATGTGCAAAAGAGGCTAATATAAGGTAATTATTGAGGGTATTGTGCGGATAAAAAATATTTGGATTAGGTAGGATGGAGACGAGAGAGGAAGATATGTGGGAGAGACGAAGGTTAGTGAAACATGTGCGGGAGTTTTGTATCACATGGCTTTAGGGGAGAGTAATGAGTCTTTGTGGGTGGTGGTGGTGGTGATCTTTGTGGGTGGTGATGGTGGTCTTTGTGGTGGTGGTGGGTGGTCTTTGTGGGTGTGATGGTGGTGATCTTTGTGGGTGGTGGTGGTGGTGATCTTTGTGGGTGGTGGTGGCAGTCTTTGTGGGTGTCGGTGGTCTTTGTGGTGGTGGTGGTGGTGGTCTTTGTGGGTGTGGTGGTGGTGGTGATCTTTGTGGGTGGTGGTGGAGTGTGGTCTTTGGTGGGTGGTGGTGGTGGTGGTGATTTTGTGGGTGGTGGTGGTGGTGATCTTTGTGGGGGTGGTGCAGTCTTGTGGGGTGTCGGTGTCTTTGTGGGTGGTGGTGTGGTCTTTGTGGTGGTGGTGTGGTGGTGATCTTTGGGGTGGTGGTGGGGTCTTTGTGGGGGGTGGTGGTCTTTGTGGGTGGTGGGGCGGTCTTGTGGTGTCGGTGGTCTTTGTGGGTGGTGGTGGTGATGGTGGTGGTCTTTGTGGGGTGGTGGTGGTGATGGTGGTGGTCTTGTGGTGGTGTGGTGATGGTGGTGGTCTTTGTGGGTGATGTGTGGTGGCTTGTGGGTGTGGTGGTGGTCTTTTGGGTGATGATGGTGGTCTTTGGTGGGTGTGGGTGGTTATTACAACCCAGGAGTCCAAATGGCCTGTTACCCCAGGTGTAATGGGAGCAAAATAAACACAGCAGAAAAAGTTTCGACTTATATTATCCTTCACCAATTTAGAACAGCAATATGTACACTATATACAGTGACAGGTATTAGTGCACTCCACGGTAAGCAAGGCAGAATAGAAGCCACAAGATAGCAGACCGTACTTCAAACCAGCTCTAGAATGGGAATGACAAGGACAGACAGGAGAGTGGTACCCACATAACCTCTGCGATTGCCAAAACGATCTTCTTATTGGCTGGAACCTGGTCACTAGTTGAACGACGGGGCCCCATCATCAACTCTTAGCAACCTGGTTCGCTGGTTGGGGGAGATAGCCTGTAAATGAGGGTGTGTACGTGCGCCGAATAAAGGTTACGTATTCTTTGCATGCCACAGTGGTGGCCTTGTGGGTGGTGGTGGTGATGGTGGTCTTTGTGGGTGGTGTGTGTGGTCTTTGTGGGTGGTGGTGGTGATGGTGGTGGTCTTTGTGGGGTGTGGTGGTGGTGGTCTTTGTGGGTAGTGGTGGTAGACTTTGTGGGTGGTGGTGGACTTTGTGGTGGTGGTGGTGGTGTCTTTGTGGGTAGTGGTGTAGAACTTTGTGAGTGGTGGAGACTTTGTGGGTGGTGGTGGTGGTCTTTGTGGTGGGTGGTGGAGATCTTTGTGGGTGTGGTGGTGGAGACTTTGTGGGGTGGTGGTGGTGGTCTTGTGGGTGGTGGTGGTGGTGGTCTTGTGTGATGTGGAGGTCCTTTGTGGGTGGGTGTGTGGTGATGGTGTTGTCTTTGTGGGTGGTGGTGGTGATTTGGTGGTGGTCTTTGTGGGTGGTGGTGGACTTTGTGAGTGGTGTTGGTGATGGTGGTGTCTTCGTGGGTGGTGTGGTGGTGATGGTGGTGGTCTTTGTGGTGGTGGTGGTGGTGGTCTTTTGTGGGTGGTGGTGGTGGTGACTTTGTGGGTGTGTGGTGGTGGTGGTCTTTATGGGTGGTGGTGGTGGTCTTTGTGGATGGATGGTGGTCTTTGTGGGTGGTGGTTGGTCTTTGTTTGTAGTGTGGTGGGACTTTGGGTGGTGGTGGTGCTGTATGGTCTTTGTGGTGGTGTGTGGTCTTTGTGGGGTGGTGGTGGTGATGGTGGTAGTCTTGTGAGTGGTGGTGGTGATGGGTGGTGGTCTTTGGTGGGTGGTGGTGGGTGATGGTGATAGGTTCTTTGTGGTGGGTGGTGGTGAATGTGAGGTCTTTGTGGTGGTGGTGGTGGTGGTCATTGTGGTAAATTGGTGGTGGTTCTTTGTGGTGTGGTGGTGATGTGATGTTCTTTGTGGTGTGGTGGTGATTGTGGTAGTCTTAGTGGTGTGTGGTGGTGATGGTGGTGGTCTTTGTGAGTGTGGTGGTGATGGTGTGTGTCTTTGTGGGTGGTGGTGGTGATGACTTTGTGGGTGTGGTGGTGATGGTGGTAGTCTTTGTGATTGGTGGTGGTGATGGTGTGGTCTTTGTGGGTGTGGTGTGATGTGGTGGTCTTTGTTGGGTGGTGGTGGTGGTTGGTCTTTGTGGTGGTGGTGGGATGGTGAATGGTCTTTGTGGGTGGAGGTGTTGATTGGTGGGTGGACTTGTGGGTGGGGTGGTGGTGAAGGTGTTGGTCTTTGTGGGTGGTGATGGGAAGGTCCTTTGTGGGTGTGGTGTGGTGGTCCTTTGTGGGTAATGGTGGTAGTCTTTGTGGTGTGGTGGTGAAGGTGGTAGTCTATGTGAGTAGTGGTGTGATGGTGGTGGTCCTTTGTGGGTGGTGGTCGGTGATGGTGATGGTCTTTGTGGTGGTGGTGGTGGTGGTCTTTGGTGGGTAATGGTGGTGGTCTTGTGGGTGGTGGTGTGGTCTTTGTGGGTGGTTGGTTGGTGATGGAGGTAGTCTTTGTGGTTGGTGGTGGTTATGGTGGTGGTCCTTTTTGTGGTTGGTTGTGGAGAGTGGTGGTCTTTGTGGGTGGTGGAGGAGATGTGGTTGGTCTGTGGTGTGTGGTGATGGTTACCTGGAGTCACCTGGAGGTTATTTCCGGGGATCAACGCCCCGCGCCCGGTCCATGACCAGACCTCCCGATGGATCAGGGCGCTGATCACCTAGGCAGTTACTGCTGCCCGCACGCAGTCCAACGTACTAAGCCACAGCCCGTCTGATCCTGCACTGACCTTTAGGTATCTGTCCAGCTCTCTCTTGAAGGCAGCCAAGGGGTTTATTGGCAATTCCCCTAATCTTGATGGGAGCTTTAAACAGTTTTGGCCCCTTAACTTATGGTGTTTTCCCTTAGTGTACCAAGTGGCGCCCCTACTTTTTATTGTGGCAATTTTGCACGCCTACCCGATTCTTAACTTCGTAGGGAGTGATTCCTAGTTGCAGATTTGGGGACCATTCCTTCCAAGATTTTCCAAGTGTAGATTATGATATATCACTCCCTCCTGCGTTCCAACGATTACAAGTCAGTGCCTTCAAGCGTTCCGCAGTAGTTAAGGTGCTTGACGGAACTTATACGTGCAGTAAAGGATCTCTGTAGACTCTCTAGATCTGCGATTTTCACCTGCTTTTTTGAATGGAGATGTTAATGCAACAGTCAGTATACTAGCCTAGAGAGAACAAGTGATTTGAAACGGATCATCCTGGCTTGGCAATCTCTCGTTTTTGAAAGTTCTCATTAACCATCCTATCATTTTCTTTGCAACGTGCGATAGTGGCACTGTTGTGTCCCTTGAAAGTGAGAGTGCCTCAGAACATTACTACTCCCATGTCCCTTACATTATTTTTTTCCGCACTATGTATGCCGGAGTCAGTATAATACTCTGTTTTCTAGTTATTATCTCCTCAGTTTCCTAACGGAGTAGTTGGAATTTGACTCTCATGAACATCATATGTTTGAACGTTGTCCACTGAAAACTTTAGTTTATATCTTCTTGGGGGTTAACCGCGTTCCCTCAGGCTGAATGAACAACCTCATGCAGATCCTAGTAGCATCCGCAAATGGATTGATACAGTGCTGTGGTGTATATCCTACTGTTTATGTCTGAATAGAAGGATAAGGAATAAAGATGGGGGCGAGTACTGTGTGCCTTGTGGAACAGAGCCTTCACTATGGCCAGCCTCGATTTACTCTGTTGACCACTACTCCTTTGTGTTTCGATTTGTTAGGAAGTTGAAGATCCATCTCCCCACTTCCCAGTTATTCTTTAGCACGTATTTTATGGGCAATTACGCCATGATCGCATTTGTCAAATGCTTTTGCAAAGTCTGTGTATATTACATCTGCAATTCTGATTTTCTTCCAGTGCATCCAAGCCATGTAAAAAAATATAACAAAGAAAACCATGAGTGATCCAGTAAATGTGAGAGGGCAGGACGACCAAGCCCTGAACCATGTTGCCTGCTGCAATTGTGCAGATTTTGGGAATCCAGGTGTTTGCAAACCAGCTTCATTAGCATCTCTTTACAAAAGATTTTTATGATGTGGGAACGACATAGCTATTGGTCTAAGTTCTTAGCTAATGCTTGTCTGCCACCTTTATGAGTGGGGCTATATCCGTAGTTTTTAAGTGACTATGAAATTTACACCCATGACCAAGCTCCTCCTCCATAGTGTACTTAGGGCAACTCGAGAGGGGTTTCTGCAGTTCT
>NC_069412.1:72180838-72197311 GCF_026875155.1 Cherax quadricarinatus | reverse complement strand
CCCCCCCTCTCTCTCCCCTCCCTTTTCCCCCCCCCAAAAACCCTCCTCCTCCCCCTCTCTCCCTGAGGTGCCTACTCCCCCCCCCCCCCCCAAGCTACCGGGGGTGTGATTGGTGATCACTGCAACATGTGTAGTTATGGGTCGTTAGTGGGGTAGTTAGCGGGTATTAGCGCGGGGTACCCGGGCCCCCCCGGTTAATGGCCGCTGTAATTGTTGCGTCACTCGTTGCAGTTGCGTCTTCCCTGGACGCTGTGTTTGCGTCATTTTGCAGTTCCCTCCTGTGTTCGTCAGGGTGGTTTTCTTTTTCGGCGTCGTGTATTGATTTATTCACAAAGATACTTACCGGGCAATCCCCGAGTCACTCCCTGGTTATAATTACTCTTTCTCCACTAAATCCTCTCTCTCTCTCCCTCTCCTCTTCTCTCTCCCCTCTCTCTCTCTCTCTCCCCTCTTTCTCTCCCCTCTCTCTCTCTCTTCAGCAACAAAACAAACACTCGGGCCTCAAAAAAAACTTACAGAAGTTAAATCAAGTTTTGAAAATACAAACAGATTTAAAACTCGAACTGCCTTCGTGTGACCAACCCCACAAACACAACACACACACAACACACACACACACACACCACAACACCCACACACACACACACACACACACACACACACCTGGTTAACCACGCCAAAAAAATTAGGTAAAAAGGGGTTTGCAACAAGACTACCCCCGGAGCGAGGGGTATGCTTAGAAAGAGGTTAAAGGGGAACTAAAACCTGACGAAACTGGAGGACAGGGGGGGACAGATAACGACATAAAAAATACTTAGGACACTGACAAGGTGGGCAGAGAAAAAAGTTCCAGAGATTGGGCACAAAACAAGGGAAAACAATTTGGGAAAATAAGACTCAGAGAGTCACAGGGATGTTAGGAATATATCTTTAGTCACAGATTTCCAGGAAATGGGAAAACTGGAAAGTGATTAGTGGAGGGAGGAACCATACATAGTCTTAAGAAGGGTAGATAAAATTCGGGTGCAGGGGGAGAGTGGACCTAGTAGCGACCAGGGGAAAAGGCGGGGGAGGACTATGACTCACCCCCCACACAAAAAGAAATTGCAATATTGTTTTGAATATTGAACAATAGCCAGAAAAATAAAGAACGAGAGAGAGGAAAAGAGAGAGAGAAGGAGGGGAGAGAGAGAGAGAGAGAAGAGAGAGGGGTATTATCCAAGATATGGAGAAAAAAAATTGGTCTCTGGAATTTGGGGCACTGTGAAAGATGGGGGAGAGTTTTCCGAAGATGGTGGAAAAGGAATGGAACGTCAGGGCCTGGAAAACCAGGTGTGGGGAAAGAGGGCGTGGGAAAGCTGGGCGTGGGGAAATCAGGTCGTGGGAATGTGTAATGTGTTGGTGGCGCTGAAGGTGGAAATTCTGCGCTGGAAATTTGCTCAGTGAGAAAAGGAAATGTGTGGGACAGTATGGGAATGTTGGTGTGTGACAATGGAAAAATAGGTGTGGGACAGTATGGAAAAGTTGGTGGGGACTAAGGTAATGTATGGTGTGGGACATATGGAATGTAGGTGTGGGACAGTATGGGAATGATGGGGTGGGACATATTGGTATGATGGGTGGGAATAGTTGGGAATGTATGGGGGGGGAAGTTGGAATGTATGGTGTGGGCAGTAGGTAATGTATGGGTGGGACAAGTAGGGAATGTTGGTGTGGGGCATAGTAGGTAATGTTTTGGGTGGGGCATAGTTGGTATGTATGGGGTGGGACAAGTAGGTAAAGTATGGTGTGGGACTTGGTAAAGTATGGTGTGGGCATGTATGGTAAGTATGGGTGGGACAGTATGGAAGTATGGTGGGGACAGTATGGTAAAGTTGGTGTGGGACATAGTATGGTAAGTAGGTGTGGGGCATAGTATGGTAATTATGGGGTGGGCAGTATGGAATGTATGGTGTGGGGCAATAGGAATGTATGGTTTTGGGGGCAGTAGGTAAAAAATTTTTGGGTGGGACGTATGGTAATGTATGGTGGGACATAGTAGGTAAGTAGGTGTGGGGGCAAGATGGTAATTGGTGTGGGACATAGATGGTAATTTGGTTGGGACAGTAGGTAAGAAGGTGTGGGGCATAGTATGGTAAAGTTGGTGTGGGGCATAGTATGGTTAAAATTTGGTGGGACTGTAGGTAATTAGGGTGGGCATGTATGGTAATGTATGGGGTGGGACATAGTATGGGGAAAGTAAGGTGTGGACAGTATGGTAAGTATGGTGTGGGAAAATAGTATGGAATGTATGGTTGGGGGCATATGGAATTATGGTGTGGGACAAATGGAAGTATGGTGTGGACAGTTGGTAAGTATGGTGTGGGCATGTAGGTAAAAGTATGGTTTTTTTTTTTTGGGACAAGATGGTAATTTTTGGTGTGGGAATATTTTAGTAAGTATGTGTGGACAGTAGGTAATGATGGTTGGGGCAGTATGGAATGTTGGGTGGGACATAGTAGGTAAAAGTATGGGTGGGACAGTATGGTAAGTATGGGGGGGACATAGTATGGTAATGTTGGGTGGGGCTAGTAGGAATGTTGGTGGGGCATATATGGTAAAATTTGGTGGGGACATATGGGAATGTTGGGTGGGACTGTATGGTAATGTAAGGTGTGGGACATAGTATGGTAATGTATGGTGTGGGACAGTATGGTAATGTATGGTGTGGGACATAGTATGGTAATGTATGGTGTGGGACATAGTATGGTAATGTATGGTGTGGGACATAGTATGGTAATGTATGGTGTGGGACAGTATGTAATGTATGGTGTGGGTTTAAGTAGGTAAGTATGGTGTGGGCATGTAGGGAATGTATGGTGGGGCATAGTTGGAAAGTATGGGTGGGAATGTATGGTAAGTATGGTGGGGACAATATGGAAAATATGGTGGGGTCATAGTATGGTAAATTTTGGGGTTTGGGGCATAGTATTAAGTTGGGTGGACATGTTTGGAATGTAGGTGGGGAAAAGTTGGAATGTAGGTGGGGACGTCGGAAAAGTATGGTGGGGCAAGTAAGGGAATGTAGGGGGGTCTATATGGAAATGTAGGGTTGGGGACATAGTATAGTAATGTATGGTGTGGGGCAAGTTGGTAATGTAGGGGTGGGGGGCAAGTATAGTAGTAGGGTGGGACATAGTTTGGGGAAGTATGGTGGGGGGACAAATAGTAAGTATGGTGTGGGTATAGTAAGTAATTATGGTGGGGAAATAGTAGGAAGATGGTGTGGGACATGTAAGTAAAAATGGGGTGGGCCCAAGTTTAGTAATGTTGGTGTGGGACATGAGGTAATGTATGGTGTGGGACAGATAGTAATGTAAAGGTGTGGGACAAGTTAAATGTATGGTGTGGGACATTATGGTAATGTATGGTGGGGACTGTTGGGAAAGTATGGTGTGGACTCCCGTTCACTCTTTGGGTTTTACCTTGCGACTTTAAAATGAGTCCATACATGTAAAACATACCCGGTTATACTGGGGTCCGGCACAACCCTGCACGTTTTTAACAACAACGGAGGGAGAGTATTAGGGAAAAAGCAGGGGTGCGGGGGACACCGAAGGAACAATCAACTTAATACCCTGCCGGAATGTGGTGTGTGGACGGTATTGTGACCAAAAGAGCGCACCATTTCTGACTGCTGGACCCCACAATGATTTTGAGTTTTACCAATAAGTTTGAAGGCATTGTTGGACCGTATTATTGGGCGTGTAAATTACGTTCTGTCTTCATCTTCTTCCCCGTCTGTCTCTCTTCTGTCTCTTGTCTGTCTCTCCGTCTGCGTCTGTCTGTCTGTCTCTCTCTCTCCTCCCCCTCTCCCCTTTTCTCCCCCTCTCCTCTTCTCTCTCCTCTCTCTTCCCCCTCTCACCTCTCTCTCTCTGTGTTGCACACTTTTTATATGATTGTCCACATACATGGATCACATATACACACACTATACATACACTGATACACGAACATACATTGATACACACATACATACACATATGTTTCATATAAATGTTACATTACATCATGAATCAAAACAAGAATGGACGGAGATTCGCAGGTAAAATGAGCAGTCTGTGAGGCGGTAAAACGAAGGTTCACAGACAGCGTGTTGTGTCTGTCTGTTCTGTGGGAGAGAGTCCCTGCTATCTTACACACCACACGGGCCAGGGGCTAAGACTCGACCCCTGCACCACAAAAAAAGGGAGTACACACATGAAAGGTAGGGTGAGAAGGGGGGGGGTACATTGGGCAGGGGGAGATTTTTGGGGGGGGGACGGGTTTTTGAGTGGGGTGGATGGGAAGAGGATGAGTGGGGAGGATAATAGATGGTAGGGTGGGGAGGGAGGGAGAGGAGTGCCTTGTGGGGGTTAGGGGGGTATAGTTGGCACTGCCCCATGATGATAGGTGGGAGGGGCGTTCAGTCTAGCTTGGGCACCCTGACTGAGTGCTTCAGTGCCCAGTGCCAGAGGCGACACCCCCATACCCTCTCTTCTGCCCTCTGCTGCCTCGTGTGTGTCGTAGTGCCCGGTGTAGTGCCCAGTGTAGTGCCCGGTGTAGTGCCCAATGTAGTGGACAGTGTCACATGCAGTGGACAGTGAAGAGTTGTCAGAAAAGTTATCTTAACATATTCTTGAAGAAGTTATCTTACGTGTTCTTAAGATAGTTATCTATCTACTTGTTCTTAAGATAGTTATCTTACTTGTTCTTAAGACAGTTATCTTACGTGTTAAGACAGTTATCTTGTTCTTAAGACAGTTATCTTACTTGTTCTTAAGACAGTTATCTTACGTGTTAAGGCAGTTATCTTACTTGTTCTTAAGACAGTTATCTTACGTGTTAAGACAGTTATCTTATTTGGTTTTTAAAGACAGTTATCTTACTTTTTTCTTAAGACAGTTATCTTACGTGTTAAGGCAGTTATCTTACTTGTTCTTAAGACAGTTATCTTACGTGTTAAGGCAGTTATCTTACGTGTTCTTAAGACACTTATCTTACGTGTTCTTAAAACAGTTATCTTACGTGTTAAGACAGTTATCTTACGTGTTCTTAAGACACTTATCTTACGTGTTTTTAAGACAGTTATCTTACGTGTTAAGACAGTTATCTTACGTGTTAAGACAGTTATCTTACGTGTTCTTAAGACACTTATCTTACGTGTTAAGACAGTTATCTTACCTGTTTTGGAAAGACCAACAAGTCTGCCAGAGTGCAAAATATTTAACAGTCTTCCGGTCCAGACTCATAAAACAGGAGAGTGTCAGTGTGTAGTAGACAGTGTGGGTGCCACAATGTGTAGTGGGCAGTGTGGGTGTCACAGTGTGTAGTGGACAGTGTGGGTGCCACAATGTGTAGTGGACAGTGTGTAGTGGACAGTGTGGGTGTCACAGTGTGTAGTGGACAATATGGGTGCCACAGTATGTAGTGGACAATATGGGTGCCACAGTATGTAGTGGACAATATGGGTGCCACAGTGTGTAGTGGACAGGGAGGGTGCCAGTGTGTTTGTGTGTGTGTGTGTGTGTGTGTGTGTAATGAGCCGACCCCTTCCCCCCGTCCTCCCCCCCACCACCACTACCTCCTTCCTGCACCACTACCACAACTACCACCACCTTCTTCCAGCACCACTACCACAACTACCACCACCACCACCACAACAACAACTACCACCGTCACCACCTCAACACGTAACTTAGAAGTGAGAGAATTCTTCTTGCAAACGATAGGTGACGGGTTCGATCCCCGTATTGACGCCCCCTGCTGCCCCTGTTGTCACTGTTGTCACTGCCCACTTAGCAGTGAAAATGAATATCTGAGAAAAGAATTTCAGGGCGTCGTGAACTTCAGCCAGTGTCTGTTATCTGTTAGTGTTCCTGTTGTATTGTTAGTGGTTAAAGGTAGCTGTACACACAACACACACACACACACACACACACACACACACACACACACACACACACACACACACACACAATTATCTATGTACTCAGACTTGTTCTGTACTCTTTGAGTTCCTCACCTGGAATGTAAAGAGTGTCTTCAATTAGATAATGATAATAATGATAATAATAATAATAATAATAATAATAATAATAATAATAATAATAATAATAATAATAATAATATAGATTTAAATATGTGTAATGTTTCCTGATGACATATAATGTAAGAGATGAATCTGTTAGTGTCAACAGAAAATGGGGTGAGGTTGAGGTGCCAGCAGTGCCAGTAGTGCTAGCAGTGCTAGCAGTGACAGTAGTGCTAGCAGTGCTAGCAGTGCCAGTAGTGCTAGCAGTGCTAGCAGTGACAGTAGTGCTAGCAGTGACAGTAGTGCTAGCAGTGACAGTAGTGCTAGCAGTGACAGTAGTGCTAGCAGTGCCAGCAGTGCTAGCAGTGACAGTAGTGCTAGCAGTGACAGTAGTGCTAGCAGTGCCAGCAGTGCTAGCAGTGACAGTAGTGCTAGCAGTGCCAGCAGTGCTAGCAGTGACAGCAGTGCTAGCAGTGCCAGCAGTGCTAGCAGTGACAGTAGTGCTAGCAGTGACAGTAGTGCTAGCAGTGCCAGCAGTGCTAGCAGTGACAGTAGTGCTAGCAGTGCCAGCAGTGCTAGCAGTGACAGCAGTGCTAGCAGTGCCAGCAGTGCTAGCAGTGCCAGCAGTGCTAGCAGTGACAGTAGTGCTAGCAGTACCAGCAGGGCCAGCAGTGCTAGCAGTGACAGTAGTGCTAGCAGTACCAGCAGTGCTAGCAGTGACAGTAGTGCTAGCAGTACCAGCAGGGCCAGCAGTGCCAGCAGTGCTAGCAGTGCCAGCAGTGCTAGCAGTGCCAGCAGTGCTAGCAGTGCTAGCAGTACCAGCAGTGCTAGCAGTGCCAGCAGTGCTAGCAGTGACAGTAGTGCTAGCAGTACCAGCAGGGCCAGCAGTGCTAGCAGTGACAGTAGTGCTAGCAGTACCAGCAGGGCCAGCAGTGCCAGCAGTGCTAGCAGTGACAGTAGTGCTAGCAGTACCAGCAGTGCTAGCAGTGCCAGCAGTGCTAGCAGTGACAGTAGTGCTAGCAGTACCAGCAGTGCTAGCAGTGCCAGCAGTACTAGCAGTGACAGTAGTGCTAGCAGTACCAGCAGGGCCAGCAGTACCAGCAGTGCTAGCAGTGCCAGCAGTGCTAGCAGTGCCAGCAGTGCTAGCAGTACCAGCAGTGCTAGCAGTGCCAGCAGTGCTAGCAGTGCCAGCAGTGCTAGCAGTGCCAGTAGTGCTAGCAGTGCCAGCAGTGCTAGCAGTGCCAGCAGTGCTAGCAGTGCCAGCAGTGCTAGCAGTGCCAGCAGTGCTAGCAGTGCCAGCAGTGCTAGCAGTGCCAGTAGTGCTAGCAGTGCCAGCAGTGCTAGCAGTGCCAGCAGTGCTAGCAGTGCCAGCAGTGCTAGCAGTGACAGTAGTGCTAGCAGTGCCAGCAGTGCCAGCTAGCAGCCAGACTGCCTACAGTGTGATGTCCAAGACTTTCTATCCTGTTCAGTAATGTTCGTTACACAAGCTCAGAGTTCACTCTGTGTGGAGCTTTATCCAGGGCCGGAACTACTATGAAACTAATGAACTTAAGCTTCAGGGCCCCTAATTCAGGGCCCCAGAAGTGACTTTAGCCCACATTATTTAAAAATTTTGGGTCTCTGAGAAAGGGTTGCGAAGGGGCCCCCCATAACAATCTTCAGGGCCCCAATAGAATGGTGGAGGGATAGGACCTGGAAGATACCTGTAGGATGTTTCTGGGGGTCAGCACCCCCGCGGCTCAGTCCCAGACCAGGCCTCCTGCTGGATCAAGGCCTGATCATCCAAGCTGTTCTTGCATGCTGCACACAGTTCATCATGAGAACCACCACTCGGCTGGTCAGGAAATTATTTGAAGAATTTATCCAGTTCCCTCTTGAAGACAGCCAGAAGTTTAGCAATCCCTTATGTATGAAGGGAGGGCGTTGAAGAGTCGGGGACCTCTGACACTTACCAAGTTCTCTTTTAAGTGTACCTGTCACGTTTCCAGGATTTTCCAGGTGTAAATTCGTATTTGGGTAGTGATAGTTGTGTGTACATTGTCCTGCTCAGCAGTTTTGCCTGCTGTACACATACGGTATACAGTACCCACAATTTACCTGGAGTTTACCTGGAGAGAGTTCCGGGGGTCAACGCCCCCGCGGCCCGGTCTGTGACCAGGCCTCCTTAGGTCAGTGTCCCAGGATGCGACCCACACCAGTCGACTAACACCCAGGTACCCATTTTACTGATGGGGAACATAGACAACAGGTGGAAAGAAACACGTCCAATGTTTTTACTCTGGCTGGGAATCGAACCCAGACCCTCACCGTGTGAAGCGAGAGCGTTAACCACCAGGCCACCAGAGCCACTAGTCCCTCTGAGGGACTGATTACCTCATCTTTTGTATATAATTCTTCACATTATGTTCTTGTATTGATAAAGCTACGTGTTGGCGAAACGTCTACAAGATACCCGGATAATGTACATATTCCTAATTCTTAATCTTGCCTGCCTTGAAGGAGGCTGTTAGTGTAGCAGTATAGCAGCCTGGAGAGAACAGGTGACTTGTGTATCATCACTGGCACAGCATCTCTTGTCTTGAAAGTTCTAGTTATCCAGTCTTCGTTTTCTTGGGGTAGCATTATTGTTGTGATAAAATGCGAAATCTTTTAAATTTATCACTCCGGGTTAAATGGAATTTCCGTCGTTCCTTTAGGCGGAAATTGAAAAATTTGTCTTCACTAAACGTACATTGTTGTCTGAGACCCACGGGAAGATTTGATTTTATATCTGCGGGAAAAGATTAGTTGTGTCTTCCGTGGCGACACTCTTACAGAGATTCTGGTGTCATCAGCGGGAAGTTAGTTTTGTGATTTATTTTTTTGTCATTGTCCGTATCAAAATAAAACAGAAGGGGGCGAGTACTGTGCCTTGGGGGAACAAGTTTTCCCCTGTGGCACCCCCTGACTTCACTGTTTACTACTTTCTGGGTTTTGTTTTTTAAAGAGGGAGGGGAAGGGGAGGGGAGGGGGTCTAAGGAGAGATGGGTGTCTAAGGAAAAGGGAGGGGGTGTATAGGGAGATGGGTGTCTAAGGAGAAGGGGAGAGGGGTATAAGGAGAGATAGGGTGTTAAGGAGGGGGGGAAAAAGGGGTTTTAAAGGAGAGATAGGTTTTAAAGGGAGGGGGAGAGGGTGTATAAGGAGAGTTGGGTGTTAAGGAGAAGGAGAGGGGTGTATAAGGAGAGATGGGGTGTCAAAGGAGAGGGAGAGGGGGTTGGGGGAAAGATAGGGGTTTTAAGGAGAGGGGAGAGGGTGTATAAGGAGAGATGGGTGTCTAAGGAGAGGGGAGAGGTGTATAAGGGAAGATAGGGTTTTAAAGGGGAAAGGGAGGGGGTTTTAAAGGAAATGGGGGTTTTTCAAAGGGAAGGGAGAGGGTGTATAAGGGAGAGATAGGGTGTTGGGGAAAGGAGAGGGGGGTAAAAGGAGAGATAGGGTGTCAAAGGAGGGGGAGAGAGGGGTGTATAAGGAGGATAGGGTTTAAAGGAGGGAAAGGGGAGGGTGTAAAAGGGAGATGGGGGTGTCAAAGGGAAAGGAGAGGGGGGTGTATAAGGAGAGATAGGGTGTCTAAGGAGAAGGAGAGAGGGTGTATAAGGAAGAATAGGTGTCAAGGAGGGAGAGGGGTTTTGTAATAAGGAGAAATGGGTGTAAGGGGAGAGGGGGTTGTATAAGGAGAGATGGGGTGTCTAAGGAAGGAAGAGGGTGTATAAGGAGAGTAGGGTGTCAAGGAGGGGAGAGAGGGGTGTATAAGGGAGATAGGGTGTCTAAGGGAGAGGGAGAGAGGGTGAAAAGGGGGAGATGGGTGTCTAAGGAGAGGGAAAAAGGGGGGTGTATAAGGAGAAATAGGGTGTCTAAGGAGAGGGAGAGAGGGTGTAAAAGGAGAGATAGGGTTCTAAGGAGAGGGAAGAAGGGTTTTAAAAAGGAGAGATAGGGTTAAAGGAAAGGGAGAGAGGGTGTTTTTAGGAGGGGTTTGGGTTCTAAGGAGAGGAGAGGGGGGTGTATAAGGAGAGATGGGTGTTAAGGAGGGGGTTTTAAAGGAGAGATGGAGTCTAAGGAGGGGGGAGAGGGGGGTGTCTAGGAGAGATAGGGGTCTAAGGAGGGGAGAGAGGGTGTAAAAGGAGAATAGGGTTTAAAGGAAGGGAGAGGGTGTCTGGGAGACGGAAAAGGTGTATAAGGAGAGATGGTTTTGGTCAAGGGGGAGAGGGAGGGGGTTTTCTAAGGAGAGGAGGAGGGTGTATAAGGGGTTAGGGGTCTAGGGGGGAAGGGGGTGTATAAGGAGAGATAGGGTGTCAAAGGAAGGGGAGAGGGGGTGAAAAGGAGAGAAAGGGTTTAAGGGAGAGGGAAAAAGTGTTAAGGAGAGATGGGGTGTTAAGGGGGGGGGAAAGGGGGAGGAGGGGTATAAGGAGGCAGGGGACCAAGTGTGAATAAAATTTAGAAACAGTGAAAAGGAGAGTGTACGGGGGAAGAAAAAAATTTTAGGGGGGGGGAAATTTTGAGTGCTTTGTACGTGTTTGGGAAGAGGGGAGAAGGTGGGGGAGAGAGAGGGTGAAATTGAGGGAAAGGAGTGAGTAGGGTGAAAAATTGAAGCCCTTCCATCCACAGCAGTGGTTCTGACATCTTTCCCTTTCCTTGTTCCTTTCACAGCAGGGGTTCTGACATCTTTCCCTTCCTTGTTCCATTCCAGAGTGGTTTGAATCTTTCCTTTCCTTGTTCCATCCACAGCAGGGGGTTCTGACTATTCCTTCCTTGTTCTATCACAGCAGGGGTTCTAAATCATTCCTTCTTGTTCCATCCACAGCAGGGTTCTGACACTTTCCTTCCTGTTCTATCCCAGCAGGGGTTCTGACATCATTCCTTCCTTGTTCCATCCCAGCAGGGGTTTCTGACATCATTTTTCCCCATGTTCCATCCACGCGTGGTTTGACACCTTTCCCTTATGTTCCATCCAAGCAGGGGGTTTTTCCCCAAATTTTCCTTCCATTTCCTCCCAGAGTGGTTTGACCCCATTCCTTCCATTTTCCATCCACAGCATTTGTTTTGCCTTTCCTTCTTGTTTCCCCCCCTGGAGGTTCCTGGAGGTTATTCCGGGGATCAACGCCCCCGGGGCCCGGTCCATGCCCAGGCCCCCCGATGGTCGGGGCCTGATAAACCAGGCTGTTACGTGGCCGCACGCAGTCCGCGTAGAGCCACAGCCGGCTGATCCGGCAGATTTAGGTATCTGCCCAGCTCTCTTTTGAAGGCACCCGGGGTTTTTGGAAATTTCCCCCAATGCTTGATGGGGGGTGTTGAACAGTTTTGGGCCCCCGGAACTTTGGTGTTTTCTAGTTACAATGGCCCCCTTTTTTTTTTTTGGGGTTTTTTGCATCGCCTCCCCGTTTTTTACTTTCGTAGGCAGTGATTTCTGTGTGCAGATTTGGGACCATTCCTTCCAAGTTTCCCCAAGTGTAGATTTAATATATCTCTCCCCCCTGCGTTCCAACGAGTACAAGTAAAGTGTTTTCCAAGCTTTCCCCAGTAGTTAGGTGCTTTGACAGAACTTATACGGCAGTAAAGGATCTTTTTCACCTCTAGTCTCGATTTCCCTGCTTTGAATGGAGATGTTAATGTACACAGTTTTCCCCAGCCTAAGAGACAAGTGATTTGAAAAGGTCATCTGGGTTGGCACTTCGTTTAAAAGTTTAATCCACCCTTTTTCTTTGCACGTGCGATCGTGGATTTGTATCCTTGAAAGTGGTCCTCAGCTTTACTCCCAGGTCCCTTACATTATTTTTTTGCTTATTGTATGGCCGGAGTCGTAGTATACTTGTTCTTTATTATCTCCTCCAGTTTTTTCCCTAACGGAGTAGTTGGGAAATTTGTCCCATTTAACTTATATTGTTTACCGTTGTCCACTGGGGAAAAAATTTGTTTTAAAATTTTTTGGAGGTTAACCACAGCGTGGTTCTGACAATTCCTTCCCTTTTTCCCCCCACAGCAGTGGTTCTGACAATTCCTTTCCCTTTTCCCCCCACAGCAGTGGTTCGAACTTCCTTCCTTTTTCACCCAAGCGTGGGTTTTGACACCATTTCCTCCTTGTTCCCCGCGCAGTGGGCTGAATAATTCTTCCTTTTTCCACCCCCGCAGTGGTTCTGCACTTCCTTCCCCTTTTTCCCCCACAGCAGTGGTTCTGAATATTTCCTTCCCTGTTCCATCCACAGGTGGTTTTGACCCATTCCCTTTCCTTTTTCCCTCCACAGCAGTGGTTCTGACTCATTCCTTCCTTTTTTCACCCACAGCAGTGGTTTTTTTACACCATTCCTTCCTGTTCCCCCCACGCATGGGTTTGACATCATTCCTTCCATGTTCCCCCACAGCAGTGGTTTTGGCACCATTCCTTTCCCTTTTTCCATCCCAGAAAGGGTTTTGACTCATTCCCTTCCCGTTCCCCCCAGCAGTGGGTTTTTACACCATTCCTTCCTGTTCCCCCCCAAACATGGGTTCTGACATCATTCCTTCCTTGTTCCATCCACAGCAGTGGTTCTGACATCATTCCTTCCTTGTTCCACCCACAGCAGTGGTTTTGACACCATTCCTTCCTTGTTCCATCCACAGCAGTGGTTCTGACATCATTCCTTCCATGTTCCATCCACAGCAGTGGTTTTGACACCATTCCTTCCTTGTTCCACCCACAGCAGTGGTTCTGACATCATTCCTTCCATGTTCCATCCACAGCAGTGGTTTTGACACCATTCCTTCCATGTTCCCCTCCACAGCAGTGTTTTTACCATTCCCTTTCCTGTTCCTTTTACAATGGTTTGACATCATCCTTCCTGTTCCTCCACAGCTGGTTCTGGCACATTTCCCTTCCCTTTCCATCCACAGATGGTTTTGACCCATTCCTTCCCTGTTCCATCCCCAGGGGTTTTGAACCCTTCCTTCCATGTTCCTCCACAGCATGGTTTGAACATTCCCCCAGTTCCATCCCAGCAGGGTTCTGACATCTTCCCTCCTGTTCCCTCACAGCAGTGGTTTGACATCATTCCTTCCTGTTCCTCCCCAGCATGGTTTTGACACCTTCCTTCATTGTTCACACAAGCAGTGGTTTTTACATATTCCTTCATTGTTCCCCCACACACGTGGTTTTGAACCATTCCTTCATTGTTCCACACACAGCAGTGGTTTTGACACCCCTTCCCCTTTTTGTTCCCCAAAACAGAGTGGTTTTGACCCATTCCCTTTTTGTTCCACCCACGCAGTGGTTCTGACACCCTTCCTTCCTTGTTCCCCCCACAGCAGTGGGTTTTTACACCATTCCCTTTCCCTTGAAGTTTGTAAAACACCTTGCTTCCCTTAACTAACTAACCTCTTTAACCCAAAACAAAGAGACGCCCTTTACCTTGAGACCCAAATTATTTTGGTGTCATGTAAGGTTTAGGTCAGGGGGTATGTAAGGTTCATGTCAGTGGCTGTCAGTAAGGTTATGTCAGTGGTGTCATGTAAGGTTCACGTCAATGGGTGTCTGTAAAGGCATGTCGTGGCTGTCATGTAAAAGGGTTTAGTCTGGCTGTCATGTAAGGTTTTAGGTAGTGGGTGTATGGAAAGGGTTTAGGTCAGTGGGTCATGTAAGGTTCAGGTCAGTGGCTGTCATGTAAGGTTCGGTCGTGGCTGCTGTAAAGGGTTTGATCAGTGATGTCTGTAGGTTCGGTCAGTGGTGTATGTAAGGTTAGGGTCGGGCTGAGGAAGGGTTTAGGTCAGTGGCTGTCATGTAAGGTTAGGTCATGGCTGTCATGTAAGGGTTTAGGTCAGTCGGTGTCTGTAAGGTTTAGGGCAGTGGTGCCATGTAAAGGTTCAGGGCGGTGTCATTAAGGTTCGATCGGATGTCATGTAAGGTTAGGTCAGTGGGGTCATGTAAATTCAGGTCAGTGGCGTCAGTAAGGGTTTAGGTCAGTGGCTGTCACGGAAGGTTCAGGGCAGTGGCTGTCATGTAAGGTTCGGTCAGTGGGGGTTGGAAGTTCAGGTCAGGGGGTGTCATGTAAAGGGTTTAGGTCGGGCTGTCATGTAAGGGTTTATGCAGTGGGTGTATGGAAGGTTAGGTCAGTGGGGTATGTAAAGTTCAGGTCATGGGTGTCATGGAAAGGTTTTTGGGCATGGGTGTTGGGAAAGGGTTTAGGTAGTGGCTGTCAGTAAGGGGTTAGGTCAGTGGATGTCATGGAAGGTTCAGGTCAGGGGTGTCATGTAAGGGGCAGGGCAGTGGGGGTCATGTAAGGTTAGGTCATGGGGGGTCATGGAAGGTTTAGATCAGTGGGTGTCATGTAAGGGTTGGCGTGGGTGTCCTGGTGGGTTTAGGTCGGGGTGTATGTAAGGTTAGGTCGTGGTGTCATGTAAAGGTTTAGGTCAGGGGTGATGGAAGGTTCAGGGCGTGGGTGTCATTAAGGTTCAGGTCAGTGGGTGTATGAAGGTTAGTAATGGGTGTCATGGAAGGTTAGGGCAGTGGGTGTCATGTAAGGTTCAGGTCGTGGGTGTCAGTAAGGGTTTAGGTCAGTGGGGTCTGTAAGGGTTTAGGTTTGGGTTTTGGAAGGGTTTGGTCATGGGTGTCATGTACATGCTGCCCCTTATTCCCGCCCCCCTCCGTCTGTGATCTCCATCGCTCCTTTCCCCTCCCTTCCTTTATTTCTTCTCTTTCCCTTCCTCTTCCCCGTCACCTTCTCTACTGTTTCCTCCCCCCTTCACTTTCCTTACTGCCTCCCCCCCTCTCACTCTTCCTTACTGTCCCTCCCCCCCACCCTTCCCCTTTCTGCTCCTCCCCCCTCATCTTCCCTACTGTTCCTCCCTTTTTTTTTTTTTTTCCAGGGTTTGACAAGGTTTAAGGTCCCTAGCTTTTTTGACAAGCTTTTACAGGTTAAGGGTTTTAACTTTTTGGGAAAATAAGAGTTTACCCACCAGCTCATTTGAAAGCATTTTATTTTTAGACATACAAGTAGAAAAGGATGAAGTTGGAGCCATCTGGGGCCAGCATTTTCATTTGATCAACTGACTTTTTCCGTTGACTATTTTGCTGTCGAAAGTGTTCCTATCTAGTTCCGGGGTATGATGTCTCAGAGGAGTGATGTTCTGGAGAAAGGGACAGCCAGAGTGAAATTTCGCTTTCTGCCCCTCTTGTGGGATAAAAAAACTTGTTTCACGCGTCCTGAAGTGGATCCAAGTGTGGGGATTTTGACAATATTGGCCTTGTACATAACGTAAAGGCCCCCCACACCCTCCTATGTTGAAAGGGTCTGCTGAAATGACAGATCTTAGGATGGGGCCCGGGGAGAGATGAGACGTCTTGCTTGTTCTCTATCTGTCAGGCAGTGCAGATGAGAGGGGGGGAGGCAAACCAAGAAAATGGGGCATACTCAAGGTGCAGCGTACTTGTGCCTGTACGGGTCTTGCAACCCCCACTGTCAGCGATGGGAGATACGGGGAAATGCGTAAGCTTCCCCGGGTGCCTTGTTTTTCAAAAATTTACAACATGGTTTTTCTGGTTGTTTTGGAGTCAAATTTCACCCAAGGATATCAACTTCTTCTCCGGTGCCACATCCTCCCATTTTATCCTTATACTGCACCAGCATTACCATCTGGGCCCAGAGACGATCATATTTTTCGTTTTCCAGGTGCAAATGTTACTTTCCATTATTTTCCCAAGCTGATATAGCCTCAGCTGGTGATTGATGTGCTAGGAGCTGGCATTTTTCTCTTGGGGTAAGTGAAAGTCGTGTACAGTCGTCGCTAGCATGTGATTTGGGATGAGATGGAAAGGTCGTGAAAATAGACATTCCATAACAATGGACCCAGCCGTTCCTTTTGGGAAAACTTTCCCCAAGGAGGTTTTCTGATTCCTTCCCTTGAGAACTACCTTAGAGATTTTCCCTGAAAGGAATCACGGGGACATAGCGTAGAGCCTGCTTTCCAGTGCTTGAAGTTTTGTTAAAGGCCCTGGTGCCACACCTGGCGAAAACGCCCGCAATGTCTCTTCCTCTTCTGCCTTTCCCCCTCTCACTTCCCTCTACTGTCTCCTCCCCTCTCCCCCTTTTTACGCCCCCCCTCTCATTCCCTTACTGCTCCCCACTCTCCCTTTCCTCTACGTTCCTCCCCCTTTACTTTCCCCTACTGCCTCCTCCCCTTATCTTCCTCTACTGTCTCTCCCCCCTTTACTTTCCTCTATGTCTCCTCCCCCCTCCTTTCCTCTACTGCTCCTCCCCCCTTTACTTTCCCCTTACGCTCCCCCCTCTCCTTTTCCCCAAGTCTCCCCCTCTCACTCTTCCCCTTTCTGCTCCTCCCTCTCACCTTTCCCCTTTCTGCCTTTCCCTCTCACTTTCCCCTTTTGTTCCTCCCCTTCACTCTTCCCCTACTGCCTCCCCCCCCTT
>NC_069412.1:72111172-72180338 GCF_026875155.1 Cherax quadricarinatus | reverse complement strand
TGTACCCAGTGTGTGAGGGCACCTGCAGGTTTTACCCCAGTGTGTAAAGGGCACCCCTCCAGTGTGTATCCAGTGTGTGAGGGCTGAGTACACAACAGGTGTGGAGGTTCTCCTGAGTATACAACAGGTGTGGAGGTTCTCCTGGGAATAAAAAAAGGAGAGCTCTATCCATCATCAATCAGCAAGGAGGTGCGGAAGCCTCTCCCTGACGAAGTGAAACCCTCAGGGGATTAGACCGAATACAAGATGTTCATAAACTCATTGTTTACCAAAATAACTTCGAACCCTTTCCTCCCCTTCTTCCCCCTCCCCTCCATCTCCCCCTCCCCTCCATCTCCCCCTCCCCTCGCCACCCCAGGGGAAGAAGAAAAATCAGTATCATAGCATTAATATGCGGAGGCTCTCCTGGGAGAAAAACTGAATCATCTTGTGCGGTGTCTCCAGAGAGAGAGAGAATGAGAGGAATGGAAGAGACAGACACAGAGATAAAGAGAGGGAGAGAGAGTGAAAGATGGAGAGAGAGAGATGGAGAGAGAGAGAGAGAGAGAGAGAGAGAAGAGAGAGAGAGAGAGAGAGAGAGAGAGAGAGAGAGAGCTGTTGTAGGTAACAGCTCTTAGCCTCTAAATAAAGTTAGGAAGCCTGAACCTAACATTGTAAAACCCTGTTTAAAAAAAGAGAGAGACAAAGACACAGGGAGAGAGAGAGAGAGAGAGAGAGAGAGAGAGAGAGAGAGAGAAAGGAGAGAGGAAAGAAGATATTCACTGTGAGAATAAGAGAGACTGAATTGGAATGGTGTCTGTCTCATTATTCTGAGTTATTTGTTGTTTTTTCTGCTGAGAATAAAGTCTGTGTTTCTTCTAATCTCTCTCTCTCTCTCTCTCTCTCTCTCTCTCTTTCACTATCTCTCTCTCTCTCACACAGGGTTTTACAAGGTTAGGTTAAGGTTCCTAACTTTATTACAGCTAAGAGCTGTTACCTACATCAGTTCTCTCTCTCTCTCGTGGTGTTTTCTCCAGTAGGTTATTAATAAAGGTTATATTGTTTTAATAGTGGCTGGTTAGGAGGCTCGAGTGCCAGACCTTACCGACACCTGGCTTCTTGTCTCTTGTTATACCCACTCTTATAGCTATGTATTATACACCATACCTTCACCACCTGCGCTTCAGAGACACTCAACTTGTCATCTGTATTGATCCCTAAGGAATACCTCTTAATCTCTCTCTCTGCTGTGACTTCAACTTCCAGTGAGGAGCAGGGGTGCAGTGAGCACAGTAAGAGAACACTGTATCAACATCCATGGTCCCTGATTATTCAACATGTTACCAGAAGATATCAGGAACACTGCTGGAACAAATGTCTCCTCTTGGAGACTGGAGAAGTATCTTCACCAGGTGCCAGATCAACCAGGTTGACCACCTACCCCTTGCTCACCCACCTTACTACACACACCTACCAAACTTCCCCACCACCTCCCACATCATTCTCCCCACCCACACCAGTCTCCCCACCCCACAAATTTCCCCCCCCCACCTCCACGACCCCCCCCCTACTACATACCACTGATCTAGCGTCTATGAGAAGAGGACTCCAAGCTAAGTCTCCGGCTTTCTAAGATAATTGAAAATGTCAACAGCAGACTGAAGGTGACAGTAGTGAAGGTGACTTGGTGTAAAGGAGACAGTAGTGAAGGTGACCTGGTGTGAAGGTGACAGTAGTGAAAGTGACCTGGTGTGAAGGTGACAGTAGTGAAGGTGACCTGGTGTGAAGGTGACAGTAGTGAGGTTGACCTGGTGTGAAGGTGACAGTGGTGAAGGTGACCTGGTGTGAAGGTTCAGTAGTGAAGGTGACCTGGTGTGAGGATGACAGTAGTGAAAGTGACCTGGTGTAAAGGAGACAATAGTGAAGGTGACCTGGTGTGAAGGTTCAGTAGTGAAGGTGACCTGGTGTGAAGATGACAGTAGTGAAGGTGACAGTGGTGAAGGTGATCTGGTATGAAGGTGATAGCAGTGAAAGTGATCCGATGTGAAGGTGACAATGGTGAAGGTGACCTGCTGTGTACTCACCTAATTGTACTCACCTAATTGTGGTTGCAGGGGTCGAGACTCAGCTCCTGGCCCCGCCTCTTCACTGATCGCTACTGGGTCCTCTCCCTCTCTGCTTCCTGAGCTTTGTCATACCTCTTCTTAAAACTATGTATGGTTCCTGCCTCCACTACTTCACTTGCTAGGCTATTCCACTTCCTGACGACTCTATGACTGAAGAAATACTTCCTAACGTCCCTGTGTCTTGTCTGAGTCTTCAGCTTCCAGTTGTGACCCCTTGTTTCTGTGTCCCCTCTCTGGAACATCCTATCTCTGTCCACCTTGTCTATTCCCCGCAGTATCTTGTATGTCGTTATCATGTCTACCCTTGTCGTAGGGGTTCTTAAAGGAGATAACGAGGGTTGAAGGTAGACACACTTGTTGGATGGTAACGCTATATTGTCAGACTGTGGTAATGGGAGATGGAGCCCAGCCTGCCTTGTCCTGCCTAGGTCTACACGCCGACTGAGAGGAAGGCAGAGGTACGAACGTACACATGCGCATCCCGTGACGTCACACAGTCACTCGGCTTAGGGATCTTCTATGTAAACACATGGATGGTACTATGATATGCTATACAACACATATAAGGGGATCAGCAACTATGCTGACACCCTGACCCTTCTGTCCTCCAGTGTCGTCAGTCCGATTTCCCTCAACCTTTCCTCGTACGACATTCCCTTGAGCTCTGGGACTAGCCTTGTTGCAAACCTTTGTACTTTCTCTAACTTCTTGACGTGCTTGACCAGGTGTGGGTTCCAGACTGGTGCTGCATACTCCAGTATGGGCCTAACATACACAGTGTACAGTGTCTTGAACGATTCCTTATTAAGGTATCGGAACGCTATTCTCAGGTTTGCCAGGCGCCCGTATGCTGCAGCGGTTATTTGGTTGATGTGTGCCTCCGGTGACGTGCTCGGTGTTATGGTCACCCCAAGGTCTTTCCCTGTGATTCATATGTGTCTTCAACTTCCAACTGTGTCCCCTTGTTACTGTGTCCAGTCTCTGGAACATCCTGTCTTTGTCCACCTTGTCAATTCCACTCAGTATTTTGTATGTCGTTATCATGTCCCCCCTATCTCTCATGTCCTCCAGTGTCGTCAGGTCGATTTCCCTTAACCTCTCCTCGTAGGACATACCTCCTAGCTCTGGGACTAGTTTTGTTGCAAACCTTTGCACTTTCTCTAGTTTCTTTACGTGCTTGGCTAGGTGTGTGTGTGTGTGTGTGTGTGTGTGTGTGTGTGTGTGTGTGTGTGTGTTAGTTACCATTTTGTCCTAGGCACATGCCGATTAGACACTAGGCCTGTTGTATAAGCGTGTGTGTGTGTGTCGTATGGAATAAGTAAAATTGGTCAAGTAGCAAGAACCATTTAAAATTAAGTCCTTTCTAAAATTTTCTCGTATGCGTTTAAAGATGGGATAAGAGGAAAATGGCAACAACAAGTAAGAGAGAGGTGAAAGTGTATAAACTAGTGGAGGAGGAAGTTCGGGTGAAATATAAGCAACTATTGGCAGAAAGGTGGGCTGGATCAGGTATGAGTAGTGGGGGGTTGAAGACGGTTGGAATAGTTTTAAAAATGCAGTATTAGAATGTGGGGCAGAAGTTTGTGGTTATAGGAGGGTGTGTGTGTGTGGTGTGTGTGTGTGTGTGTGTGTGTGTGCGTGCGTGCGTGCGTGCGTGTGGTGTGTGTGTGTGTGTGTGTGTGTGTGTGTGTGTGTGTCGGTTGAAGTTACTGTAAGTAAACAGAGAGATAGACAGGAGACTTGAACCATGGTAGACAGTGCTCCGTGGTAGACAGTGCTCCGTGGTTGATAGTGCTCCAGACTCTCCCTGTAATAGACTTAATGAAGGCTGCCAGTGCTGTTTACCCTCACGGGCCATTAAAAGTGCGCTCCAAGCACAGTGATTACGTAGTTATGTGTGTGGACAAATCAGCGTGAGACGAGATAAGTCACGTCCTGTGCTCGCCACCTCATTGGTGGAACACCCCTGGTGGATGTTGGTGACGTCACTGTGACGTCACTACCAAGATGCCACCCACACCAGTCCACTAACACCCAGGATGCCACCCACACCAGTCCACTAACACCCAGGATGCCACCCCACCCAGTCCACTAACACCCAGGATGCCACCCACACCAGTCCACTAACACCCAGGATGCCACCCACACCAGTCCACTAACACCCAGGATGCCACCCACACCAGTCCACTAACACCCAGGATGCCACCCACACCAGTCCACTAACACCCAGGATGCCACCCACACCAGTCCACTAACACCCAGGATGCCACCCACACCAGTCCACTAACACCCAGGTACCTACTTGCTGCTAGGTGAACATCACAACAGGTGTAAGGAAACACGTCGAAATGTTTTCACCCGCCGGGAATCGAACCCGGGCACTCCGTGTGTGAAGCGAGAGCTTTAGCCACCTTGATCCTGATCCTGTTAATCCTATATCCCCTTGATCCTGATCCTCTTAATCCTGTATCCCATTGATCCTGATACTCTTAATCCTATATCCTTGATCCTGATCCTCTTAATCCTATATCCCCTTGATCCTGATCCTCTTAATCCTATATCCCCTTGATCCTGATCCTCTTAATCCTATATCTCTTTGACCCTGATCCTCTTAATCATATATCCCCTTGATCCTGATCCTCTTAATCCTATATCCCCTTGATCCTAATCCTCTTAATCCTGTATCTCCTTGATCCTGATCCTCTTAATCCTATATCCCCTTGATCCTGATCCTCTTAATCCTATATTCCCTTGATCCTTATCCTCTTAATCCTATATCTCCTTGATCCTGATCCTCTTAATCCTATATCTCCTTGATCCTGATTCTCTTAATCCTATATCTCCTTGATCCTGATCCTCTTAATTCATTAAAAGAATCTGTCCTATCATTTCCCATTAAGATTCTGTACGTCGTTATATTTTGCCTCAAGTGATCGCCCTTGCTGGGGGGGAGGGAGGATGTTGAGGGGAGGGGAGATTACGTGGAGGGGAAGGGAGGATGAAGGGGAAGGGGGATTGGTAGGATGAGGGGAGGGGGTAGCATGAGGAGAAGGGGGAGTGGGTAAGAGGAGGGGTGGTGGGAGGGGAATGGGGTAGGATGAGGGGGAAGGGGTAAGATGAGGGGGTGGGGGAGGGGGAGGGGGAGGGGATATAACTGTACCTCTGATGAGAGGATTTAAATTGCTAATAGGATTTCCGTTTTTGTTTCTTATTTTGCTGTGGGGAATAAGACTGAGAAGGTGGGGAGGAATGTTGAGGGAGAATGATGGGTGGGGAGGAGTGGTGGGGAGAATGATGGGTGGGGAGGAGTGGTGGGGAGGAAAATGAAGAGAGGCGTGAGAAGAGTAATTGAGGAAGGAAAAATAATTATCATTATAGTAATTTTTGGATTATATTATAAAGGATTTTCTCTCTCTCTCTCTCTCTCTCTCTCTCTCTCTCTCTCTCTCTCTCTCTCTCTCTCTCTCTCTCTCTCTCTCTCTCTCTCTCTCTCTCTCTCTCTCTCTCTCTCTCTGAGGTAATGTCAGGTGTCACTAGGTATGTGACTAATGCCTCCAGAATTTTTTAGTTATAAATTATAAAGTGCTTCTGTCTCCTACATTGCAAGGAGTACACCTCAAGTGACTTAAATCATTCAGAGTATCTCAGGTCTTTCTAACAATTCATACGACCAATGAAGGTGTTCTGTGTTTTTTTCCAGTTGTGTAATCTCTCCTGCCTTGAAAGTTGCTGTAGAATACAGTAATATTCTAGCCTAGAGAGAACAAGTGACTTGAAGAGTGTCCTCATTGGCTCAGAATCTGTTGTTTTAAAGGTTCTAGTTATCCAGCCAGTTGTTTTGCTTGCCATGGCGATCCTTCAGTGTAAAGTAAATCAGGGAATGGGTGGGGGTTGAACCCACGGTAAAAATGAGTAATTTCACAGGCCAGTGTGTTAACAACTGGACCAGCTGGCTCTAAGAGTCATCCAACTAGGTATATTTCTACACACCATAGAGAGGTTAGCATGGGCCACCACTGTGACCACAAATGAAGGTTTATACAGACTAATCCCACAGCAGCGTGGCTGTGAAATCCTCTGGATTTAGCATAATGATAATGTAAGATTCCCTGACATTGTCACTCCAATGTCCCTCTCATTTTGTTCTTAAAACCATTTTTTTTACCAGAATTGAAATTTGTTCTCTTTGGTTTACATCAGTTTGAAGATTCACTTTGTCTTCAATAGATGTCACTATCGGCAGACGATGCAATATTCCCCCCCCCCAAAAAAGCAGGGGCGCCGCTAGTACGATAAGAGACAACACAGTAAGTGTCAGGGGACCAAGACTGTTCAACTGCCTCCCAGCATATATAAGGGGGATTACCAATAGACCCCTGACTGTCTTCAGGAAGGCGCTAGACAGGCACCTAAAGTTAGTGCCTGACCAGCCGGGCCCTGGTTCCTACTTCGGTTTACGTGTGGCCAACAGTAGCAGCCTGGTTGACCAGGCCCTGATCCACAAGGCCTGCCCACAGACCGTACCGCGTGCTCATTTGATCCCAGAAACCCTCTCCAGGTATACTCCAGGTACAGGAGTTTCGGTCCATTCACAAGTTACTTTGTAAATAGTCCAAGCGAGACTGAAATGTCGCAGTAAAATTCTGTCTCGTATGTGAGTTTTTAATGTATTGTTCCAGTCACGGTTGTCCCTTTTTATTTTTCATTATCTTGACAAAGTCTATATAGATTACATGATCAATCAGCTTGTCTTCCGGTGCATCCAGAACCACATCGCTGTTGTTTAGCAAGTGTGAAAGGCAGGAGCGACCCGCTGTACACTCATGATGCCCTAAATTGTGTTGTTGTTGTGATGCCTTATGCTTGTCAGTCATGCTTCTTAAGACCCTTGCAAGGATTTATAATGATGTGTGACGTTAGTGCTACCAGTCTTCAGTCATTGTTTTACTGCCATCGTTTGGGAGTGGGAGCCATGTTAGTGTCATGATCGTGGGACGACCCCTGTGTCCAGGGTCAGTCTTCTTAGAATATTTAAGGTACAACATGGGAGTTTGTTGTGAATTGTTGATTAGTCCTGGCCTGGGGCAGTCCTGGCCTGGCCTGGGGCAGTCCTGGCCTGGCCTGGGGCAGTCCTGGGGCAGTCCTGGCCTGGCCTGGGGCAGTCCTGGCCTGGCCTGGGGCAGTCCTGGCCTGGCCTGGGGCAGTCCTGGCTAGTCCTGGGGCAGTCCTGGCCTGGCCTGGGGCAGTCCTGGCCTGGCCTGGGGCAGTCCTGGCCTGGCCTGGGGCAGTCCTGGCCTGGCCTGGGGCAGTCCTGGGGCAGTCCTGGCCTGGCTTGGGGCAGAGTGCACGGGCTTGCTATTGATAGCTTCTTCGAAGTCAAGTGCAGTCAAGGATGTCAGAAATGGGGAAGATGTCAGCAGTAAAAGATTTACATAATGTGAGGGCTGTACCGGGTTATCCTAGCTTAGATTTGATTATAATTACGCGCGGCTTGCAGTAACAATCTGGTTGATCAGGCCATGATCCACCTGGAGGCCTGGTCGTGGACCGGGCCGTGGGAGCATTGACCCCCGGAATACCCTCTAGGTATATCTACATATTGTGGTGAGGAACTCATGGCTAGATGGCTAGAGGGAGGGGGAGAGGAATGAGAGAGGGAGAGAAGGGGAGGAGACCTGTCTCCCCATTACTCCCCCCTTCTCCTACTCCCCGAAACGTCACAGTATTGGCAAAGTTGTGACTGTGTGACGTCACACATGCCGTTTTCTGCACGCTCTTGCGTCAGTGCTGAGGCGTTAAAGAAAACGAGAGGCAGGAGGGGGGACTTGTGGCACTTAATGTGGACTCCCTTGGTGCTATGACTCAGTGTGGCACCCACATTCTGACCCATATACGTGTGTGTGTGTGTGTGTGTGTGTGTGTGTGTGTGTGTGTGTGTGTGTGTGTGTGTGTCAGTGGGTGATGATACAAGGTAATACATGGTAACACATGCCATAACAACATAGTGGAACGAGAGATATGGGAGGAAGTGCAGAATAAACCCATTGAAAACCAGGGCCTTCACGGGCCCTTCACACTCTGCCTTCATTTGGTCCCTTCATTTTTCCCCCTTCCCCTTCACGTCCCCGAACGCTGCCTCCACGTCCCTTCCCCCCCCCCCCCTCTGCCTTCACTGCGCCTTCCCCCTTTTGTTTTCCAATGGGCCCTCCCTTCATCCCCTTCATTTCCCTTCACCCTCCCCCCTTCATTTTTCCCACCCCTTCATGTCCCTTAAAACCCCGTTCAGGGCCCCCTTTTTCCCTGTCCCCCCTTTCCTGGTTTTTACGGGGCCTTACTTGTTTCCCCTTTGGGGTTTCCGCCTTTTCCCCCGTTTACCTCTGTTATCTCCTATGTGTTAGGCCTCATTTTTGGGGGTTACCCCCCCAGGAGGTTTAAGGGGAAAAGACCTGCCCCCCCCCCCCCCCCCCCCCCCCCCCCCCCCCCCCGCCCCCCCCCCCCCCCCCCTTGGGGAAAAAAAAAAAAAAAAAGGGGGGGGGAAAAAAAAAAAAAAAAAAATTTGAAAAGGTTTTTTGTTTTGTGTTTTTGTTTTGGTTTTTGTTCCTGGGGTTTTCGGTTACTGAGCCTTCCCCCCGGTTTTCCCCCTTTACCTGCCCCCCGTGCCCTTCTTCCCCTCCTGCCCCAAAGTTTAAAAACTCCGCTTCACTGCTGCCCAGGGTTTTCCCCCCCCGGGTTTTTCCAAACTGTTTTTCCCCCCCTCTCCACCCTTTCCCCCCCCCCTTACCTCCCCCCCTTTAAACCCCCCAAATGTGCCTTCACCTCCCCTTCACTCTCCCTTCCCCTGGCCTTCATTTTCCCTGCCTTCACTCTGCCTTCACTCTGCCTTCATGCTCCCTTTCACCTGCTGCCTTTCACCCCCCCTTCCACTGTTCCCCTTTCCACGCTGCCTTCCCCCTGCTCCTTCACTGCTCCTTCACCTCCGCCTTCATTTCCCTGCCTTCACTCTGCCTTCACCTGCTGCCTTCACTCTCCCTTTTCACCTCTCCCTTCACTCTGCCTTTCACTGCTGCCTTCATTTCCCTGCCTTCCCCCCGCTTCACTGCTGCCTTCACCCTGCTGCCTTCACTGCTGCCTTCACTCCCTCCCTTTCACTGCTGCCTTCACACTGCGTTCACCTTGTTTTCACTGCTGCCTCCACTGCTGCCTTCCACTGCGCCTTCCCCTGCTGCCTTAAACCTGCTGCCTTCACTGCTCCCTTTCCATGTGCTTCACTGCTGCCTTCCCGCTCCCTTCACTCTCCCCTTTCACCCCCCAAATGCGCCTTCACACGCCCCTTCACGCTGCTTCAATGCCCCTTTCATCCCCGCCTTCACTCTGCCTTCACCTCTCCCTTCATTTCCCTGCCTTCCCCTGCCCCTTCACCGCTGCCTTCCCCTGCTCCCTCCCCTCTGCCTTCATGCTCCCCTCACTCTCCTGCCTTAAATCTCCCTTTCCCAACTGCTGCCTTCCCCCACTCTGCCTTCACCTCTTCCTGCCCTTCCTGCTGCCTTCCCCTCTCCCTTTCACCTCTCCCTTTCACTCTGCCTTCACGCTGCCTTCCCCTGCTGCCTTCACCTCCTGCCTTCACTGCCCCTTTCACACTGCTGCCTTCACTCTCCTTTCCCTTCACTGCTGCCTTCACCTGCTGCCTTCCCCCCACTGCTGCCTTCCCCCCCATCTGCCTTCACTGCTGCCTTCACCTCTGCCTTCCATCTTCCTGCCCTCCCTGCTGCCTTCACGCTGCCTTCCCCCTGCTGCCTTCACCTCCTCCCTTTCACTGCGCCTTCACCTCTGCCTTCCCACTGCTCCCTTCAACTGCTCCCTTCACCTCTTCTGCCTTCACTCTCCCCCTGCCCTTCATTCCCCTGCCTTCACCCTCCCCTCACTGCGCCTTCACCTCCTGCCTTAAACTGCTCCCTTTCCCCTGTGCCTTCACCTCCTGCTTCACGGCTGCCTTCACACTGCTGCCTTCCACTGCTGCCTTCACTGTGCCTTACCTCTGCCTTCACGCGGTTTTCACCGCTCCCTTTCACTGCTCCCTTCACTCTCCCTTTTACACTCTGCCTTCACTGCGCCTTCACACTGCTGCCTTACCTCTGCCCCAAAACTCCCCTTCACCTCTGCCTTCATTTCGCCTTCACCTGCTGCCTTCCCCCTGCTGCCTTCCACGCTGCCTTCACTGCTCCTTCACTGCTGCCTTCCCCGTCCCTTCACCCCCCCTCCTTCCCCCTGCCTTCACTCGTTTTTCACATGCTGCCTTCCCCCCAACTGCTGCCTTCCCTCTGCCTTCACACTCGCCTTAAATGCTCCCTTCACCTCGCCTTCACTGCTCCTTCACCCCTCCCTTCACTGCTCCCACTCTCCTCCCTTCATGCTGCCTTAAAAACCCCACGCTCCTTCATGCTGCCTTCACAGCCCCCTTCCCAAACTGCTGCCTTCATTTTCCTTCCCCCTTTCCCTTTCACTGCTCCCTTCACACTGCTGCCTTCCCCTGCTGCCTTACACTGTCCCTTCACCTCCTTTTCCCCACCTGCGCCTTTCCACTGCTGCCTTCACACGCTGCCTTCACCTCCTCCCTTTTCACTGCTGCCTTCCCCTGCTCCTTTCACCTCCTGCCTTCACTGCTCCCTTCACTTCTCCTCCCCTTCACTGCTGCCTTCCCTGCGCCTTCACTCTGCCTTCACCCCCTTTCCTGCCCTACACTGCTGCCTTCACTGCTGCCTTCCCCCTTTTCCCTTTGGCCTTCACCTCCTCCCTTCACTGCTCCTTCACCTTTTTATGCCCTTCACTGCTGCCTTCACTCCCCTTCCCTTTCCCCACTCTCCCAGGCCCTTAAATGCTCCTTCACATGCTGCCTTCCACTGCCCTTCACTGCTGCCTTCCCCCTGCTCCCTTCCTCCCTCCTTCACTCCCCCATGCTGCCTTAAACACCTCCCTCCTTCGCCTTCACTGCGCCTTCACACTGCGCCTTCCCCTGCTGCCTTCACACTGTGCCTTCACTTCTTCCCCTGCCTTCACTCTGCCTTCACCTCTGCCTTCACTGCTGCCTTCACCTCTTTGTTTTGGCCTTCACACTGCTGCCTTTCACACTGTGCCTTCACTGCTCCCTTCACACTGCTGCCTAACACTGCTCCCTTCACTCCCCCTTCCCTCCCTTTCACTGCTGCCTTCCACTCTCCCTTTTTGCTCCTTTCCCCTGCTGCCTTCCCCTTTTCCCCCCTTCCTGCGCCTTCACACTGCTGCCTTCCACTGCCCCTTTCACTGCTGCCTTCCCCTGCTGCCTTCACCCCCTGCCTTCCGCTGCCTTCACACTGCCCCCTTCACTGGCCTTCACACTGCTGCCTTCACTGCTGCCTTCACACTCTGCCTTCACTCTTGCCTTCACCATGCCCCTGCCCTTCCCTTTTGCCTTCCTCTCCTGCCTTCACTGCGCCTTCACACTGCGCCTTCACCTCTGCCTTCACACTGCCTTCACCCCCACTGCTGCCTTCACCTCCGCCTTCACTGCTCCCTTCCCATGCTCCCTTCATTCTGCCTTCACTGCTGCTTAAACTGCTCCCTTTCCCCCATGCTGCCTTCACCTCTCCCTTCCCAAACTGCCCCTTTCACACTGCTGCCTTCACATTTGGGCGGGCCTTCCCCGCTGCCCCCTCCCCACACTGTGCCTCACCTCCTGTTTTCACTGCTCCTTCACTGCGCCTTCACCTCCTGCCTTCACTGCTGCCTTCACTTTTTTGGCCCCCTGCCTTCATGCCCCTTTCACCTCCCGCCTTCACTGCTCCCTTTCATGCTGCCTTACCTCTGCCTTCACTCTCCTCCCTTACTGCTGCCTCCTCACCCACTGCTGCCTTCACTCTCCTTTTTGCCTTCACCTGCCTCCCCCCTTCACTGTCCTTCACTGCTGCCTGCCCCCCTCCTGCCTTCACGCTCCCTTTCACACTGCGCCTTCATGCTGCCTTCACACTGCTGCCTTCACCTGCTTACTGCTGCCTTCCCCCCTCCTTCACCCCCTTTAAAATTCCTCCCTTTTCACTGCTGCCTTCACACTGCTCCCTTCAACTCTGCCTTCACACTCTCCCCCGGTTCACACTGCTGTTCACACTGCTGCCTTCATTTCCCTTGCCTTCACTGCTGCCTTCACTCTTTCCCCTCCCTTCACTGCTGCCTTCCCCCTGCTCCCCTTCACACTGCTGCCTTCACTTCCTTTCCTGCCCTTCACTGTGCCTTCACCTCCTCCCTTTCATCTCCCTTTCACACTGCTGCCTTATTTTCCCCCGTGCCTTCACTGCTGCCTTCACTCTCCTTGCCTTCACTGCTGCCTTCACACTGCTGCCTTCACTCTCCTGCCTTCACTGCTGCCTTCACACTGCTGCCTTCACTCTCCTGCCTTCACTGCTGCCTTCACACTGCTGCCTTCACTCTGCCTTCCCCTGCTGTTCACTGCTGCCTTTCCACTGCTGCCTTCACTGCTGCCTTCACACTGCTGCCTTCCCTTTGCTTACTGCGCCTTCCCCACTGCTGCCTTCACACTGCCCCCTTCATGCTGCCTTCACACTGTGCCTTCACCCCTCCCTCCCCCCCCTTTTTCACATGCTGCCTTCACACTGCGCCTTCACTGCTCCCTCAACTGCTGCCTTCACTCCCCTGCCTTCCCCCCCGGGGCTGCCTTCACCGCTCCCTTCACTTCCTGCCTTCACTGCTCCCTTTCACACTGCTGCCTTCACTCTCCTCCTTTCCCTCGGGGCCTTCACCTCGGGCTTCCTCCCTTGCCTTCATTTCCCTGCCTTTCACCCTCGGCCTTCACACTGCTCCCTTTCCCCTTGCTGCCTTCCCCTGCGCCTTCTCCCTCTGCCTTCACTGCTCCCTTTCACACTGCTCCCTTTCCTCCCCCTCCTTTCCTTTCCCCTGTTTGCCTTCACACTGCTGCCTTCACACTGCTGCCTTCCCCTGGGGGCTTCACACTGCTGCCTTCATGCTGCCTTCCACTGCTGCCTCATTTCCCTCCCTTTCACTGCTCCCTTTCACTGCTCCCTTCACACTGCGCCTTCACCTCCTCCCCTCACCTGCCCCCCGCTGCCTTCACCTCTGCTTCACACTGCCCCTTCACCTCCCTTTCTTCCTTCATTTTCCCTCCCCTTCACTGCTCCCTTCCCCACGCTCCCTTTCACCTCCTGCCTTCACTCCTTCCTGCCCTTCACCCCTGTTTTGGGCCTTAACACTGCTCCCTTCCCCTTCCTCCCTTTCATGCTCCCTTCACACTGCTGCCTTAAAACTGCTGCCTTCACACGCTGCTTCACACTCTGCCTTCACACTGTCCCTTTCCCAACCCCACTGCTGCCTTCACACGCGCCTTCACCCCCACTGCTGCCTTCACACTGCTCCCCCCACGCTGCCTTCCTGCTGCCTTAAACCTCCTGCCTTCCGCTGCCTTCACACTGTCCCTTCACTCCCGCCTTACCTCCCTCCCCGCGCCTTCACCCCCTTGCTGCCCTTCACTGCTCCCCTTCATTTCCCCCGCCTTTTCCCCGCTGCCTTCACCTGCTGCCCCCTTCCTTCTGCTCCCTTTCCCAACTGCTGCCTTCACCCCTCCCTTCCCACCTGTGCCTTCACCCCCCCACTGCTCCTTACACTGCTGCCTTCCACTGCTCCCTTTCCCTCTCCCTTTCACACTGCTCCTTCATGTGCCTTCACACTGCTGCCTCACTGCTGCCTTAAACCGCTCCCTTCACTGTCCCTTTCACACTGCGCCTTCCCCCCCTTAGGCCTTCACAGCTGCCTTCACACTGCTCCTTCACACTGCTGCCTTCCTGCTCCTTTTCAAAATGCTGTTTTCCTGCGCCTTCCAGCTGCCTTCATCTCCTCCTTCACACTGCTGCCTTCACCTGCTCCTTCACACTGCTGCCTTCCTGCTCCTTCACACGCTCCCTTCCCATGCCCCTTTTCACACTGCGCCTTCCCCTTCCTCCCTTCAACTGCTCCTTTTCACACTCTGCCTTCACGCTGCCTTCACACTCTGCCTTCCCCCTGGCCTTCACATGCTGCCTTCACTGCTCCCTTCACACTGCTGCTTCACATGCTCCCTTCACCGGCTCCCTTCACTGCTGCCTTTACACTGCTGCCTTCACACTGCTGCCTTCACTGCTCCCTTCATTTCTCCCTTTACACGCTCCCTTCACACTGCTCCCCTTCACACTGCTGCCTTCACACTGCTGCTTCACACTGCTCCTTCCCTGCTTTGCCTTCACACTGCTCCCTTTCACTCTGCCTTCACACTGCCCTTCACTCTGCCTTCCCCTGCTCCCTTTTCATGCTGCCTTCACACTGCTGCCTTCCTGCTGCCTTAAATGCTGCCTTCCTGCTCCCTTACTTCACCTTGCTCCTTTCACACTGCCCCTTTCCCACTGCTCCTTCCCCTGCCCTTTATTCCCCACACTGCGGCCTTTCACTGCTCCTTTCACATGTTTTGCCTTCACTGCTCCCTTCACACTGCGCCTTCCTGCTCCTTCACACTGCGCCTTCACTGCCCCTTCACCCCCCCCACTGCTGCCTTAAAATGTTTTGCTGCCTTCACTGCCCTTCCCACATGCTGCCTTCACGCGCCTTCACACTGCTGGGCCTTCCCCCTTCCTTCAACGCTGCCTTCACGCTCCCTTCCCACTCCCCTTCACTGTGCCTTCACACTGCTGCCTTCAGCTGCTTACACTGCGCCTTAAACCCTGTGCCTTCCCCTGCTCCCCTTCACCTGCCTTCCATGCTGCCTTCACGGGCCCTTTCACACTGCTCCCTTCACGCTGCCTTCAACTGCTGTTTTCACTGTGCCTTCACACTGCTCCCTTTCCTTTCCTTCACACTGCGGGGCCTTTTAAACTGTGCCTTCACACTGCTGCCTTCACTGCTCCTTCACGTGCCTTCACTGCTGTTCCCTTCCATGTGCCTTCACACTGCTGCCTTCACTGCTCCTTCAACCCCCACTGCTCCTTTCCCCACACTGCTGCCTTCCCACTGTCCCTTTCACACGCTGCCTTCACGTGCCTTCACACTGTTTCCTTTCACTCCCTTCACACTGCTGCCTTCACGCTGCCTTCACACTGCGCCTCACTGTGCCTTCACATCTCCCTTCACTGCTCCCTTCACACTGCTGCCTTCATGTTTCCTTCACACTGCTGCCTTCACTGCTCCCCTTCACACTGCTGCCTTCACTGTTCCCTTTCCAAAACGCTGCCTTCACTGCTGCCTTCACACTGCTGCCTTCACGTTCCCTTCAAAAACTGTGCCTTCACTGTCCCTTTCACACGGGCCCCTTTGGCCTTCACTCCGCCTTCACTGCGCCTTCACCCACGCTGCCTTACTGTCCCTTTTCACCTCCCTGCCTTTCACTGCTCCCTTCACACTGGCCTTCCCCTGCTTTTTCCACTGTTGCCTCAACGTGCCTCACGGGCCCCTTTCCCCTGTGCCTTCACTGCTGCCTTCCCCGCTGCTTACACTGCTGCCTTCCCCTGCGCCTTCATGTCCTTCACACTGCTCCCTTTCACGTGCCTTCACCTGCGCCTTCACTGCTGCCTTCACACTGCTGCCTTCACTGCTCCCTTCACACTGCTCCCTTCACTGTGCCTTCCCCCCCCCCCCCCCCCCCCCCCCCCCCCCCACTGCTGCTTCACTGCTGCCTTCACATGCTGCCTTCACTGTTTGCCTTCACACGGGCCCCCTTCCCCTGCTGCCTTCCCCTGCTGCCTTCACTGTGCCTTACACTGTGTTTCCGCTGCCTTCACACTGTTTTGCCTTCACGCTGCCTTCACCTGCTGCCTTCCCCTCTGCCTTCACTGCTGCCTTAAACCCGTTTGCTCCTTTCCCACTGCGCCTTCACTGCTCCTTCACATGCGGCCTTCCCCCTTGCCTTCACATGCTGCCTTCACGCTGTTCCCACACTGCTGCCATCACTGCTCCCTTCACACGCGCCTTCACACTGCGCCTCACTGCTGCCTTCCCCTGCTGCCTTCAACTGCTCCCTTTCACTGCTGCCTTCAACGCTGCTTCCCCTGCTGCCTTCACCGCTTTGGCTGCCTTCACTTGCTGCCTTCCCCTGCTGCCTTCACTGCTCCTTTCACACTGTGCCTTCACTGCTGCCTTACTGTCCCTTCACACTGTGCCTTCACTGCCCCCCTTCCACTGCTGCCTTCACACGCTCCTTCACACTGCTGCCTTCAAAGCTGCCTTCCCCTGCTGCCTTCACCTGCCCGGGCCCCTTTTCACTGCCCCTTCACACTGCGCCTTCACCCTCTCCCTTTCACACTGTCCCTTCACACTGCTCCCTTTCACGCGCCTTCACACTGCGCCTTCACCGCCTTCACACTGCTCCTTCCCCTGGGGCCTTCAACTGTGCCTTACACTGCGCCTTCACTGTGCCTTCACCTGTTTTGTCCTCCACTGCCCCTTTCCACGCTCCCTTTAAATGCTGCCTTCCACTGCTGCCTTCCCCAACTGCGCCTTCCGCTCCCTTTCACACTGCTCCCTTTTCACTGCTGCCTTCACATGCTCCCTTTCACACTGCTGCCTTCCACTGCTCCCTTTCCCCGCTGCCTTCACACTGCTGCCTTCACTGCTGCCTTCACTCGCCTTCACCGCTGCCTTCACTGCGCCTTCACACGCTGCCTTCCCCTGTTGCTTCACTGCTGCCTTTCCCACTGCTGCCTTCACCTGCTGCCTTCCCCTGCTGCCTTCACTGCTGCCTTACTGCTGCCTTCAACTCCCGCCTTCCCCTTTTTCTGCCTTCCCCTGCTGCCTTCACACGCTGCCTTCACACTGCTCCCTTTTCACTCGCCTTCACGCTCCCCTTTCACTGCTGCCTTCAATTTGCGCCTTAAACCCTGCTGCCTTCACTGCTCCTTCCCAAACGCTCCCTTCACTGGTTTTGGCCTTCACTCTGCCCTTCCCCACTGCTGCCTTCATGCTCCTTTCACTGCTGCCTTAAACTGCTGCCTTCACTGCTGCCTTCACTGCTGCCTTCACACTGCTCCCTTCACTCTGCCTTCACTGCTCCCTTCCCCTGCGCTTCACTGCTCCCTTTCATGCTCCCTTCACTGCTGCCTTCCCTGCTGCCTTCCCACTGCTCCCTTCACTGCCCTTCCCCCCCACTGCTGCTTCACGCTCCCTTTCCACGCTCCCTTCACTCTGCCTTCACTGCTCCCTTCCCGCTGCCTTCACGCGCTTCCTTCCCCACTGTCCCTTTCCCCTGCTGCCTTCACTGCTGCCTTCACTGTCCTTCCCCCTGCGGCCTTTCACTGCTCCCTTTCACCCCCCGCTCCCTTAACTGCGCCTTCCCCTGCTGCCTTAAATGCTGCCTTCACTGCTGCCTTACCCCCCTGCGCCTTCACTGCGCCCCCACTGCTGCCTTCACTGCTGTTTTCACTCCCTTTACCTTCACGGCTGCCTTCAGCTCCCCTTCCCTGCTGCCTTTCACCCTCCCTTTCCAGCTCCCTTTCACTGCGGGCCTTTCCACGCTCCCTTACTGCTGCCTTCACAGGGTCCCTTCACGTTTGCTTAAACTGCCCTTCCTGCTGCCTTCACTGTGCCTTCACTGCTGCCTTCACACTGCTCCTTCCCCTCTGCCTTCCCCTGCCTTCACCTGCCTTCCTGCTGCCTTCACAGCGCCTTCACTGTGCCTTCACTGCTGCCTTAAATGCTGCCTTCCACCTGCGCCTTCACTGCTGCCTTCACACTGCTGCCTTCCACTGCTCCCCTTCACTGTGCCTTCACCTCCCTTTCACTGCTCCCTTCCCCCTGCTCCTTCAACTGCTGCCTTCACTGCTGCTTCCCTGCTCCCTTCACACTGCCCCTTTCACCCCCTTACCTCCACACTGCTCCCTTCACTGCTCCCTTCCCCGCTCCCTTCCCAAAAACTGCTCCCTTCCCCTGCTCCCTTTCACTGCTGCCTTCACACTGCTGCCTTCACCCCACATGCGGGCCTTCCACATTTGCTGCCTTCAACTGCTGCCTTCAAGCCCCACGCTGCCTTAAACTGCCCCTTCCCCTGCTGCCTTCACGCTCCCTTTCCCCTGCTGCCTTCACGCCCCTTTCACACTCTGTTTTCACACTGCTGCCTTCACTGCCCCTCACTGCTGCCTTCCACTGCTGCCTTCCCCCTGCTGCCTTCACACTGCGCCTTCACACCCCGCTGCCTTCACTGCTGCCTTCACACTGCGCCTTCACTGCGCCTTCACTGCTGCCTTCCCCTGCTCCCCTCACACTGCTCCTTCCCCTGCTCCCTTCACTGCTCCCTTCCCCTGCTGCCTTCCACGCTGCCTTCACACTGCTCCCTTCCTGCTGCCTTCCACTGCTGCCTTCACTGCTCCCTTCACATGCTGCCTTCACCCCTTCCCTCCTTCCCCTGCTCCCTTTCACACGCGCCTTCCCCCTGTGCCTTCACTGCTGCCTTCACTGCCCCTTCACACGCTGCCTTCCTGCTCCCTTACCTGCTCCCTTTACACTGCTCCCTTTTCACCTCTGCCTTCACACTGTGCCTTCACTGCTCCCTTCACTCGCCTTCCTGCTGCCTTCACACTGCTTCCCCATGCTCCCTTTCCACTGCTCCTTACACTGCGCCTTCACACTGCGCCTTCCCTGCTGCCTTCACCTGTTTTTGCCTTCACTGCTGTTTCCTTCCACGGGTTTGCCTTCACACTCTGCCTTCACTGCTCCCTTCCACTGCTGCCTTCCTGCTTTGGCCTTCACATGCGCCTTCACTGCTCCCCTTTTCACTGCTCCCTTCCCGCTGCCTTCACACTGCTGCCTTCCCCTTGCCTTCACCCCCCAGGGCCCTTCACTGCTCCCCATTTTCACTGCTGCCCCTTCCACACGCCCCTTTCCCACCTGCTCCTTCCCCCTGCTCCTTTTCCACTGTCCCTTCCCCCTGCTGCCTTCACGGTGCCTTCACACTGCTGCCTTCACTGCTGCCTTCACTGCTGCCTTCACACTGCTGCCTTCACTGCTGCCTTCACTGCTGCCTTCACTGCTGCCTTCACACTGCTGCCTTCACTGGTGCCTTCACACTGCTGCCTTCACTGCTGCCTTCACTGCTGCCTTCACACTGCTGCCTTCACACTGCTGCCTTCACACCTGCCTTCACACTGCTGCCTTCATCGCCCTTCACACTGCGCCTTCACACTGCTCCCCAACCCCTTCCCGCCTTCACTGCTCCCTTCACTGCGCCTTAAAACCCCCACGGCCCCCCTGCGGGGTTTCACTGTCCTTCACACTCTGCCTTCACTGCTCCCTTCATGCGCCTTCACACTGCTGCCCACGGGTCCCTTTCACACTGCTGCCTTCACTGCTGCCTTCACTCTGCCTTCACACTGCTGCCTTCACACTGCTGCCTTCACTGCTGCCTTCACACTGCTGCCTTCACTGCTGCCTTCACACTGCTGCCTTCACTGCTGCCTTCACTCTGCTGCCTTCACTGCTCCCTTCAACTGCTGGCCTTCACTGGTCCCTTCAACTGTGCCTTCATGCTGCCTTCACTGCTCCCTTACAGCCCCTTTCACACTGCTCCCTTTCACTGCTGCCTTCACACTGCTGCCTTCACGCTCCCTTCCACTGCTGCCTTTCACTGCTGCCTTCACTGCTGCCCTTTCCCACACTGCTCCTTCACGGTGCCTTCCACTGCGCCTTCACTGCTGCCTTCACGTGCTTCACACGCTGCCTTCACACTGCTGCCTTCACTGCTGCCTTCACACTGCTGCCTTCACTGCTGCCTTCACACTGCTGCCTTCACTGCTGCCTTCACTGCTGCCTTCACGCTGCTTCATTCCCTTTAAACTGCTCCCTTTCCCCTGCTCCCTTTTCACTGCACCTTCACACGCTGCCTTCCCCTGCCCCTTCACTCTGCCTTCACACTGCTGCCTTCACTGCTGCCTTCCCCACTGTGCCTTCACACTTTCCCTCCCTTTCACTGCTGCCTTCACGCTCCCTCACTGCTGCCCCGGGTTCACTGCTCCTTCACACTGCGCCTCACTGCTGCCTTCACTGCGCCTTAAATGCTGCCTTCCTCTCCCTTTCACTGCTGCCTTCCCCTGTCCCTTTCATTCCCCCACTGCTGTTTTGCCCTTCACTGCTGCCTTCACTGCTGCCTTCACGCTCCTTCACACTGCGCCTTCACGGGTTTTGCCCCTTCACGCTGCCTCACGCTCCCTTTCCACGCTGCCTCACTGCTCCCTTCACCCCAAACTGCTGCCTTCACACTGCTGCCTTCACTGCTCCCTCACACTCCCTTCCTTCCCAACTGTTTTCCCCTTTCACTGCTGCCTTCACATGCTGCCTTCACATGCTGCCTTCACTGCTGCCTTCACTGCTGCCTTCACTGCTGCCTTCACTGCTGCCTTCACACTGCTGCCTTCACTGCTGCCTTCACTGCTGCCTTCACTGCTGCCTTCACTGCTGCCTTCACACTGCTGCCTTCACTGCTGCCTTCACTGCTGCTTTCACTGCTGCCTTACTGCTGCCTTCCACTGCTGCCTTCACTGTGCCTTCACTGCTGCCTTCCCCCCTCCCTGCCTTCATGCTGCCTTCACACTGTGGCCCTTCACTGCTGCCTTCCTGTTTTACTGCGCCTTCACCTGCTCCTTCCCTTTTTGCCTCCCCCTGCTGCCTTCATGCTGCCTTCCCCGGCCTTCATGCTGCCTTCACTCTCCCTTTCACTGCTGCCTTCACTGCTGCCTTCCCCCCACTGCCCCTTCCCCTCCCCTTCTGTGCCTTCACTTCCTTCACGCTCCCCTTTCATTTGCTGCCTTCACTGTCCCTTTCCCTGCTGCCTTCATGGCCTTCACTGTCCCTTTCACTGGGCCTTCACTGTGCCTTACTGTCCCTTCCCCTGCTGCCTTCACTGCTGCCTTCACTGCTGCCTTCACGGGGTCCCTTCACACTGCTCCCTTTCACTGTTGCCTTCACTGCTCCCCTTAAAATTTTCCCCTTCACACTCTGCCTTCACTGCTGCCTTCACTGTGCCTTCACGGGTGCCTTCACTGTGCCTTCACTGCTGCCTTCATTTTTTGCTCCCTTCCTGCTCCCCTTCCCCTGCTGCCTTCATTCTCTGCCTTCCCCTGCTGCTTCACTGTTCCCTTTCCCCTGCTGCCTTAAAACTGCGGCCTTCCCCTGCTCCCTTCACGCTGCCTTCACTGCTCCCCTTCACTGCTCCCTTCCTGCTGCTTCATGTGCCTTCACTTTGCCTTCATGCTGCCTTCATGCTGCCTTCACTGCTCCCTTCACGCGCCTTCATTTTCTCCCCTTCACGCTGCTTCATGCTGCCTTCACTGCGGCCTTTCACTGCTGCCTTCATGCTCCCTTCACTGCTCCTTAAACTGCGCCTTCATGCTGTTTCACAAGCTGCCTTCACTGCGCCTTCACATGCTCCCCTTCACTGCTCCCTTCACAGCTGCCTTCACTGCTCCCTTCACATGCTCCCTTTTCACTGCTCCCTTTTCCACTGCTGCCTTCACTGCTGCCTTCACACTTCCTTTCACGGGTCCCTTTCACATGCTGCCTTCACTGCTGCCCACACTGCTCCCTTTCACTGGCCTTCCATGCCTGCCCAATGCGCCTTCCCCTGCCCTTCACTGCTCCCCTTCACACTGTCCCTTCACTGCTGCCTTCATGTGCCTTCCTGCTGCCTTCACCTTCGGGCCTTCACTTGGGCCTTCCCCTGTGCCTTCACTGCTCCCTTTCACGTCCCTTCCTGCTCCCTTCACTGGTGCCTTCACTCTGCCTTCACTGCCCCCTTCACTTCCCTTTTCACTGGTGCCTTCACTGCTGCCTTCACTGGGGGGCCTTTTCAATGCTGCTTCATTTTTGGGGGGTCTTCACTGCCCCTTCACGGGCCTTCACTGCTCCCTTCCCACTGCTGCCTTCAGGGTGCCTTACTGCTCCCTTCACTGGTCCCTTCACTCTCCTTCACTGCTCCCCTTCACGGGCCCCCCCCCCCCCCCACGCCCCCCCCCCCCCCCCCCCCCATGGGTTTGTGACCCCCAAAAAAAAAAGGTTAAAAAAAAAAAAAAAATGGTTCACTCCTGTTCACTGCTCCCTTAGGGTGTTAATGCTCCCTTCCCCTTTTATGTGCCTTACTGCTCCCTTACACTGCTCCTTTCCCGGCCCCTTCCCCTGTGCCTTCATTCCCCAACGCTGCCTTCACTGCTCCTTCCCCCCACTGCTGCCTTCACACTGCTCCCCTTCCCCCTGCTCCCTTCAGCCCCCACACTGCTCCTTACACTGCTCCCTTTCACACTCTCCCCTTCACTGTGCCTTCACTGCTGCCTTCACTGCCCCTTCACCATCTTTTCATGATGAAAAATTTTTCTGGGTGATGAGAGGCGGGTTTATTATCCCCCCCCCCTTTAATAACCCCCTCCCCCCCTCACCCTTCCCCAACCCCACCTTCCCCCCCTCCACTCCCCTTCCCCCCCTTCCCCACCCCACCCACCAAAACCACCCCTCCCCCCCCTACCTTTCCAGATCAACCCGGCTTTGATGGGTATGTGGGGCGGGGCCCTCCCGCGCAATAGCTTGGGTTTATCAGGAAGCCCGGACGAGCCTGGGGCCCTGGGCCGGGGTCCGAGAGTAGTGTGAGTAGTTGTAGGCAGTGGGGAGACTTTAGGTAGTAGATAGTTTTCCCCTTTCCCTTTCCCCCCCTTTTTCCTCCCCCCCTCTCCTTTCCCCCCCCTTATTACCCCCCCAAACTCCCCTCCCCTCTCTCTCCCTGGGGGGTGCCTCCCCCCCCCCCCCCAAGTCACCTGGGTGTGATTGGTGACACTGTCAAATAGTGTAGTTAGTAGGCGTTAGTCGGTAGTTAGCAGTATTCGTGGGTTCTCCTGGGGCCACACCTGGTTAATGGCCGCTGTAAATTTTTGCGTCATCTCGTTGCAGTTGCGTCTTCCTGGGACGCTGTGTTGCGTCATGTTGCAGTTGCGTCGCGTGTTGCGTCACGGTGGTGTTTTTGTTTCTGTGCGTCGTGTATCTGATTTATTCCGAAGAGACTTACCAGGTCAAACCCGAGTCATCTACCGGGTTTTAAAATTTCCTTTCTCTCACTCACTCTCTCTCTCTTTTTTCCCCCCTCTCTCTCCTCTCTCTCTCTCTCCTCTCTCTCTCTCCCCTCTCTCAGCAAAACAAAAACACCTGGCCTCAAACAAAACTTACAGAAGTATAAAACAAATCCTTTAAATACAAACAGATTTTAAAAAACGATACTCCTTCTAGTGTGACCACACCACACACACACAACACACACACACACACCACACACACCACACACACACACCCAACACACACACACACACACACACACCCTGGTTTTAACACGCCAAAAAATTGAGTACAAAATTTGCAACAAAACCCGGGAGCTAGGGGGATTTTTACGAGAAGAGGTTAAGGGAACCAACCTGACGACCTGGAGGGGCAGGGGGGGACATGATAACGACATATAAAAAACTTAGAGACACTGACAAGGTGGACAAGACAGAATGTTCCGAGATTGGACACAATAACAAGGAATCACAAATTTGGGAAATGAAGACTCAAAGAGTCACAGGATGTTTGGGAAATTTTTCTTTAGTCACAGAGTGTCAGGAAATGGAAAAGTCTGGGAAAATGATGTAGTGGAGGCAGGAACCATACATAGTCTTAAGAAAGGTAGAAAATTCGTGGTGCAGGAGAGAGTGGACCCAGTAGCGACCAGGGAAAAGGGGGGGCCAGGGCTATGGGCTCGACCCCCCCACACAACAGAAATGTGCAATATGTTTTTAATATTAACAATAGCCAGAAAATAAAGAACAGAGAGAGAGAAAAGAGAGGAGGGGAAGAGAGAAGGGGGAGAGGAAAAAAAGGAGAGGAGAGAGAGGAATTACCAAGAAAAGAGAAAAGAAATTTGGGCTCTGAATTGGGGCACGTGAGAAAAGGGGGAGAGTTTTCCCCAAGATGGGGGAAGAAAGGAACGTCAGGGCCTGGGAATGCCAGGTCTGGGAAAAAAGGGCGGGGAAGTCTGGGCGTGGGAATCAGGTCGTGGGAATTGCTAATGGTTTCGGTGGCGCGAAGGTGGGAATATAATTTCGCTGGAATTTGCTCAGTGAGAATAGGAAATGTGTGGGACAGTATGGTAATGTATGGTGTGGGACAGTATGGTAATGTATGGTGTGGGACAGTATGGTAATGTATGGTGTGGGACATAGTATGGTAATGTATGGTGTGGGACAGTATGGTAATGTATGGTGTGGGACAGTAGGTAATGAGGTGTGGGCAGTTGGTAAAGTATGGTGTGGGGAAAATTGTAATGTATGGTGTGGGACAAATATGGTAAAAAGATGGGGTGGGGGCGATGGGAAGATGGGGTGGGGCTATATGGTAAAGATTGTGGGACAGTATGGTAATGTATGGTGTGGGGGCAGTAGGGAATGTTGGGGGGACATAGATGGGAATGTATGGGTGGGGGCAGTATGGTAATGATGGGGGCATTTTGGTAATGTTTTGGGACAGATGTAATGTATGGTGGGGACAGTTGGGAATGATGGGTGGGACAGTATGGAATGATGGTGGGGACAGTATGGTAAAGTATGGTTTTGGGGGCAGATGGGAATGTTGGGGTGGGACAGTATGGAATTATGGGGGGGAAAGTATGGTAAGTATGGTGTGGCAGTATGGTAAGATTGTGGGGGAGTATGGTAATGTATGGTGTGGGAAATAGTATGGTAAAGTATGGTGTGGGACTAGTATGGTAAGTATGGTGGGACATATGGTAATTTTGGGGTGGGGGCATAGTAGGGAAATTTTGGTGTGGGGCGTATGGTAATGATGGTGTGGGGGGATAGATGGAATGTATGGTGGTGGGGGATATGGGGGGTTTAAAGTATGGTGTGGGCATAGTATGGTAATGTATGGTGTGGGGATATGGTAATGTTGGTGTGGGGCATAGTATGGTAAGTATGGTGTGGGACATGATGGTAATGTATGGGGTTGGGACAGTATGGTAATGTATGGTGTGGGACAGTATGGTAATGTATGGTGTGGGACAGTATGGTAATGTATGGTGTGGGACAGTATGGTAATGTATGGTGTGGGACAGTATGGTAATGTAGGTGTGGGGCCGTTGGTAATGTATGGTGTGGGACTAGAGGGAATGTATGGTGTGGGACAGTAAGGTAATTAGGTTGGGGCATAGTATGGTAATGTATGGTGTGGGGGCAAGTAAAGGTAAAGTATGGTTTTGGGGACATAGTATGGAAATGTAGGTGTGGGGCAAATAGGAATGTTGGTGGGGACATAGATGGAATGTATGGTGTGGGACAGAGGGAATGTAGGTTGGGAAGTATGGAATGTATGGTGTGGGGGCAAATGGAATGTATGGTGTGGGACAGTATGGTAATGTATGGTTGGGACTGGTATTTGGTTCATTGGATTAAAATGGGGTCCTAATGTAATTATGGTTGAGTATGGAGGGTTGGGACAAGATGTTTAAAAATAGGGGGAATAGTAGGAAGAGGGGGGGGTGGACAATAAGGAATATTTTAATAGTGAGGAATGTTTGTTGGAGGGATTGTGGCAAGAGGAATGTATGGTGTGGACCATTAAAATGATTTGGGTTTTACCCAATAAGTTTAGTGGGGCATTGTTGGAGTATTTGGACGTGTAAATTTTGTTCTGTTGTTGGTTTTGTTGTCTTTTTTTTTCTTTTCTTTGGTGTACTTTTATGTTAATGATTGACAATAAAAAAAATTATCATTGATAAAATAGGGGGATTGAAGGGTTGGGTCCAAAATAGGTGGCTAAATAGAAGTAGGGGGAAATTTTAAGTTTCATAATAGTATATTTTTAACCCTGGAAGGGAGACGGGTGACCCAAATGAAGTTTTTTACAGAAATTAAATTGGTCCGGCAAATCTGTCAATCCCTTACTGGCCTCAAATCAACGGTTTACGGGGGTTTTTTTAATCATGTTCCATGAAGGGGGGTTTGAGAGGTTCGGGGGCCCCGTGGGAAAATTCCTTAAAAACTTTCATTGTGGTCACAGAGGTCCTGTGGGTAAACCTTCCATGGTTAGAAATTACCTAGTTGGATGAAAACTTTTTGGTAGCTGGTCTTGTGGTTGCGCAGGGGTGGTTTTGGCTCTTCCCTTCTTTCCCCCTATTTTTTTTCAATCGTGTCTTCTTTTCTTGCATTTCTTTCCTTCTCTTTTTTACACCTTTAAAACACTCTGTTTTAAAACATATATTTTAATATACATACATGAAAACAAACAAGAATACGGAATTCACAGGTAACAGGTGCAGAAAATCGTGAGGCTGGGGAACACGAAGGCTTCACAGACAGCGCTGTTGTGTGCGTCTGTTCTTGGTAGGAGTCACCTGCTATCTTAACACACACACGGGGCCCGGAGTAAACTCGACCCCTGCAACCACAAATAGGCGAGTACCCATAAAGGTAGGGTGAGAAGGGGTGTGGGTACATTTGGGGATGGGAGATTGTTGGGGGGGGGGCGGGTTCTTAGTGGGTGGATGGGAAAGGATGGTGGGGAGGATAATAGATGGTGGGTGGGGGGGGAGGGAGAGGGTGCCCTTTTGGGGGTTAGGGGGGTAAGTTGGCACTGCCCCCTGAGATAGGTGGGAGGGGCGTTCAGTCTAGCTTGGCACCCTGCTGGTGCTTCAGTGCCCCGTGCCGAGGCGACACCCCCTACCCTCTCTTCTGCCCCCTGCTGTCGGTGTGTCGTAGTGCCCGGTGTAAAATGCCCCTGTAGTGCCCGGGGGTAGTGCCCAAAGTGTGGAAAAAAAGTGTCACATGCAGTGGACAGGAAGAGTTGTCAGAAAAGTTAAACTTAAAAAATTCTTAAGTTATCTTACGTGTTCTAAGATAGTTAATTTTCACGTTCTTAAAATGTTTTCTTACTTTTTTTTTAAGAAGTTTTCTTCGTTTAAGACAGTTATCTTTTGTTCTTTAAAACAGTTATCTTACGCTTAAACAGTTAATTAGTGTTAAGGCATTTTTCTTACTTGTTTTTTTTAAAACAGTTATCTTACGTTTAAGACAGTTATCTTACGTTTTAAGGCAGTTATCTTTTTGTTCTTAAAACGTTTCTTACGTGTTAAAGGGAGTTATCTTTTTGTTCTTAAAACAGTTTTTTACGTGTTAAGCAGTATCTTAAATGTTCTTAAGGCCCCTTATCTTACGGGGTTTTTAAACAGTTATCTTTCGTGTTTTTAAACAGTTACTTACGTGTTCTTAAGACATTATTTACGTGTTTTTTTAAAACATTATCTTCGTGTTTTTGCCAGGTTTTTTTATTTACGTTTAAGACAGTATCTTTCTGTTCTTAAGACATTATCTTACGTGTTAAAACAGTTATCTTTCCGTTTTGGAAAGACCAACAAGTCTGCCAGAGTGCAAAATATTTAACATCTTCCGGGGCCAACTCTAAACAGGGAGTGTCAGTGTGTAGTGACATGGGGTCCCAAAGTGTAGGGCAGTGTGGGTGTCACGTGGTAGTGGACAGTGTGGGTGCCACAATGTGTAGGGCAGTGTGTATGGACAGTGTGGGTGTCACAGGGTAGGGACAATATGGGTGCCACAGTATGGTGGGCAATATGGGTCCCCATTGTAGTGGACAAATGGGTGCCACAGTGTGTAGTGGGGAGGGGGGTGCCATGTGTGTGTGTGTGGGGTAATGAGCCGACCCTTCCCCCCCCTCCTCCCCCCCCCCACCCTATCCCCCTTTTCCCGCACCCTACCACAATACCCCCACCTTTTTCCCGCACCACTACCACAAATACCACACCACCACCACAAACAACACCACCGTCCCCACCTCAACACGTAACAGAATGAGAGAATTCTTTTTGCAACGATAGGTGCGGGTTTGTCCCCGTATTGCGCCCCCTGCTGCCCCGTTGTCACTGTTGTCACTGCCCACTTAGCAGTGAAAATGAATATCTGAGAAAAGAATTTCAGGGCGTCGGTGAACTTCAGCCAGTGTCTTTTAATCTGTTAGTGTTCCTGTTTTGTATTGATAGTGGTTAAAGGGTAGACATTAGCACACACACACACACACACACCTACATTGCTCTGATACATTATAATAACACACACATGGCACCCACGCACACCCCACACAACACACTCAACACTACCAACACACTAGACTACACACACACAGCTTTAAAACATACACACACACACACCAAATATCCTTAAGTAACGACTTGTTCTCGATAGCTCTTTGAGTTCCTCCTCATAATATAAGAAAGTGTGTCTTCAATTAGATAATAAAATAATAAAATAATAATAATAAAATAATAAATAATAATAATAATAATAATAATAATTAATAATATAGATTTAAATAATGTGTAATGTTTCAACTGATACATATAAAGTAAGAGAAGAATCTGTTAGGATGTCAACAGAAATTGGGGGTAGGGGGGGCGGTGAGGTTAGAGATGCCAGCAGTGCCACTAGTGCCAGCAGTTGCTAGCAAGCGACAGTATCATGTGGGAAGTATTCAAGAGTACGTAGGATTTAGGGTAGAAATACTCACGAGTAGAGCTTGTTATTACTTATAATTGCTAGTATGTGGAGAAGCACCGCAGTCCGTTACCTAGCTGCCCTGTGGAGGTTGTACACTACGTAAACTGCTAGCCAGTAACAGGCCAGTACCTTCACCGTAGTTGGGTCTTTTGAAAGATATAGTGTCATCTCAGCACATGACCGTGACTCAAGACGCGGCTATGTCTGTTGAGTCCACGATCCAGGTTACTGTAAACTTGGTTACTGTTAACTGGGTTACTACTCGAGAGGGGGAGAGCTCGGCAGAAGCTGGCTAACTTGGGTATGTCGTCTCCGACATTACAACTAATAACAAACTAGAGATTGGCAGGTACACAGAACGGCATTAGGCTGATTCTATACAATGTCAAAGTACACCAACATGAACATTATAGATAACTAAGTAGAACATATGGAATGAAAGTTTACGTAAACTGAACTGTAATGCAACTACAAGATAGCTATATACAGACATATAAGAACACAAACAAATGACAACGAACCTCAACAGTTGGAGATTACAAGTGATAAAAACAAAAATTTTGATCTATCGATCATGATATTCATGTGGATCTACGGATTTAGAGGAAGGAATATATACAAAGACAAAGAGTGTATTAACAGAAAGGCTAGATTACAGTGCAGGAAACGCAAATCTAGACTGTTAACTCTCAACTGCGGAGAGAACAGAACACAAAAAAAAATCTCTGAATACTGACAAGATTGATACTGTAATTATTCATCTATACAGAGTTAGATTTTAAAACATTTAAAAACCCCAACATCATGCTAGTAAGATGCATACGTGCAGAACTGGGTTGTCATTCTCTAGGGGGATCAAACACTAGGTAGGCTATTGGCTAACTCAATAAGCTGTGATTTGCGAGGGCGAAATATGATTAGAAGTTACAGATGATACTTGAGGATTTCTTCATAGCCTTGTTCGTGTACGTAGGGAATAACACATCAGTTGATGCATATGGACTGAAGTTATCAGAGGAATGAGAGATAACAGTATTCCCGGATGGAATTTGTCAAGTAGATCTGTCACACATTCTAGTCTGGGTTGGAACAATACATGAATCATCACATACTAACTTTCATATGAACCCCAAAAATGCGATTCTTTATAGCTGACTGGTCAGTAACTAATTTCTCTAACCTATACTTATTACTCAGTGATATTTCAGACTACTCGATAAGACCAACAATAGCTTTGAGTCAAGCTTTGTGTCATTGACAGAACACACGTTTTTTCTGTTAAAATTAAATTGCAGCATAACTCTCGAACCTACTTTAGATTTAGGATGGCTTATACTCTGAGTAAAAATTAGACGATCTGCATGTAAAAGTTAGCGAGTCTGTTGATTTAAGTGAAGATGTTTCAACGGAATTACTTCTAATAAACACACTTTGAAGTCTAAAGCTGAGCGAGTTTGCATAGAGGGGGGGGGGGGGGGGGGGGGGGGGGGGGCGAAATCATACGAGGGACATTGTAATATTTGGTTTTCGGATTAGAATAACACAAACTCATAAGGCAAACGTTTTATGATCTTAGCACATATATTTCTTGGGCAAGTGCATATAGGTGGTAGTGTCACACTATATGAAACATTGTAGAGCTAGATATTTTATAAGCACACTGCAACAATCAGGATATAATAACTTCATCTGTCCAAGATTTCACCTATTGGGATTGATAGTGGCTCTCAATACATTCAGTCTTCTTTATTGATTCGTTCCGCTATACGCCAAATTGCTGCTAGTGATGATGAAACTTGGGGTGGGGGGGACTTAGTAGATCATGTAGAAGAGTATCACAATTGGTATGGTTGGGACTATTACTAGAATTCAGCCTGCCCATTAGTCTTGTTACTGCAGGGACTTAGGGTAGAGATATGCACAAGCAGATTAATTGACGTTCATTTTTAAACGCAATTTGGCTAATTTGGTTTCTGTCTCGCAGTGCTTATTCTAGCATAGAACTTAACTCACAATTACTGGTTGGAAATGGTCTACCATAAATGAAAATAACACACAAATGTTTGTTGGCCATTTTTGAGGCGGCAAGTGCATTGTGGAAATAATAGTTAACAAATCTAGCGCAACATCTTTTCCAAGGTTCGCTAGTAGTCTGGTAACACTTGGAATTGGATTAGAGACCATATAGCATTGCCATTTATGGTTGCAGTGCAGACACTAGCATTTCCTAAGCATACTCAAGAAATAACAAATAGCATTACGAGCCATAAATATTTTCAGCTGGGGGGGGGGGCTTGTTTCACTATCTGAACGATCCATAGCAGGGTTTGCAACACTGGTACATCGTGAACTAGCTGTAAGAAGGCTGACATTCACTAGTGACATGTGGAATTAGCTTAACTGGTAATATACTCTTCTGCTAGGAGGGACCCTTATCGGCTGTTCTGATACAGTAATTCATTGGTTCATGAAAAGTCACTGATGGAGGGCTTGTGACTTCATCAGTCAGAATTAGAGATTCTTGCCTAAGGAGCAGAGAAATCGATCAAACATGGCTCAGACGCTAATGGGATCTGTAATCGTTGAGCATTCTTATAGGCATTCATTTAGACAGAGCACTAAATGTAGGGTAGCTGGCATTGAACATATATGGGGGCTAACTTATGTTCAGCGAAAAGAAGGGCATCTAAGGCGAACTTTTACATTTGACTTGCCAGGTAAATGGGCTCCAAAGGTGGTGGATGAACTGCTGGATAAGTCAATGTCAATTCTAGTCGTAACGGCTTCGCAAGTAAGGTTGTTTGTTCTGGAATATAATGTATCAGTGGAGCATGATCGGTCAAGACAGGAATCAGAAAGTAGGGCTGATAAATAATGTCTCGGGAAAAGTGCTATTAAAGACAATACTTATTGGCTATAAGCTATCTTGCTCAGTTACTGCGTATAATAACGTACAGGCTTCGTAAGGATTCTACGGCTAGGGGCAAATGCAACTACTGCGTTGTACTATGCCAATACGGCCAATTTTCATAGAACTAGTACGGCACACTAATCACAGATTGAACTATCATCCAGTTGTGTCAGTATAAAAAAAGGCTTAGAAAATAATCTGGAAATTTTCAGAAAATTGGTAGCAGAATGTTAGATATGTCTTTTAGAAGTTGGAATGCTCTTTCTGACGGAAGTCACTAAAAACAAAAGGAGCATGCTTCTAAGCAAACTCAGTTAGAGGCGAACAGCTATGAATGTAAAAATTAGGAAATGAAAGATGCTATAAAAACCTGCTTAGAGCAGCAATCAAAAGGATCTACGGCATCAGCAGTTTTGGAGATTGGAAAAATATTAGTACTAGGGCGAGATTAACTTATTACTTTGGCCGAGTGCGTTAACACCTCTAGGAGTGACATACGTGACCGAAGAAACTTAATTTCTGATCTGGAAATTGACATTTTGGACAGTTTGACTTAAATGGCTTCTCAAAAGCTTACCAATACTACATCAAGTTCTTTCAAAGTGTGTATCCGGCACGTCTTTAGATCATGTCAGAATTACGTCATCTAAAGTATACATACCATAAGGTGCATACCTATGAGGGACACGTCTAAAAGATATTAGTCATGAGCCTTGACGACGATGATAGGGGAGATTGAATCGTAATATCCAAAATAATGCCATAGACGGAAGGAAAAGATGATAATGAGCTCTGTAGAAGTGAAATGCAGGCTTAGCTCTATTGGCTGTCAGTACTTGTGGCTAGTGAAGATGCGGGATCATTCCAAAATCTTGTAACAATCAAAAAGGAGTTGAATAGACTTGTGTTATCAATCCGATATTACGTAAAAGATCACCCAAGTACAAGGAGTGAAAGGCGATCTGGAATGGATTTTGCGTTTAAAACTGTTACGCTAAAGTCATACTGGAAACTGTCCAAGTACGGCAATCTCTTCTTCAATTTAGGAACTAAGTAGTATCAAGGGTAGCATTCGCATAAGGTGAATGACTAGAGGTGCGATAACTCCATTAATCATCAAAGCAATTTGATTTGATGCATTCTTCTGCAAAATAGACATCAGCAAACTTTAGTGATGAGGCAATGAGACTAGTACGCCAGGTATATGTAGATAGGTCAAGTACAAAGGTCAAGTGTGAAATACGATGGGAACTAATAAGTTCGTTAATAACCCATCTCTCACCGTGTAAAGTCAATTGGGCTTTTACGACCGTTTGTTCAACAGAGTCAACAAACGATTTTGACTTTCATCTGGGAAATACAGTGGCGGAGCTTAAGTACTTTTCTCTCCATCAACTGGGGTGGACAGATTGGATTTCAGTGAGGTGTGGATGAGGTCTTCCCGCAGTAAATAGGCACCGAACGACCTCTGAGCTGGGGGGGGGTCAACTCATATCCTCTACCTGAACAGGTTAAGGATAGTGAACAAGGCAACAAGACTGGTTATTTGCTCTAAGGAGACGAGACACTGAGTCACACCCGAAGTGTTGGCCAGGATTTTAGAATGGATCTACTATCATGCATACAACATGTAAGAAGAATGTGTTCAACAAAATAGACCGAGAGAAATACTTTGCAAGAATCAACTACTTAGTACACATAGACAGTTATTCACCATCTGAACACTTAGAACAAACTACAGACACTGCTAGTGAGAGACACTATCAGGGCCGGCATCATATACGACCTATTCTGCAACGGCATCTAGTGACATCAACTTATGTCAGAATAATCAACAAGAGATGGCATTAACTAGTTGCAAGTAATTGTTAAGATTCCGATCAAGGGGCTTCCCTCCAGCATTCGCCGTGTGGAGAATCTACTTACTCGAAACTAGGCGCATTGGGTCAGGAGATAGGTTGAGCAGCATTCAAGGCAACAGAGCCAGTCCTTCGTGGACACTTATGAAGGCATTCGGACTATCCATGCAATTCTGAAGGTATAAAGTGGACACATGATGGGAGTGACACACAATATACGCAGTGCCTGGACAGCGGCGATTGTACATGGCTGAGCTGGAGGAATGCATTAGCTTGTAAGGACCTTAATTCCGTGAATTTCATATCCAATAACTCTGGGCAGCAAGTATTATACATGAAATTTCTGATCCAAATGCTGTAATGCAGCCAGAATGGAACGATCAAGTCGTACAATATTGTGCTAATGCCATCGATAAGGGTCGAGCAAAATGCGTAGTCATCGGCATGGAATGCAAATCCCATGTGTAAGGTCACCAGGGCAAAGTTAATCTGATCAAAAAAAGACAACAAGGAATGGAAACATGTGAATTCTCTACTTTGGATAGAAAAGTTAGAGAGCAGTCGTACGTTCGACACAGCAGGGGAGAACAGATACTCCACTAAGGGAGGACACAGGAGTCGTTATCACTAGAAGGACATGTACGTATACTATCTTATCCTTAAACGCAAACTAGACCTAAAAATATTGATTTGCGGGCACAAGAGGGTCCATGAACAATTGAACGCGGGGTGGAATGCGCATTATAAACAGATGCTGCACTATAAGGGCCTATGGTTCATATGGAAGTTATGTTGCAGAACAAAGAGGGGTGGGATATCAATCAGAAAAGACTTGGGTCTATACCCAGGTCTCCCAAAATGCATCTGTGTATCAGTAGACATGTGAGCGGACATCATCAGCAGGGTTGGAGACATGCTGCGATGGACATGCCTAAGGCTCAAAGGACTTGTGTAACGAGGTAGTTAGTAAGTGTGCTCATTATCAACCTACATGTCACCATGGGAACAGGTAGTTGACTGGGGACAGCGTCGAATTCCCCGAATTGGAAGAAACGAGCTGGTTACTGTTAGTTGAGAAGTGAATGAAATGAGGCCTGGTCCTGGTTATTTTGAGAAGTTGAAAAGAATAAAGCCTAGGTTCTGGCTTATACTTGAAAACCACCGAGAATCTGTTTCCTCTACAGAGAGTTCTAGGCGGTGGAACGGACTCACTGAAAGACCTAAGAGTAACTGAAGGTTATAGAGAGCATTAACAAACTCAGATGTGCCATTGTAACCATGAATTCGTTATGATAAGTACAGTACGGTGTAAGAGAGTACTCAATCATCAGTACGGACAGTCCGTCTTAGGTTAACTACAATCAAGGACGAATTAATTGACAATATGGCCACTGAAACCACAGTTGTAATAATTCCAGGCCGTGACTATTGGTTACTGAAGTGTACCATGGAATAACCTACGAGTGAAGTAACACTCTGTACACTGGGTTCTTGGTGATCCATACGAGATGGCTTGACGTACTACAGATTTTATCTCATGTGGGCGGCAAACAAGAGGTGGCGCAGAAAGACTCGAGGGCATATCGGTTGACATTACTATTTAATACAAGGAATAAGTCCCGCTGAGGGGGCTCACAAGGAACGTGACATGATATTAGAGGCTGTAAGAGGTTCCATCGTTACAGTATGGAGGTATAGAAGCCATCATAAGCACACACACAGAGCAGGCGGTGCGATTAGTATCATTTATTGCTCCAGAAGACTGCATAATTTTAAGGGCATCATTGATTCTGTAAATGGTTTAGGCGCATTGCTTCAGATGAAACAACATGATGAATACACAGGCATTGATAAATGAAGATAAAAGTTGTGTCTAAATCTAACAGCAAATGCACTCACGAGTTCAAGTACTATCATTCGGTGATAGTCAGTTCACTTAGTTCCCTACAAGAACAACTAAAAGGATCAGCTGTTTTTACTGGGGGGGGGGGGGGCATAGGAAAGAACGAATCAGTTCCTCATCATGTGACCAGCACTAGTAAGATATTCAGAAGTCTCGCATATGCAACAAGGAGATCAAACACGTGAGAAAGCAATTGCAGGAGATACGATAAAGAGGCTTCAATTAGCAAGTCTGATAAGGCTTTCCTCTAAGAGGACCTGATCCGCTAGGGCACTAGCCAATAATTAAAAAAAGAGGAAGGAGGTAACGAAAGACAGAATTAAGAAAAGGTGGGGAATAGGAAAAAGAACCGAATGCTGCTAAAACCATGCTTCAAGACTATGTACCCAGTAGGCGATTTGAAATAAAGGAATAACAGGCAATCAAGGGAATACACTGAGTATAACTTATAATGGATCTCGGTGGTCTGAGTCAGGTCTGTCAGTCGTTTAAGGAACTGTGTAGGACTGAATGACAAGATCAGTCAGTAGTAGCCTGAGAGTCTGAGTGTCAGACATTTCACTTAAAGTACTCCATCTTGACAGGTATGTTGGACATATGGCCAAAGTCAACACGAGAAAAAATAAAGCTTAAAAATAGAATGAACAATAAAAATGGTATATAAAATTCTAGAATTGAATGAAAAAAGATATACAAACATATATTTACTGGCAGAATATTGTAAATGCAACTGCAGAGAGGAAGAAAAACTGACAATTAAATAGACTAGTGGACCAGAAAAAAAAAATAATTTACACATTGAAGTATATACCAGGTAAAAAGTATACACTGGGAGACATGAATTAATATTCAAAATGAGCTGTCTTTACTCAGTGCTAAGATAAAAAAAAATTAATAATTTAAAATATTATAATCAATGGAATAAGTGAAAAATAAATTTATGAAATTTTAACACGTATGAGAAGGAATTTTTACTATATTTTAAGTTTTTTCATAAGAATGCAAGAACACAAATTAAAATAATAAAATCATGACAAATAGGCAAAAAAGAAAATAATTACACTGCAGTAAGCAAGTGGGGGCAGACAAAATAAGATGTAAGAAACAATCAACATGGCATATGTAACTGAAAGTGCACTGGGAAAACACTCTAGTTAAATAATGAATTAAAATATAAGGAGACGCAAAAGAAAAATAAACTGAAATGACACATTAACTCTGTAATTGTAATTAACGACAAGAACAATATTACTCAAACAGAAGATAACGAATAACACTTACTGATTGAAAAAGTAAATTGAAAATGCATCAAAGTGAATTTGGTTACAGAATTATAAAAAAAAAATAAAAAACACAGGAACAAAACAGGAATATTAACACTTAGGGGGGGGGGGGGGGAACAGTGACAGAGGGCACACCAACATATTAATTATTACTTACAATACAAATTCTCTGCAGACTAATACATAATGGACAAAATCTTTGCTGTGACTGATACAGACAAAAATTTGCTGCCTAAAAAATAAATGGTAATAGCAACAGGAAGTCTGCGAAAAAATTAGAGGAATGAGACACATGCTTGCTTATACTACAAAAAAAAACAACACATAAAATAAAGTTGTCAATATTGGTATGGGAGCTAAGAAAGAATACAAATAAAAAAAATCGAATCACTTCATCACCAGGTTGCGATCTGACTGGTAGCACTACCAATAATACTTACTACATACAAAGGATAAATCATAATAGGAAAGAAACACAGAATAAAAAAATATAAGATAAGTAAAAAACACTGAAAAATATTGTAAAAATTAACTGTGATCAAACGAAAAACTGAAAAACAGCAGTATTTAGGGAGTATTAACACTGACAAACTATTTACTATAGAATAGTCTGCACAACATCGACAAAATATGTCATTTAATGGCAGAGAAAATGTCTCATAAATATTATCACTTAAGTGAGGGGAGTAAGGAGACAGACGGTGAGTAGCTGGGTGGATGGAGCGGTGTATGGTGTCAATGCGCCGGTGATTGACGGCCTTCTCGACATTCACTTGTTGTCGTGAAGAATTGCTTTCTTCTTGGTTCTTATCTAGGCGAACATCCACATAAACTGGCTATGAATCTCGTTGGCACGCAAGACCTTTTACAATTCTCTTACATGACTGCAAGTTATGTGAGCAAACAGTACTTAGACCCAGGGTTTACAGGAAGGGTGCAAAACAGAATCCCACATGGTAGATGAGTGTGGATATGGGCTGTGTGTGGTAGGTGATTGCTTTCTGCTTCTTGCCGCACACCCGGGTGGTCTGTGAGAGAATGGTGAGGGGGGGTACAGCTGGGGTCTGCCGCGCACCCCACACACATGCACACAGAAGGATGGGACCTTAGAAGATAACAGCCTACTTTCTATGCCACAGGAATGGTAAAAACCACTCTTAGTACATGCAAACAGGGGAAGCACCAAAGGCGACATAAACAATATCACTCAAGAGGAGCTTGGCATACTTCTCTACATCTTGCGTGTCTTATTACCTTCTCTCTGCCTCAGCTGGTTAGAAGCTGGTTATGGCATGACTGCTTTAACCGCGCACGGAATGGAGACTGAAGCCGTAACGACTGCGACAAGCACGGAAGAGATTGCAAGGTTTGGATATCATGGAGACAGCGGAATGAATGAGGCTGACCTGGTTCACTCCCAGTGCTGGCTTACATGATCTGGCTTAATTGCAAAATCCGGGTCAACCAACTACGAAGATTGAAAAGCAAGTTAGTACACACGAATCTAAAGCCAGGAAGCTTGACGGCTGGCAGACTAGTTCTTGCAGCTGAAGGTTTGAGGGGATGATAGGTCGACTGCTTGCTAGGTAGGTGGAGCGGCAATGAGGATAATAGGGCTGGTGGCTCGAGGTGGTGCGGGACACGGGTAGATGGTCTGTGGGGTGTACGAAACACACACTATGACACGCTGCGCTACTCACAGACAGTCTTCAAATAAACGCCTTGAATTACACCCATTAGGAAAACGTAAAATACCATCAGCTTCCACACCGACTGTATCAAAAGCCATACACATTTAATCCATAGTGGGAGTTTCGAATACGATGGATTAGCGGGTAGAAATACATCACAATTGTTAGGCTGTTTTATAACTTTATCAAATTGCTGTTTAGTGGTGGAGCAGGAGCCTCGCAGCCGGTTTACACTATCTCCGCGAGTGGTTACACTCGTAAAATGACTGCGCCTAGAGATCTGCGGCTGGTGCAGGAACCCCGTAGTGGTCTTTTGAAATAGTGTCAGCTTGCAGGCACGAGACCGTCGACCAAGAACGTTTGGTCGAGTTGAGTCAACGACCCAGGTTACTGGTAACTGTGTTACTGGAAACTTTGGTTACTAAAGCTATACTGAGGAATCAGTAGAGTGCTAGCATCAGTTGGCTATCAGATGCTAGCAAAGTGACAGTAGTGCTAGCAGTGCCATAGCAGTGTGCTAGAACAGTGCGACAATAGATGGCTAGACAGTGCCATGCAGTGCTTGAGAACAATGACAGTTAGTGAGCAGCAGTGCCAGGCAATGCTAGCAGTGTCCAGTAGTTGTCTAGCAGTGCAAGCAGTGCTAGCAGTGACAGTAAGTTGCTAGCAGGTGCCAATAAGTGCTAGTCAAGTGGCAGAAGGGCTAGCGAAGTGCCAGCAGTGCTAGTTCGTGACAGTAGTGCTAGGCAGTGCCAGCAGTGCGTAACACCCCCCCCCCAATCCCCACAATCCCCCCCCCCCCCCGCCCACCAAGTCAGTGACAGTGTAGAAGGAGACAGATACAGCAAGGTGCTAGCCAGTCACAGTGCTAAGCAGTGACCAGTAGTGCTAGCAGAATTAGCCACAGGGCGCAAGCAAGTACGCTGCAGCAGTGCTAAGCTAGTACTACAGCAGATGCTAGCAGTGGCCAGAGCAGTGCATCAGCTTTACAATCGAAAGCATTGGTGCTAGCTAGTATCGCAGCAAGTGCTAGGCGAGTGACAGTGTGGTCTAGCAGTGCAGCAGTGCTAGCAGTGCCAGCAGTGGGTAGCAGTGCCAGCAAAATGGGGGTAGCAGTGACAGTAGTGCTAGCAGTGCCCGCAGTGCTACAAATACCAGCAGTGGGCCCCTAATTCAAGGGGGCCCCAAAAACCAGGGGGGCCCCCAAATTCAGGGCCCCCGAAAATGAAATTTAACCCAAAATTATTTTTAAAAATTTTTTTTTTCCGGAAGGGGGCGGGGGGGCCCCCCATTTAACAATCTTCAGGGGCCCAAAAAACAATTGTTAAGGGATAGGGCCTGGAAGATACCTGTAGGATTTTACCCGGGGGGCACCCCCCCCGCGGGTCAGTCCCATACCCAGGGGCCTTTCTGCTGATTTAAGGCCCTGGGTCAAAACCCCAAAACTGTTCCCTTGGGATGCTGGGGACACAGCATCATGAGAACCAACCACTCGGCTGGTTTAGGAAAAATTTTTAAAATTTTATCCATTTCCCTCTTTAAACAAACCAGAAGTTTAGGGGAATCCCCTTTTGTATGAAGGGAGGGCGTTGAAGAGTCGGGGGGGCCTCTGAAACTTACCCCAAAATTTTTTTTAAAAGTGGGGACCTGTCACGTTTTCCCGGAAAATTTTCCCGGTTTAAATTTGTATTTGGGAGTGGGTAGTTGTGTGGGACATTGTCCTGCTCAGCAGTTTTTCCTGCTGTTACACATATGGATACAGTACCCCCAAATTTTCCCCGGAGTTTACCTGGAGAATAAATTTTTCCCGGGGGCAACCGGGGCCCCGCGGCCCGGTCTTGGGCCAAAACCTGTTTTCCCTTTTGGTCAGTGGGCCCCAAAAGGAAAGGCGACCCCAACCCGTTTGACTAACACCCAGGTACCCCATTTTACTGATGGGGGAACAAAGAAAAACAGGAAGGGGGGGGGAAACCAAAGTCCAATGTTTCCTTTCTCTGGCTGGGAAACGAACCCAGGCCCTCACCGTGTGAAACGAGAGCGTTAACCACCAGGGGCCCCCAGAGGGCCCCTAGTCCCCTGAGGGACCGAATTTCCCCATTTTTGGGATATAAATTTTACCTTAAGGCCTTTAAAAAATAAAACTAACCCTTTTATGGCGAAAAATTTAACAAATACCCGGATAAAAGTACATATTCCTAATTCTTTAAACTTGCCTGCCTTTAAAAGGGGGCGTTAGTGTAGCAGTGTTTTTACCTGGAGAGGAAAAATTTTACTTTTTGTAAACAACAAAGGGACAGCATCCCCTTGTCTTGAAAGTTCTAGTTTTCCAGTCTGTCCCTTTTTCCCTTTTGGAAACAGCATTGGGGTTTTGGGAAAAAAGCGAAATTTTTTTGACATTATCACTCCCAGGTTTTTAAAATGAAAACTTTTCTTCCGTCGTTCCAAGGGGGAGTAATTTAAAAATTTTTCTTCACTAAACGTCACATGTTGTTGTCGTGAGATCCACTGGGCAACTGATTTAATATCTGCTGGAAATTAGATGTGTCTTCCATTGCGACACTCTTACAGAATTCGTGTGCATCACTGTGAATGTTAGTGTTGTGATTTATTTATCCCCCCCTTGTCATTTCACGTATCAAATGAGAAACAGAAGAGGCGAGTACTGTGCCCATGAGGAACACACTTTTCACTGTGCACCTCTGACTTTACTGTTTTTACTACTTTCTGTTATGTTTGTTAATAAGGATGAAGGGAGGGAGAGAGTGCATAAGGAGAAGAGAAGGTGTATAAGGAGAGATAGGGTGGTCTTAAGGAGAGGAGAGAGGTGTTATAAGAGAGATAGTGTCTAAGAAGGGAGAGAGGTGTGATAAGAGAATAGGGATGTCTAAGGAGAGGAGAGCGGGTATAAGGAAGATAAGGTGTCCATAAGGATAGGGAGATAGGTGTATAAGAGAAAGGTGTCCCGAAGGAGAGGAGAGAGGGTGTCTAAGAAGATAGGGTGTCTAAGAAGGGAGAGAGGTGTCTAAGTGAAGATAGGGGTCTAAGGAGAGTAGAGAGTGTGTATAAGGAGAGATAGGGTGTATAAGAGAGGGAGAGAGGGGTGTCAAAGGATGAGCGAGTGAGGTGTATAAGGAGAGATTATGATGTCTAAGGAAAGGAGAAGGTGTATAAGAAGATAGGGTGTCAAAGAGAGGGAGAGAGGGTGTATAAGGAGAGATAGGTGTCTAGGAGAGGGAGAGAGGGTGGATAAGAAGATAGGGTGTCCTAAGGAGAGGGAGAGTAGGGGTCTAAGGAGAGCGAGAGAGGTGGTATAAGGAGAGTTAGGTTTCTAAGGAGAAGGGAGAGAGTGTATAAGGAGAAATAGGGTGTCTAAGAGAGGGAGAGAGGGTGTATAAGAAGAATAGGTTCTAAGGAGAGGGAGAGAATGTGTATAAGGAAAGATAGGGTCTAAGGAGAGGAGAGAAGAGGGTGTATAAGGAGGCAGTGTACCTTTCGACATTAAAGTCCGTAAGTAACAGTGAAAGGAGAGTGTACGTAAGAACAAATTATAGGAAGAATTTGAGTGCTATTACTGTTGGGAAAGAGGAAAAGGGAGGGAGAGAGAGGGTGTAATTGAGGGGAAAGTGAGTGAGTAGGGTGACAAATTGAAGTCCTTCCATCCACAGCAGTGGTTCTGACATCATTCCTTCCTTGTTCCATTCACATCAGTGGTTCTGACATCATTCCTTCCTTTTTCCATCCAAGCAGGGTCTGACATCATTCCTTCCTTGTTTCTAATCCACGGCATGGTTTTCTGACATCATTCCTTCCTTGATCCACCCACAGCAATGTTCTGACATCAATTCCTTCCTTGTTCCATTCACATCAGTGGTTCTGACATCATTCCTTCCTTGTTCCATCCACAGCAGTGGTTCTGACATCATTCCTTCCTTGTTCCATCCACAGCAGTGGTTCTGACATCATTCCTTCCTTGTTCCATCCACAGCAGTGGTTCTGACACCATTCCTTCCTTGTTCCATCCACATCTGTGTTCTTACATAATTCCGTCCTTGTTTCCATCCACAAGCAGTGTTCTGACATCATTCCTTCCGTGTTCCTCCACAGCAGGGTCGACACCATTCCTTCCTTGTTTCCTCCCACATGCAGTGTTTTGACACCATATCCCTGACTTGTTCCACCCACAGCAGTGGTTCTGACACCAACCGTCGATTGTTCCACGGACACCCACGGCAGGGGTTCTGACATCATTCCTTCCTTGTTCCATCCACAGCAGGGGTTCTGACATCATTCCTTCCTTGTTCCATCCACAGCAGTGGTTTTGACACCATTCCTTCATTGTTTCACCCACCGGACGTTACCTGAGTTATTCCGGATCAATCGCCCCCGCGGCCCGGTCCATGACCAGGCCTCCCGATGGATCAGGGCCTGATCAACCAGGCTGTTACTGCTGGCCGCACGCAGTCCGACGTTACCGATCCACAGCCTTCAGGCTTGATCCGGCACTGACTTTAGGTATCTGTACACTCTCTCTTGAAGCACCAGGTTTTATTGTCAATTCTCCCCTAATGCTTGATGAGCTGTTAACTTTTAGGCCCGACACTTATGGTGTTTTCTCTTATGTACCAATGGCGCCCCTACTTTTTTATTGGGGCATTTTGCATCGCCCTTGCCAGTCTTTTAACTTTCGTACAGTTATTTTCTGTGTGCAGATTTGGACCATTCCTTCCAAAATTCCAAGTGTAGATTATGATATTCTTCCTCCCTCCTGCGTTCCAAACGAGATACAAGTCAAGTGGCTTCCAAGCTGTTTCCCAGTAGTTTAAGGTGCTTGACCAGAACTTATACGTGCAGTAAAGACTCTGTACACTCCCCTAGATCTGCGATTTCACACTTCTTTGTATGGAGATGTTAATGTACAGCATATTCCAGCCTGAGAGAACAAGTGATTTGAAAAAGGATCTATCATGGCTTGGCATCGTTCTCGTTTTGGAAAGTTCTCACTATCCATCCTATCATTTTTCTCTTGCACGTCGATCGTGGCACTGTTGAGATCCTTGAAAATGAGAACCTCAGACAATTACTAGCACCAGTCCCCTTACATTATTTCCGCCTATTGTTATGGCCGGAGTCATTAGTAAACTCTTTCTATGATTATCTCCTCCAGTTTCCATAACGTAGTAGTTGAATTTGTCCTCATGAACATCATTTGTTTAACCGTTCCCACTGTAAAACTTAGTTTAGAATCTCTTGGAGTTAACCACAGCATGGTTCTGACACAACATTCCTTCTTGTTCCACCCACTACATGGGTTCTGACACCATTCCTTCCTGTTCCATCCACAGCGTGGTTCTGAACATAATTCCTTCCTTGTTCCACCCACAGCAGTGGTTCTGACACATTCCTTCCTTGTTCCACCCACAGCAGTGGTTCTGACATCATTCCTTCCATGTTCCATCCACAGCAGTGGTTTTGACACCATTCCTTCCTTGTTCCATCCACAGCAGTGGTTCTGACATCATTCCTTCCTTGTTCCACCCCAGCAGTGGTTTGAACATAACCATTCCTTCCGTGATTCCACCCCACAGCAAATTGTTTATGACATCATACCTTCCATGTTCCATCCACACATGTTTTGACAACCAATCCTTCCTTTTCCATCCACAGCAGTGGTCTGACATCATGACCTTCCTTGTTCCACCCCCCCACCACAGTGGTTTTGACCCATTCTTCCTTGTTCCACCCACAGCAGTGTTCTGACATCATTCCCTTCCATGTTCCATCCTCAGCATTTTCTGTCATCTTTCCCTTCCCTTGATTCCAGCCACACAGTGGTTTTGACACCATCTTCCTTGTTCCATCCATCAGCTAGTGGTTCTGACATCATTCCTTCCCTGTTCCACCACATCATGGGTTTTGACACCATTCTTCCTTGTTCCTACCCACAGCAGTGGTCTGACATTCATGTCCTTCCATTTTCCACCACACAGTGGTTTTGACACCCTTCCTTCCAGTTTCCATCCACGCATGGTTTTGACACCATTCCTTCCATGTTCCATCCACAGCAGTGGTTCTGACATCATTCCTTCCATGTTCCATCCACAGCAGTGGTTCTGACATCATTCCTTCCATGGTCCATCCACAGAGCAGTTGTGTTACACATTCCCATCCATGATTCCATCCACAGCATGTTTGATGACACCATTCCTTCCCTGTTCCCTCACACAGTGGTTCTGACATCATTACTTCCACGTTTTCCATCCCACAGCAGTGGTTCTGACATACATTCCTTCCATTTTTCCATCCACACAAAGTGTTCTGAACCTCATTCCCTTCAATTTCCAACCCCAGCTGTGGGTGTGAACACCATTCCCTCATTTTTCCACACACAGCAGTGTTTTGACACTAGTCGCTTAATTGTTCCACCACAGCCATGTTTTTGACACCATTCCTTCATTTTCCACACACAGCATGGTTTTGACCCCAATCCTTAATTGTTCCAACACAATGCACAGCGAGTGGTTTTGACACCATTTCCTTCAATTTCCACCCACAGACATTGGTTCTGACACATTCCTTCCTTTTTCCACACCAGCAGTGTTTTTGACAACCAATTCCTTCCTTGAAGTTCTTTAGGAACTGGACAACTTGAACTTCCTTTAACTTACTAACCTCTTAACTCAAGACGATACAATACATGCTGCTTCACCGTTTGGTAGACGTCATGTGTCGAGGGTAGTGTGGCTGTGTCATCGTGTATGATAGAGTCAGAGGTGTGTCTCATAGGTTATTTAGTAGTATACTAGAAGTAGAGTTCACTACGTCAGATGTCTATATGGCGAACGTCGTACTGTCTATTTCACTCATGAAACTCATGGCTTATTCTGATCGTCGAAGTCGCTTGCATGTAACTTGCGTCTCACGGCGTTACCAATGTGATGCATGCCATCTGGTAACAGAGGGAATCACACTGTCACATAGACATTGACTCAACTTTCTGTCAGACATTAACGCTGAGGCGGGGTACACGTGGAGTCGTGTCACAGTGATGTCAGTGTAACGGCTCGAGATGCGCGTCACAAAGGGAAGGATAGGATTCTTCAGTCAGTGGCTGTCATGTAAGGTTCAGGTTCAGTGTCTGTCATGTAAGATCTTCATGGCTGTCCATGTAAGTTTCAGACATGACTGCATGTAAGTTCATCAGTGCTGTCATGTAAGGTCAGGTCTAGTGGCTGTCATGTAGTTCAGGTCAGTGGCTTCATGTAAGTTCAGTCATTGGATGTCATGTAAGGTTCAGGTCAGTCGGTCTGTCCATTAAGGATCAAGTCAGTGCTGCCCATTAGGTTCAGGTCAGTGGCTGTCATTAAGTTCAATCAGTGACTGTCATGTAAGTTCAGGTCATTGTGGGGCCTTCATGAAGTTCGAGGTCAGTGCTGTCATTAGGTTCAGTCAGTGGCTTCACGAAGGTTCAGGGTCAGTGCTTCTGTAAGGTTCATGTCATGTTGTCATGCAGTTCATCATAGGGGTGTCATGTAAGGTTCAGGTCATGCTTCAGTAAGGTTCATGACTGTGGGTGTCAAGGAAGGTTCAGGTCAGTGGGTGTCCATGAAAAGTTCGTGTCAGTGGTGTCCATGAAGTTCAGGTCGTGTAGTCTGGAGTTCAGTCAGTGCGTCATGTAATTCGTCAGGATGTCATGGAAGGTTCCAGTCAGTGGTGTCAGTAAGGTTCAGGTCCATGGTGTCCTGGAAGTTCAGGTCAGTGGTGTCATGGAAGGTTCAATCAGTGGGGTCATGTAAAGTCAGTCAGTGGGTGTTCATGGGTAGTTTCAGTCAAGTGGGTGTCATGTAAGTCAGGTCATGGTGTCCATGTAGGTCAGGTCAGTGGGTGTCATGGAAGTCAGTGTCAGTGGTGTCGATGTAAGGGTCAGGTCATGGGTGTCATGGAATTCATGTCAAATGGGGTACATGGAGGTCAGGTCAGTGGGTGTCATGTCAGGAACAGTTCAGTTGGATGTCAGTAAGGTTCAGTCATGGGTGACCATGTAATTCAGTCATGTGTGTCATGGAAGGTTTCAGGTCATGGGTGGTCATGTACAAGCTGCCACTTTTTCCTGCCCCACCCTCCTGTCTGTGATCTCCATCGCTACCCTTTCTCTCCCCTTCCCTTCATTCATTCTTCTCCTCCATTCCTCTTCCCCCGTCACTCTCTCTACTGTTTCCTCCCCACTCACTCTTCCTCTACTGCTACCTCCCCTCTCACTCTTCCTCTACTGTCTCCTCCCCTCCTCACTCTTCCTCTACTGCCTCATCCCTCTCACTCTCCCTCTACTGTCTCCTCCGTTTTTTTTTTTTTTTTATACACAGGGTTTGACAAATTTAAGGATCCCAGCTTATTTTGACAACTGATGTACAGGATTAAGGATTCCTAACTTTAGTGGCAAGATAAAGATCTTTTCCTACATCAGCTCATTTGAAAGCATTTTAAATTGTTATGAGACATACAAGTGGAAACAGGATAAGTTGGAGCCATCTAGTGGGCCAGCATTTTTCAGGTGACAACTGACTTTATCTCGTTGACATCATTAAGCTGGACAATGTGTTCCATACTTAGTCAACCGGGATGTAATGATCTCAGCTGGAGTATGTTCGGAGAAGGGTACAGCCAGAGTGAAGTTGCTGCTTTCATCCCGTCTTGTGGCAATAAAAACTTTTTTCACGCTGTCCTCGAAGTGTATCCAAGTGTGGTATTTTGACATAATTTGGCCTTGTACATACAGTAAGGCACCCACATCCCGCCTAGGTTGAAGCTCTCGAAATACAGAACCTACCAGGATGTTCCAAGGCGATAGAGGAGACGTCTTGCTCTGTCTCTACTCTGTCCAGGCAGTCGCAGAAGAGAGGGGGGCAGTCAAACCAAGAAATTGGAGCATACTCAGTGCCGAGCGTCTTGAGCCTCGTACAGAAACTTGCAACCCCTACGTCAAGCAGATGGAGATACGCTAAGTGCTGTAGAGCTTCCCTGGCTGCCTTGTTATGCCAAGATTTCCAACATGGTTCTTCATGGTTATTTGAGTCAAATTTTCACCCCAAGGCATCAACTTCTTCTCCAGTGCCAACATCCCCCGTTCATCCTTACTACTGCACCAGCATACCATCATGGTGCCTAAGAAGATCCTCATTTGCGTTTTCCTCTGTGCAAATGTTACTTGCCATCTATTTCCCCAAGCTGAATAGCTCTCAGCTGGTGATTGATGTATCTTAGAGCAGCTGGCATTTCTTCTCTCTTATAAGTTGAATGTCATTACATTCGTCTGCATATGCATGTATTCATTGAATGAGATGAAGAAGGTCGTTGAAGTAGACAATCCATAACAATGGACCCAGCACGCTACCTTGTGGAACACTTTGCCCCAATAGATGTCTTGCTGTATCCTTTCCATTGAGAATACACTTAGAGATTCCTACCATAAGTAATCACTGAGAGACATTAGCGTAGAGCCTGCAATTCCCAGCTTGAAGATTTGTTAAGAGCCCCTGTCCACAACCTGTCGAAAGCGCCACAATGTGCATCTTCCCTCTACTGCCTCCTCCACTCTCACACTCCTCGACTGTCTCCACCCTCCTCCCTCTTCCACAACTGCCTCGCTCCCCTCTCACTCTCGCTCTACTGTCCTCCTCCACCTCTCCCTCTTCCTCTCTGTCCTCCTCCCCTCTCACTCTTCCTCAACTGCCTCCTCCCCTCTCACTTCTTCCTCTACTGTCTCCTCCCCTCTCACTCTCCCTCTACTTCTCCTCCCTCTCACTCTTCCTCTACTGCCTCCTCCCCTCTCACTCTTCCTCTACTGCCTCCTCCCCTCTCACTCTTCCTCTACTGTCTCCTCCCCTCACACTCTTTTTTTTTTGTTGTTCCCTCTACTGCCTCCTCCCCGCTCACGCTTCCTCACTGCCTTCTCCCTCTCACTCTTCCTCACTGTCTCCTCCCTCTCACTCTTCCCCTTCTACTGCCTCCCTCCCCTCTCACTCTTCCTCTACGGGTCTCCTCCACTCTCACTCTCCTATACTGTCTCCTCCCCACTCACTCTTCTCTACTGCCCTCCCCCCTCTCACTCTCCTCTAGCACTGCCTTCTCCCTCTCACTCTCCTCTACTGTCTCCTCCCCTCTCACTCTACTCTACTGTCTCCTCCCCTCTCACTCTTCCTCTACTGTCTCCTCCCCTCTCACTCTTCCTCTACTGTCTCCTCCCCTCTCACTCTTCCTCTACTGTCTCCTCCCCTCTCACTCTTCCTCTACTGTCTCCTCCCCTCTCACTCTTACTCTACTGCCTCCTCCTGAGGCTGGGCCACTATAACCAGTGAGGTGAGAGAGTGCCACTCTCCCTTCAGGAGTGCCACTCTTCCCACTGAGTGCTTGCCTGCTTTAAAAACACATCTTCGGCTTAAATGGTGAGGATATTTACCCTTTCGTCTAAATTTTCTCACACAGTCGATGACACAGGACGAATATCCGATTGTGGGACCCGACAGCGGGGGCGCTGTCGGGTCCCAACCAGGCCTTCTGGTTATGGGGAATCCCATCAAAGTTTAGTGTCTGCCTCCAGTAGTTCAACGTGTGCACCACAACCCGGCTGATCAGCAAATGTTTTTGAGGAATCTGTTTGATTGTTTTCATGAAGACAACTAGGAAGTTTTTGAAGACGTCTCTTGTTGAAGAGTCGTGGTCCCTCTACACTTATTGAAGGTTATTAATGGTAAGAGTGTGTGAAGATCTTGTGGGTCCTTCGTTCCTCCCTTAAGTCCTTCCTTCCATCCCTCCCTTCCTTCCTCCTTCCTTTCCTCCCTACCACCCTTCGTCCTCCCTTCCTCCCTTCCTTCCTCCCTTCCTTCCTTCCTCCCTTCCTTTCCTTCCTCCTTCCTTCCTCCTTCGCTCCCTTCGCGTTCCTCCCTTCCTTCCTCCTTCCTTCCTCCCTTCCTTTCTCCCTCCTTCCTTCCTTCCTTCCTCCCTTCCTTCCTCTCTTCCTCTCTTCTCGTCATTCCTTCCGTCTCCCCTTCGTTCCTTCCCATCCTCCCTCCTCCTTCCTCCCTTCCTTCCCTCCTCCCTTCCGTTCTCTTCGTTTCCTCCCTTCTCCCTCTCTCCTCCCTTCCTTCCTCCTTCCTCCCTTCCTCCATTCCTCCTTCCTTCGTTACTGCCCTTCCTCCATTACTCCCTCCCTCCCTTCCTTCTCTCCCTTCATTCCTTACGTCCACCCTTCCCGTCTCCCTTCTTTCCTCCCTTCCTTCCTTCCTTCCTTCTCCCTTCCTACCTTCGTTCCTCCCTTCCTCCTTCGTTCCTTCCCTTCTCCCTTCTCCTTCCCTTCCTCCTTCCTTCCTTCGTCCCTTCCTTCCTCCCTTCCTTCCTTCCTCTCTTCCTCTCTTCCTCCCTTCGTTCCTCTCTTCCTCCCTTCGTTCCTCCCTTCCTTCCTTCGTTCCTCCCTTCCTACCTTCCTTCCTCCCTTCGTCCCCTTCCTTCCTGCGTTCAGTGCCCTTCCTTCCTTCGTTCCACCCTTCCTCCCTTCCTTCCTTCGTCCTCCATTCCTTCCTTCCTCCCTTCCTCCATTCCACCTTCCTTCGTTCTCTCCCTCCCTTTCTCCCTTCCTCCCTTCTTCTTTTCCTCGCCTTCATTCCTTCCGTCCTCCCTTCCTCCCATCGTTCCTCCCTTCCTCCTTTTCCCGATCACCTCCCTCCTTCCTGTCGTTCCTCCCTTCCTTCCTCCCTTCCTCCCTTCCTCCCTTCCTTCCTTCCTCCCTTCACTTCCTTCGTCCTCTCTTCCACCTTCGGTTTCCTCTCTTCCTCCCTTCGTTCCTCTCTTCCGCCATTCGTTCCTCCCTTCCTTCGTTCCTCCTTCCTTCGTTCCTCCCTCCTTCCTTCGTATTCCTCCCTTCCTTCACTGCCTTCCTCCCCCTCCTCCCTTCCTTCCTCCCTTACACCCTTCCTTCCTTCATCCCTTCCTTCCTTCGTTCTCTCTTCCTTCCCTTCCTCCCTTCCATCCTTCCTTTTCCCTTCCATCACCCCCTCCTTACCTTTCGTTCCTCTCATCCACCCTTCGTTTCCTCTCTCCTCCCTCGTTCCCCCTTCCTTCCATTCGTTCCTCCCTTCCTTCCCCCTTCCTCCCTTCATTCCTTCCGTCCTACCCTTCCTTCCTTTCACTCCCCTCTTCCTCCCTCCCCTCTCATTCGTACAACCTGGTCATGTCTTCCGCTCACAGTATTATTCCCTCCCCCATCCTCCCCCCCTCGTTTCCTTTCTTCCCTTCTATTCCCCTCCCTCACACACCTTCCCCTCCCTCCACAACCTTCCCCTCCCTCACACAACCTTCCCTTCCCTCACACAACCTTCCCCTCCCTAACAACAAGCCTTCCCTCCCTCACACAACCTTCCCCTCCCCACACAACCTTCCCCCTCCTCACACAACCTTCTCCTCCTCACACAACCTTTCCTCCTCACACAACCTTCCCCTCCCGTCACACATCCTTCCCCTCCCTCACAACAACCTTCCCCTCCCCACACAACCTTCCCCTCGCCTCACACAACCTTCCCCTCCCTCACAACAACCATTCCCTCCCTCACACAACCTTCCCCTCCCTCTCACAACCTTCTCCTCCCTCACAAACTTCTCCTCCTCAGCACACCTTCCCTCCCTCACACAACCTCCCCTCCCTCCACAACAACCTTCTCCTCCCACTCACAACCTTCTCCTCCCTCAACACAACCTTCTCCTCCCTCACACACCTTCCCTCCCTCACACAACCTTCCCTCCCCACACAACCTTCCCTCCCTCACACAACCTTCTCCTCCCTCACACAAACCTTCCCCTCCCTCACACAACCTTCCCCTCCCTCACACAACCTTCCCCTCCCTCACACAACCTTCCCCTCCCTCACACAACCTCCCCTCCCTCACACTAACCTTCTCCTCCCTCACACAACCTTCCCCTCCCTCACACAACCTTCTCCTCCCTCACACAACCTTCTCCTCCCCACACACCATCTCCTCCCTCAAACAACCTTCTCCTCCCTCACACAACATTTCTCCTCCCTCACACAACTTCCCCTCCCTCACACAACCATCTCCACCCTCACACAACCTCTCCTCCCTCATCACAACCTTCTCTCCTCTCACAACCTTCTCCTCCCTCACACAACACTTCCCTCCCTCACACAACCATCTCCTCCCTCAACAACCTTCTCCTCCCTCACACAACCTTCTCCTCCCCACACGAACCTTCCCCTCCTCACACAACCTTCACCTCCCCACACAACCTTCTCCTCCCTCACACAACCTCCCCTCCTCACAACAACCTCCCCTCCCTCACACAACTTACTCCTCCCTCACCAACCTTCTCCTCCCTCACACAACCTTACCCACCCTCACACAACCTCTCCTCCCTCACACAACCTTCCTCCTCCCTCACACAACCTTTCTCCTCCCTCACACAACCTTCCCCTCCTCTCACACAACCTTCCCCTCCCTCACACAACCTTCCCTCCCTCACACAACCTTCCTCCTCCGCTCACACAACCTTCCCTCCCTCACACAACCTTCTCCTCCCTCACACAACCTTCCCCCTCCCTCACACAACCCTTCACCTCCCTCACACAACCTCTCCTCCCTTCACACAACCTTCCCCTCCCTCAAACAACCTGTCTCCCCTCAGACAACCTTCTCCCTCCCTCACACAACCTTCTGCCCTCCCCTCACACAACCTTCTCCCTCCCTCACACAACCTTCTCCTCCCTCACACAACCTTCTCCCTCACACAACCTTCTCCTCCCTCCACAACCTTCTCCTCCCTCACAAAAAACAACTTCTCCTCCCTCACACTACCTTCTGCCCTTTTTTTATTTTCTCACGACAACCTTCTCCTCCCTCACACAACCTTCTTCCTCCCTCACACACCTTCTCCCTCAATCACACAACCTTCTCCCTTCCTCACAAACCTTCTCCTCCCACACACCAACCTTCTCCTCCCTCACACAACCTTCTCCTCAATCAACACAACCTTCCACCTCCCTCACACAACCTTCCCCTTCCCTCAACAACCTCTCCTCCCTCAGTCCAACCTTCTCCTCCTCACACAACCCTTCTCCTCCCTCAGCACACCTCTCCTCCCTCACACAACCTTCTCCTCCCTCACAACAACCATCTCGCCTCACACAACCTCCTCTCCCTCACACAACCTTCGCCTCCCTCACACAACCTTCCTCCTTCCTCACACAACCTTCTCCTCCCCACACAACCTACCCTCAATCACACACCTTCCCCTCCTTCACACAACCCTTCCCCCTCCCCTCACACAACCTTCTCCTCCCTACACACAACCTCCCATTCCCTCACACAACCTTCCCCCCCTTCACACAACCTTCCCCTCCTTCACACAAACCTTCCCCTCCTTCACACAACCTTCCCCGTTCCTTCACACAACCTTCCTTTTCTCCCCACACAACCTTCCCCTCCCTCATCACAACCTTCGCCTCCCCACACGAGACCTTCCCCTTCCTTCACAAAACCTTCCCCTCCCTCAAACAACCCATCTCCTCCCTCACACAACCTTCCCCTCCCTCACTACAACCTTCCCCCTCCCTCACACAACCTTCTCCTCCTCACACAACCTTCCACTCCTTCCACAACAACCTTCCCCTCCCTCACACAACTTCTACTCCTCACACAACCTTCCCCCCCCCTCACACACCTTCCCCTCCCTAACACAACCTCCTCCCTCACACGAACCTTCCCCTCCTCACACAACCTCCCCTCCTTCACACAACCATCTCCCCCTCAACAACAACCTTCCCCTCCCTCACACAACTTCCCCTCCTGCACACAAGCCTTCCCTCCCTCAACACAACCTTTTCCCCGCCCTCACACAACCTTCCCCTCCTCACACAACCTTCTCCCTCACAAAACCTTCTCCTCCCTCACACAACCTTCTCCATCAAACATCCTCCCCCTCCCTCACACAACCTTCACCTCAACAACATCACCTCCTCACACAACCGTGTCTCCTCCCTCACACAACCTTCTCCCTCACACTACCTTCTTCCCTCCTCACACAACCTTCTCCCTCACACAACCTTCTCCTCCCTCACACAACCTTCTCCCTCACACAACCTTCTCCTCCCTCACACAACCTTCTCCTCCCTCCTATTTTTTAAAACAGGGACAAGTTCGTTACCGTCAATTACCGCCCAATAAGCCTGACCTCAATTTAGCAAAAGACTAGAGTCAATTATAGGCTGAATTATAAGAAGCCATCTCGATAAGCAAACTTGATTAATGATAACACAGCATGGATTCACAAGAGGCCGGTCTTGTCTAACTAATTTATTAACTTTCTTCAGTACAAGCTTTTGAGCTGTTGACCACATAAAGAATTTGATATTATTTACTTAATTTTAGTAAGGCTTTTGATAGAGTTCCGCACCAAAGACGGTATAAAGAAAGTGGCCCCCATGCATTGGGGAAAAGTGCTCTCGGATCGAGTCATGGCTCACTGACAGGAAGCAGAAGTGTCCATAAATGGGGTTAAATCCGAGTGGGGATCTGTAACAATGGCGTTCCACAGGGATATCTTGGGCCCGTTGTTGTTATAATAGATATCAATGATCTGATGAGGAATACTATGATATTAGCAAATTCTCCGGATTACACAAAGATAGGGTAGATAATGATCAAACGTAGATGTTAGGAACTTTCAGGAGACTTAAACAATCTCAATTCTTGTCAGAAAAGGGCAGAAGCATTATCAATGTATAGATAAGTGCAAGTTCTGAAGCTTGGAGTTGTCCATAACCCTAGTACTATAAAGTACATGATTAAACTTAGCCATAGCAATTGCGAAAAGGACATGGGGGTTATGTAGAGCAGCAACCTAAACCAAGTCAGCACTGCCTCGCGTACGATAAAGGCAAATAGATTACGGGATTTATATCAAGAAGTGTAAGCAACAAAGACCAAGGTCATACTGCACTTTATACATCATTAGTAAGCCTCACCTTATTATGCAGCTCAGTTCTGGTCTCCGTCTTACAAAAATTGACATAAATTCGTTAGAAAACATTCATCGAGGATGACTAAATTAATACATAGCACAAAATCTTCCTTATGAAGAAAGATTAAGACACTTAATTTTACATACACATGTTAGACGAAGAAAGAGGGGAGACCTGATCGAAAGTGTATTAATGAAGATAGGTTTAATAAAGGATATTAATAAGTCTTGAGGATGTCTCTCCAGAGAGAAACCCGCATAATGGATTTAAAATTATATTAAGTATTAGATTTAAAAGACATAGGAAAGTATTGATTTTGGAAATAGGGTAATTTGATGAGTGAACATCTACCCTAGTTGGTTATTGAGCTAGACTTTGGGGTTTTCAAATCTAGTGGATAAGTACATGATGGAAGGGATGGATTTGAGTGGGACTTCACATCAAGAGCTTATATCTTGGTAGCATGGAAAAATTGGGTTGGGTAAATGTTTTTGTTAGTGGAATCATTGAAAAGGCCCTCCTAGTATGGGCCTCATGCCTCCTGCCATGTTCCTCCTTTCCTTATGGTTCTTATGTTCTCGTACAACCTTCTCCCTCACACAACCTCTCCACCTCACACAACCTTCTCCTCACCACAACCGTCCCTCCCTCACACAACCCTACTTACTCCCTCAACACAACCTTCCCCTCACCAACCTTCTCCTCCCTCACACAACCTTCTCCCTCACCAACCTTCCCCTCCCACCACAACCATCTCCTCCCTCACACTACTTCTCCCTCACAACAACCTACTCCTCCTCACACAAACCTTCTCCTCCCTCACACAACCTTCTGCCTCCTCACCAACTTCTCCCTCACACGAACCTTCCCCTCCTCACACAACCTTCCCCTCCCTCACACGAACCTTCTCCCACACACAACCTTCCCCTCCCTCACCACAACCTTCCCCTCCCTCCACACAACCTTCTCCTCACGGGGGAGTATAATAAGGGTAGGAGGGAGGGGGTGTGGGGGGGGGCCCCTCATTATCTCGACACAAAAAACCATTCCCCACTCAGACCTCACACAACCTTCTCCCTCACACAACCTACTCCGTCCCTCACACAACCTTCTCCTCCCTCACACAACCTTCTCCCCACACACAACCCTTCCCCTCCCTCACACAACCACCCCTCCCTCACACAACCTCTTCCCTCACACAACCTTCCCCTCCCGCAACAACCTTCTCCTCCCTCACACAACCACTCCCTCACACAACCTTCTCCTCCCTCACACAACCTTCCCCTCCCTCACACAACCTTCTCCTCCTCAACACAACCTTCCCCTCCCTCACACAACCTTCCCCTCCCCACACACCTTCGCCCTCTCACAACCTTCTTCCTCCCTCACACAAACCTTCACCTCCCACACACAACCTTCTCCCTCACAACAACCTTCTCTCCCTCACACAACCTTCTCCTCCCTCACACAACCTTCTCCTCCCTCACACAACCTTCTCCTCCCTCACACAACCTTCTCCTCCCTCACACAACCTTCTCCTCCCTCACACAACCTTCACCCCCTCACACAACCTTCTCCTCCCTCACACAACCTTCTCCTCCCACAACACAACCTTCCCTCCACACAACATCCTTCTCTCCCTCACACAACCTCTCCTCCCCCACACCAACCATTCTCCTCCTCGCACAACCTCCCTCACACAACCTTCTCCTCCCTCACACAACTTCTCCCTCACACAACTTCCCCTCCCTCGAGCAAACCATCTCCTCCCTCGCACAACTTCTCCTCCCTCACACAACCTTCTCCCCCCTCACACAACCTTCCCCTCCCTCACACAACCTTCTCCTCCCTCACACAACCTTCTCCTCCCTCACACAACCTTCCCCTCCCTCACACAACCTTCTCCTCCCTCACACAACCTCTCCTCCTCACACAACCTTCTCCTCCTCCTCACACAAACCTTCTCCTCCCTCACACCAACCTTCTCCTCCCTCACACAACCTTCTCCCTCACACAACCTTCTCCTCCCTCACACAACCTTCTCCTCCCTCACACAACCTTCTCCTCCCTCACACAACCATCTCGCTCCCTCGGCACAACCCTTCCCTCACATAACCTTCTCCTCCCTCACACAACCTTCTCCCTCACACAACCTTCCCCTCCCTCGCGCAACCTTCTCCTCCCTCACACAACCTTCTCCTCCCTCACACAACCTTCTCCCTCACACAACCTTCCCCTCCCTCACACAACCTTCCAGTGTGTACACAGTTGCTGCTGGAGCCTCATAGATGGCACTGTGTCCTGGGTTGTCACTCCTGTAGCAGGTCCTGGCACACACACCTGAAGACTCTTTCTTCTCCACACCTCATACTGGCACCCTCACCTCATACTGGCACTCACACCTCATACTGGCACCCTCACCTCATACTGGCACCTTCACCTCATACTGGCACCTTCACCTCATACTGGCACTCACACCTCATACTGGCACCCTCACCTCATACTGGCACCTTCACCTATAATTAGGTGTTAACACTTGTCACGTGCTTCGACATCAGGTATTGACACACCTGCACACAACGTCCACCAACACATGTGTTAGTAAGTGAGGTGAGTTTAAACACTAGTGAAGACACAGGTGAACTATACAGATGTTAGGAGCTAATTTTTCTAGTCATAGATGGCGTTAGGTGCTAAATGAAGCTGCGCGTGGCGGTGCCCACCACACGCAGCTTCAAGACAAGGTATGATTGACCACTAGATAGTAATAGTAGTAGTCTCTCACACAACACGGACTCAAGAGCTAGAATTCAACACTACACAGACTCATTTAGGTGGATGAGAATGATACTGTTGTGTGTGTACTCGGCTATTTGTGGTTGCAGGGGTCGAGTCACAGCTCCTGGCCTCGTCTCTCAACTTCCTGCTTGCAAAATTTTTTTATTTTTGTTGGGCCCTATCATACCTACTCTTAAAACTATGTATGGTTAATGCCTCCGCGTATTCTTCAAGATCATTCCTTTCCCCCTCTGAGGCTGAATAAATACTTCCTGACATCCCTGTGACTCATCTGAAGTTTTTAACTTCTAGTTGTACCCCTGAGTACCTGTTTCCCGCCTCTCAAAAAGCCGTAGCTGTTTATGTGTGTTCCCCCTGATGATTCTGTCCTCTACTGTGTGTGTGTGTATGTGTGTGTGTGTGTGTGTGTGTGTGTGTGTGTGTGTGTGTATGTGTGTGTGTGTGTGTGTGCGTGTGTGTGTGCGTGTGCGTGTGTGTGTGTGTGTGTGTGTGTGTGTGTGTGTGTGTGTGTTGTGGTACAGTAATCTGACTGGCCAGGTAGCATCGTGTTACCTGTGACTGTGTGACGTCACTGGTAATAATTTACCTGGCCCTCTGACGTCACCTGCAGCAGTGTGTGGGAGGAAGATGGTAATAGACTATACTGTATGATAGTTACACTGTGGTGACACCAACAGTGTAGCAACACTGTGGTGACACCAGCAGTGTTGCTACACTGTGGTGACACCAGCAGTGTTGCTACACTGTGGTGACACCAACAGTGTTGCTACACTGTGGTGACACCAGCAGTGTTGCTACACTGTGGTGACACCAGCAGTGTTGCTACACTGTGGTAACACCAGCAGTGTTGCTACACTGTGGTAACACCAGCAGTGTTGCTACACTGTGGTGACACCAGCAGTGTTGCTACACTGTGGTGACACCAACAGTGTTGCTACACTGTGGTGACACCAGCAGTGTTGCTACACTGTGGTGACACCAGCAGTGTTGCTACACTGTGGTAACACCAGCAGTGTTGCTACACTGTGGTAACACCAGCAGTGTTGCTACACTGTGGTGACACCAGCAGTGTTGCTACACTGTGGTGACACCAGCAGTGTTGCTACACTGTGGTGACACCAGCAGTGTTGCTACACTGTGGTGACACCAGCAGTGTTGCTACACTGTGGTGACACCAACAGTGTTGCTACACTGTGGTGACACCAGCAGTGTTGCTACACTGTGGTGACACCAGCAGTGTTGCTACACTGTGGTAACACCAGCAGTGTTGCTACACTGTGGTAACACCAGCAGTGTTGCTACACTGTGGTAACACCAGCAGTGTTGCTACACTGTGGTGACACCAACAGTGTTGCTACACTGTGGTGACACCAGCAGTGTTGCTACACTGTGGTGACACCAGCAGTGTTGCTACACTGTGGTGACACCAGCAGTGTTGCTACACTGTGGTGACACCAGCAGTGTTGCTACACTGTGGTGACACCAGCAGTGTTGCTACACTGTGGTGACACCAGCAGTGTTGCTACACTGTGGTGACACCAGCAGTGTTGCTACACTGTGGTGACACCAACAGTGTTGCTACACTGTGGCGACACCAGCAGTGTTGCTACACTGTGGTGACACCAGCAGTGTTGCTACACTGTGGTAACACCAGCAGTGTTGCTACACTGTGGTAACACACAGCAGTGTTGCTACACTGTGGTGACACCAGCAGTGTTGACCCGGGAACCCCAAACTGTGGTAACACCAGCAGTGTTGCTACACTGTGGTAACACCAGCAGTGTTGCTACACTGTGGTAACACCAGCAGTGTTGCTACACTGTGGTAACACCAGCAGTGTTACTACACTGTGGTACACCAGCAGTGTTGCTACACTGTGGTAACACCAGCAGTGTTGCTACACTGTGGTAACACCAGGTTCAGTGTCAAGTGTTACTACACTGTGGTGACACCAGCAGTGTTGCTACACTGTGGTAACACCAACAGTGTTGCTACACTGTGGTAAAAACCAGCAGTGTTACTACAAATGTGGTGACACCAGCAGTATTGCTACAACTGTGGTAACACCAGCAGTGTTGCTACACTGTGGTAACACCAGCAGTGTTACTACACTGTGGTGACACCAGCAGTGTTGCTACACTGTGGTAACACCAGCAGTGTTGCTACACTGTGGTGACACCAGCAGTGTTGCTACACTGTGGTAACACCAGCAGTGTTGCTACACTGTGGTAACACCAGCAGTGTTACTACACTGTGGTGACACCAGCAGTGTTGCTACACTGTGGTAACACCAGCAGTGTTGCTACACTGTGGTAACACCAGCAGTGTTGCTACACTGTGGTAACACCAGCAGTGTTGCTACACTGTGGTGACACCAGCAGTGTTGCTACACTGTGGTAACACCAGCAGTGTTGCTACAACTGTGGTAACACCAGCAGTGTTGCTACACTGTGGTAACACCAGCAGTGTTGCTACACTGTGGTGACACCAGCAGTGTTGCTACACTGTGGTGACACCAGCATGTTGCTACACTGTGGTGACACCAGCATGTTGCTACACTGTGGTAACACCAGCAGTGTTGCTACACTGTGGTGACACCAGCAGTGTTGCTACACTGTGGTAACACCAGCAGTGTTGCTACACTGTGGTGACACCAGCAGTGTTGCTACACTGTGGTAACACCAGCAGTGTTGCTACACTGTGGTGACACCAGCAGTGTTGCTACACTGTGGTAACACCAGCAGTGTTGCTTCACTGTGGTAACACCAGCAGTGTTGCTACACTGTGGTAACACCAGCAGTGTTGCTACACTGTGGTGACACCAGCAGTGTTGCTACACTGTGGTAACACCAGCAGTGTTGCTACACTGTGGTGACACCAGCAGTGTTGCTACACTGTGGTGACACCAGCAGTGTTGCTACACTGTGGTAACACCAGCAGTGTTGCTACACTGTGGTAACACCAGCAGTGTTGCTACACTGTGGTAACACCAGCAGTGTTGCTACACTGTGGTGACACCAGCAGTGTTGCTACACTGTGGTAACACCAGCAGTGTTGCTACACTGTGGTAACACCAGCAGTGTTGCTACACTGTGGTAACACCAGCAGTGTTGCTACACTGTGGTGACACCAGCAGTGTTGCTACACTGTGGTAACACCAGCAGTGTTGCTACACTGTGGTGACACCAGCAGTGTTGCTACACTGTGGTAACACCAGCAGTGTTGCTACACTGTGGTAACACCAGCAGTGTTGCTACACTGTGGTAACACCAGCAGTGTTGCTACACTGTGGTAACACCAGCAGTGTTGCTACACTGTGGTAACACCAGCAGTGTTGCTACACTGTGGTAACACCAGCAGTGTTGCTACACTGTGGTAACACCAGCAGTGTTGCTACACTGTGGTGACACCAGCAGTGTTGCTACACTGTGGTACACCAGCAGTGTTGCTACACTGTGGTGAACACCAGCAGTGTTGCTACACTGTGGTAACACCAGCAGTGTTGCTACACTGTGGTAACACCAGCAGTGTTGCTACACTGTGGTGACACCAGCAGTGTTGCTACACTGTGGTAACACCAGCAGTGTTGCTACACTGTGGTACACCAGCAGTGTTGCTACACTGTGGTAACACCAGCAGTGTTGCTACACTGTGGTAACACCAGCAGTGTTGCTACACTGTGGTAACACCAGCAGTGTTGCTACACTGTGGTAACACCAGCAGTGTTGCTACACTGTGGTACACCAGCATGTTTGCTACACTGTGGTAACACCAGCAGTGTTGCTACACTGTGGTAACACCAGCAGTGTTGCTACACTGTGGTAACACCAGCAGTGTTGCTACACTGTGGTAACACCAGCAGTGTTGCTACACTGTGGTAACACCAGCAGTGTTGCTACACTGTGGTAACACCAGCAGTGTTGCTACACTGTGGGTAACACCAGCAGTGTTGCTACACTGTGGTGACACCAGCAGTGTTGCTACACTGTGGTAACACCAGCAGTGTTTTCTACACTGTGGTAACACCAGCAGTGTTGCTACACTGTGGTAACACCAGCAGTGTTGCTACACTGTGGTAACACCAGCAGTGTTGCTACACTGTGGTGACACCAGCAGTGTTGCTACACTGTGGTAACACCAGCAGTGTTGCTACACTGTGGTACACCAGCAGTGTTGCTACACTGTGGTGACACCAGCAGTGTTGCTACACTGTGGTAACACCAGCAGTGTTGCTAAAACTGTGGTAACACCAGCAGTGTTGCTACACCGTGGTAACACCAGCAGTGTTGCTACACTGTGGTAACACCAGCAGTGTTGCTACACGTGGTGACACCAGCAGTGTTGCTACACTGTGGTAACACCAGCAGTGTTGCTACACTGTGGTGACACCAGCAGTGTTGCTACACTGTGGTAACACCAGCAGTGTTGCTACACTGTGGTAACACCAGCAGTGTTGCTACACTGTGGTAACACCAGCAGTGGTTGCTACACTGTGGTAACACCAGCAGTGTTGCTACACTGTGGTAACACCAGCAGTGTTGCTACACTGTGGTAACACCAGCAGTGTTGCTACACTGTGGTAACACCAGCAGTGTTGCTACACTGTGGTGAAAACCAGCAGTGTTGCTACACTGTGGTAACACCAGCAGTGTTGCTACACTGTGGTAACACCAGCAGTGTTGCTACACTGTGGTAACACCAGCAGTGTTGCTACACTGTGGTAACACCAACAGTGTTGCTACACTGTGGTGACACCAGCAGTGTTGCTACACTGTGGTAACACCAGCAGTGTTGCTACACTGTGGTACACCAGCAGTGTTGCTACACTGTGGTAACACCAGCAGTGTTGCTACACTGTGGTACACCAGCAGTGTTGCTACACTGTGGTAACACCAGCAGTGTTGCTACACTGTGGTAACACCAGCAGTGTTGCTACACTGTGGTAACACCAGCAGTGTTGACTGTAAAACCTACACTGTGGTAACACCAGCAGTGTTGCTACACTGTGGTGACAAACCAGCAGTGTTGCTACACTGTGGTAACACCAGCAGTGTTGCTACACTGTGGTAACACCAGCAGTGTTGCTACACTGTGGTAACACCAGCAGTGTTGCTACACTGTGGTAACACCAGCAGTGTTGCTACACTGTGGTAACACCAGCAGTGTTGCTACACTGTGGTAACACCACAGTGTTGCTACACTGTGGTAACACCAGCAGTGTTGCTACACTGTGGTAACACCAGCAGTGTTGCTACACTGTGGTGACACCAGCAGTGTTGCTACACTGTGGTGACACCAGCAGTGTTGCTACAACTGTGGTAACACCAGCAGTGTTGCTACACTGTGGTAACACCAGCAGTGTTGCTACACTGTGGTAACACCAGCAGTGTTTTCTACACTGTGGTAACACCAGCAGTGTTGCTACACTGTGGTAACACCAGCAGTGTTGCTACACTGTGGTAACACCAGCAGTGTTGCTACACTGTGGTAACACCAGCAGTGTTGCTACACTGTGTAACACCAGCAGTGTTGCTACACTGTGGTGACACCAGCAGTGTTGCTACACTGTGGTAACACCAGCAGTGTTGCTACACTGTGGTAACACCAGCAGTGTTGCTACACTGTGGTAACACCAGCAGTGTTGCTACACTGTGGTAACACCAGCAGTGTTGCTACACTGTGGTAACACCAGCAGTGTTGCTACACTGTGGTAACACCAGCAGTGTTGCTACACTGTGGTAACACCAGCAGTGTTGCTACACTGTGGTAACACCAGCAGTGTTGCTACACTGTGGTAACACCAGCAGTGTTGCTACACTGTGGTAACACCAGCAGTTGCTAACTGTGTACACAAGTGTTGAACTGTGGTAACACCAGCAGTGTTGCTACACTGTGGTAACACCAGCAGTGTTGCTACACTGTGGTAACACCAGCAGTGTTGCTACACTGTGGTACACCAGCAGTGTTGCTACACTGTGGTAACACCAGCAGTGTTGCTACAACAGTGGTAACACCAGCAGTGTTGCTACACTGTGGTAACACCAGCAGTGTTGCTACACTGTGGTAACACCAGCAGTGTTGCTACACTGTGGTAACACCAGCAGTGTTGCTACACTGTGGTAACACCAGCAGTGTTGCTACACTGTGGTAACACCAGCATGTTGCTACACTGTGGTAACACCAGCAGTGTTGCTACACTGTGGTAACACCAGCAGTGTTGCTACACTGTGGTAACACCAGCAGTGTTGCTACACTGTGGTAACACCAGCAGTGTTGCTACACTGTGGTAACACCAGCAGTGTTGCTACACTGTGGTAACACCAGCAGTGTTGCTACACTGTGGTAACACCAGCAGTGTTGCTACACTGTGGTAACACCAGCAGTGTTGCTACACTGTGGTAACACCAGCAGTGTTGCTACACTGTGGTAACACCAGCAGTGTTGCTACACTGTGGTACACCAGCAGTGTTGCTACACTGTGGTAACACCAGCAGTGTTGCTACACTGTGGTAACACCAGCAGTGTTGCTACACTGTGGTAACACCAGCAGTGTTGCTACACTGTGGTAACACCAGCAGTGTTGCTACACTGTGGTAACACCAGCAGTGTTGCTACACTGTGGTAACACCAGCAGTGTTGCTACACTGTGGTAACACCAGCAGTGTTGCTACACTGTGGTAACACCAGCAGTGTTGCTACACTGTGGTAACACCAGCAGTGTTGCTACACTGTGGTAACACCAGCAGTGTTGCTACACTGTGGTAACACCAGCAGTGTTGCTACACTGTGGTAACACCAGCAGTGTTGCTACACTGTGGTAACACCAGCAGTGTTGCTACACTGTGGTAACACCAGCAGTGTTGCTACACTGTGGTAACACCAGCAGTGTTGCTACACTGTGGTAACACCAGCAGTGTTGCTACACTGTGGTAACACCAGCAGTGTTGCTACACTGTGGTACACCAGCAGTGTTGCTACACTGTGGTAACACCAGCAGTGTTGCTACACTGTGGTAACACCAGCAGTGTTGCTACACTGTGGTGACACCAGCAGTGTTGCTACACTGTGGTAACACCAGCAGTGTTGCTACACTGTGGTAACACCAGCAGTGTTGCTACACTGTGGTAACACCAGCAGTGTTGCTACACTGTGGTAACACCAGCAGGTTGCTACACTGTGGTAACACCAGCAGTGTTGCTACACTGTGGTGACACCAGCAGTGTTGCTACACTGTGGTAACACCAGCAGTTTGCTACACTGTGGTAACACCAGCAGTGTTGCTACACTGTGGTAACACCAGCAGTGTTGCTACACTGTGGTAACACCAGCAGTGTTGCTACACTGTGTGACACCAGCAGTGTTGCTACACTGTGGTAACACCAGCAGTGTTGCTACACTGTGGTAACACACAGAGTGTTGCTACACTGTGGTAACACCAGCAGTGTTGCTACACATGTGGTAACACCAGCAGTGTTGCTACACTGTGGTAACACCAGCAGTGTTGCTACACTGTTGGTAACACCAGCAGTGTTGCTACACTGTGGTAACACCACAGTGTTGCTACACTGTGGTAACACCAGCAGTGTTGCTACACTGTGGTAACACCAGCAGTGTTGCTACACTGTGGTAACACCAGCAGTGTTGCTACACTGTGGTAACACCAGCATGTTGCTACACTGTGGTAACAAACCACAGTGTTGCTACACTGTGGTAACACCACAGTGTGCACACTGTGGAACACACAGTGTTGCTACACTGTGGTAACACCAGCAGTGTTGCTACACTGTGGTAACACCAGCAGTGTTGCTACACTGTGGTAACACCAGCAGTGTTGCTACACTGTGGTAACACCAGCAGTGTTGCTAACACTGTGGTAACACCAGCAGTGTTGCTACACTGTGGTAACACCAGCAGTGTTGCTACACTGTGGTAACACCAGCAGTGTTGCTACACTGTGGTAACACCAGCAGTGTTGCTACACTGTGGTAACACCAGCAGTGTTGCTACACTGTGGTAACACCAGCAGTGTTGCTACACTGTGGTAACACCAGCAGTGTTGCTACACTGTGGTAACACCAGCAGTGTTGCTACACTGTGGTAACACCAGCAGTGTTACTACACTGTGGTAACACCAGCAGTGTTGCTACACTGTGGTAACGTACCGTTATTACTGTTTGTAAATAACGTTCCGTTATTGCCGTTTGTAAATAACTTTCTGTTATCTACTGTTTGTCACTAACGTTCCGTTATTTATGTATTTGATACAGCTGGCTGTGTCTTCTTGTAAGATACATGATGATAATGTGATGACATGCGATTTTAATTCACGTGAAGCGCTAAACCCGTGTGTGTGCGGCGGTCATTCAGCGGGGAGACTAGCGGTGACAGGGGTCTCCTGCCCCGTGTGTTCAGGGAGCATTCTGAGTGTTCAGGGAGCATTCTGAGTGTTCAGGGAGCATTCTGAGTGTTCAGGGAGCATTCTGAGTGTTCAGGGAGCATTCTGGGTGTCAGGGAGCATTCTGAGTGTTCAGGGAGCATTCTGAGTGTTCAGGGAGCATTCTGAGTGTTCAGGGAGCATTCTGAGTGTTCAGGGAGCATTCTGGGTGTTCAGGGAGCATTCTGAGTGTTCAGGGAGCATTCTGAGTGTTCAGGGAGCATTCTGAGTGTTCAGGGAGCATTCTGAGTGTTCAGGGAGCATTCTGAGTGTTCAGGGAGCATTCTGAGTGTTCAGGGAGCATTCTGGGTGTTCAGGGAGCATTCTGGGTGTTCAGGGAGCATTCTGAGTGTTCAGGGAGCATTCTGAGTGTTCAGGGAGCATTCTGGGTGTTCAGGGAGCATTCTGGGTGTTCAGGGAGCATTCTGAGTGTTCAGGGAGCATTCTGGGTGTTCAGGGAACATTCAGGGTGTTCAGGGAGCATTCTGGGTGTTCAGAGAACATTCTGGGTGTTCAGGGAGCATTCTGGGTGCTCAGGGAACATTCAGGGTGCTCAGGGAACAGTCAGGGAACATTCAGGGTGCTCAGGGAACATTCAGGGTGCTCAGGGAACATTCAGGGTGTTCAGGGAGGATGCAGGAGGGCTTGCCTGAGTTGGTGTTCCCTGTAGAGGCTGACCAAGCGCATTACCTGACCCTTATGACCGCCCCCTGTGGGTGGCGCCCACCCACTCCCACCCACCAGGAAGCACGCCCACTTACGCCCACTTCCCCGCCTGCTACAGCGGGCGGGGCGCTCACACGGTATGGTCTAGTGGTGGGGGAGGGGGAGGGCGTGCAGTTGGGGGAGGGGCGAGCCCCCCACCCCACACCTCCACCCAGCTCGGGCGTGGGCGTGCAGGATGAGGGCGCGGGGGCATGCCTGCCCATAAATAGCACGCCCACCGACGATACACGCCCACCACAACATGAGGTGTTGGTGCATTTAGCCGATACGCTCATGGATGTGGGCGTGGATGATGCCGTGGGCGGCGTGGATGCTGCCGTGGGCGTGGACGATACCGTGGGCGGCCCGGATGTGGTAGTCTGTGTGGACTCATCACGGGCGGCGTCTCTGACCAGGACCTGCAGGTGGTCTGGCTACAAGAAGGTAAATAACCAGCTGTCACGGAGTAGCCAGCTGTAATACAATAGCCGGTTGTCACACAGTAACCACCTGTACACAGTAGCAGCGTACCAGTAGCCGGGACTTCATACAGTGGGCCAGCTATCACACAGTAGCAGCTATCACACAGTAGCCAGCTGTCACACAGTAGCCAGCTATCATACAGTAGCCAGCTGTCACACAGTAGCCAGCTGTCACACAGTAGCCAGCTATCACACAGTAGCCAGCTATCACACAGTAGCCAGCTATCACACATAGCCAGCTGTCACACAGTAGCCAGCTATCAAAACTGTAGCCAGCTATCAAAAGTAGCCAGCGTCCACACAATAGCCAGCTGTCACACAGTAGCCAGCTATCACACTGTAGCCAGCTATCACACAGTAGCCAGCTGTCACACAGTAGCCAGCTATCACACGGTAGCCAGCTATCACACAGTAGCCAGCTATCACACAGTAGCCAGCTGTCACACAGTAGCCAGCTGTCACACAGTAGCCAGCTATCACACTGTAGCCAGCTATCACACAGTAGCCAGCTATCACACAGTAGCCAGCTGTCACACAGTAGCCAGCTGTCACACAGTAGCCAGCTGTCACACAGTAGCCAGCTGTCACACAGTAGCCAACTGTGAATGAGAGGGGGAGAGAGAGTGAGAGTGAGAGCAGTGAGAGAGAGAGAGAGAGAGAGAGAGAGAGCGAGAGAGAGAGCTGAGACAGAGTAGAGGAGAGAGAGAGAGCTGATAGAGAGAGAAGAGAGAGAGAGAGGAGGGGAGTGAGAGAGAGAGGGGAGAGAGGAGAGAGAGAGAGAGAGAGAGGAGAGAGAAAAGAGAGAGAGGAGGAGAGAGAGGGATGAGAGAGGAGAGAGAGGAGTGAGAGAGAGAGAGAGAGAGAGAGAGAGAGAGAGAGAGAGAGAGAGAGAGAGAGAGAGAGAGAGAGAGAGAGAGAGAGTGAGAGAGAGAGAGAGAGAGAGAGAGAGAGAGAGAGAGAGAGAGAGAGGAGGCAAAGTGAGAGAGAGAGAGAGAGAGGGGAGAGGTTGAGGGAGTAGAGAGAGAGAGAGAGAGAGAGAGAGAGAGAGAGAGAGAGTTATCTTCACATACACTAAGACTGACCACCACCAACCTTCAGTCAGGTTATATTAAGAATTCTGCGGGTGTGAGGAGACACAGGTGTGTGCTGACAGGTGTTGGGAGTCACAGGTGTTTTGGGTGAGTCACTGGTGAGAGATAGTTTTATTTTTATTAAAGATTGGCGTATATTTAGTAAAATAATATGTTTTGTGAACACAGGTGTTATACTCACGGAAACACAGGTGTTATACTCACGGAAACACAGGTGTTATACTCACGGAAACACAGGTGTTATACTCACGGAAACACAGGTGTTATACTCACGGAAACAAGGTGTTATACTCACGGAAACACAGGTGTTATACTCACGGAAACACAGGTGTTATACTCACGGAAACACAGGTGTTATACTCACGGAAACACAGGTGTTATACTCACGGAAACACAGGTGTTATACTCACGGAAACACAGGTGTTATACTCACGAAACACAGGTGTTATACTCACGGAAACACAGGTGTTATACTCACGGAAACACAGGTGTTATACTCACGGAAACACAGGTGTTATAGTCACGGAAACACAGGTGTTATACTCACGGAAACACAGGTGTTATAGTCACGGAAACACAGGTGTTATAGTCACGGAAACACAGGTGTTATACTCACGGAAAACACAGGTTTATACTCACGGAAACACAGGTGTTATACTCACGGAAACACAGGTGTTATACTCACGGAAACACAGGTGTTATACTCACGGAAACACATGGTTGTTATACTCACGGAAACACAGGTGTTATACTCACGGAAACACAGGTGTTATACTCACGGAAACACAGGTGTTATACTCACGGAAACACAGGTGTTATACTCACGGAAACACAGGTGTTATACTCACGGAAACACAGGTGTTATACTCACGGAAACACAGGTGTTATACTCACGGAAACACAGGTGTTATACTCACGGAAACACAGGTGTTATACTCAAAGAAACACAGGTGTTATAGTCACGGAAACACAGGTGTTATACTCACGGAAACACAGGTGTTATAGTCACGGAAACACAGGTGTTATAGTCACGGAAACACAGGTGTTATACTCACGGAAACACAGGTGTTATACTCACGGAAACACAGGTGTTATACTCACGGAAACACAGGTGTTATACTCACGAAACACAGGGTGTTATACTCACGGAAACACAGGTGTTATACTCACGGAAACACAGGTGTTATACTCACGGAAACACAGGTGTTATACTCACGGAAACACAGGTGTTATACTCACGGAAACACAGGTGTTATACTCACGGAAACACAGGTGTTATACTCACGGAAACACAGGT
>NC_069412.1:72051172-72103672 GCF_026875155.1 Cherax quadricarinatus | reverse complement strand
TGTACTCTGAGGTGCATACTAGGTGAGTGCAAGGCCTGTACCTGTCTTAACTGTACTCTGAGGTGCATACCAGGCGAGTGCAAGGTCTATACCTGTCTTACCTGTACTCAGAGGTGCATACCAGGTGAATACAAGGCCTGTACCTGTCTTACCTGTACTCTGAGGTGCATACTAGGTGAGTGCAAGGCCTGTACCTGTCTTACATGAACTCTGAGGTGCATACCAGGTGAGTGCAAGGCCTGTCCGTCTTACCTGTCCCTCTGAGGTGCCAAAACCAGGTGAGTGCAAGGCCTGTACCTGCCCTTACCTGTACTCTGAGGTGCATACCAGGTGAGTGAAAAGGCCTTTTACCTGTCTTACCTGAACTCTGAGGTGCATACCAGGTGAGTGCAAGGCCTGTACCTGTCTTACCTGTACTCTGAGGTGCATACCAGGTGAGTGCAAGGCCTGTACCTGTCTTACCTGTACTCTGAGGTGCTACCAGGTGAGGGGCAAGGCCTGTACCTGCCCTTACCTAACTCTGAGGTGCATACCATGGGGAGTGCAAGGCCTGTACCTGTCTTACCTGAACTCTGAGGTCCCAACCAGGTGAGTGCAAGGCCTGTACCTTCTTACCTGTACTCTGAGGTGCATACCAGGGGAGTGAAAGGGCCTGTAACTGTTCTTACCTTACCTTCTGAGGTGCATACTAGTGAGTGCAAGGCCTGTACCTGTCTTACATGAACTCTGAGGTGCATCCCCAGGTGAGTGAAAGGCCTGTACCTGTCTTAACCCGTACTCTGAGGTGAAATACCAGGTGGTTGCAAGGCCTGTACCTGTCTTACCTGTACTCTGAGGTGCATACTAGGTGAGTGCAAGGCCTGTACCTGTCTTACATGAACTCTGAGGTGCATACCATGTGAGTGCAAGGCCTGTACCTGTCTTACCCGTACTCTGAGGTGCATACCAGGTGAGTGCAAGGCTTGTACCTGTCTTACCTGTACTCTGAGGTGCATACCAGGTGAGTGCAAGGCTTGTACCTGTCTTACCTGTACTCTGAGGTACATACCAGGTGAGTGCAAGGCCTGTAGCTGTCTTACATGTACTCTGAGGTGCATACCAGGTGAGTGCAAGGCTTGTACCTTCTTATACCTTACCCCTAGGTACATACCAGGTGAGTGCAAGGCCTGTAGCTGTCTTACATGTACTCTGAGGTGCATACCAGGTGAGTGCAAGGCTTGTACCTGTCTTACCTGTACTCTGAGGTGCATACCAGGTGAGTGCAAGGCTTGTACCTGTCTTACCTGTACTCTGAGGTACATACCAGGTGAGTGCAAGGCCTGTAGCTGTCTTACATGTACTCTGAGGTGCATACCAGGTGAGTGCAAGGCTTGTACCTGTCTTACCTGTACTCTGAGGTTACATACCGGGTGAGTGCCAAGGCTTGTACCTGTCTTACCCGTACTCTGAGGTGCATACCAGGTGAGTGCAAGGCCTGTACCTGTCTTACCTGTACTCTGAGGTGCATACCAGGTGAGTGCAAGGCTTGTACCTGTCTTACCTGTACTCTGAGGTGCATACCAGGTGAGTGCAAGGCCTGTACCTGTCTTACCTGTACTCTGAGGTACATACCAGGTGAGTGCAACCCTTTTGTAGCTGTCTTACATGTACTCTGAGGTGCATACCAGGTGAGTGCAAGGCCTGTAGCTGTCTTACATGTACTCTGAGGTGCATACCAGGTGAGTGCAAGGCTTGTACCTGTCTTACCTGTACTCTGAGGTGCATACTAGGTGAGTGCAAGGCCTGTAGCTGTCTTACATGTACTCTGAGGTGCATACCAGGTGAGTGCAAGGCCTGTAGCTGTCTTACATGTACTCTGAGGTGCATACCAGGTGAGTGCAAGGCCTGTAGCTGTCTTACATGTACTCTGAGGTGCATACCAGGTGAGTGCAAGGCCTGTACCTGTCTTACATGTACTCTGAGGTGCATACCAGGTGAGTGCAAGGCCTGTAGCTGTCTTAACCTATACTCTCAGGTAAGTTATACATATACAAATTAAAGTATATTAAATCTAGCTCCCCACAGATTTTTATTATATCAGTGTAACGTAACAGCCTTTAAAGGAAGGTGGTAGTTGATTATTTGGTTGTTTGTGGGAGAGAATACCAGGAGTCGTACCAGAGTGCAGAATATTTGACAAGGTTCACCTTTATTCTCAAGGGTAGGCAGCAGGCTGTCTACCAGTCTACTGCCTGGTGTGTGTTATGACAGCAAGGTAGTTGCTGTCTACCAGTCTACTACTATGTGTGTGTGATGACAGCAAGGTCCAGCAGTTGCTGTCTACCAACCTGCTAACTACTGTCATTGGAAAGCTATTAGCAAGCTTGGTAAGTAACCAGAGGAGAGGTAATGTAACTATGTGAGAAGATGCCATAACACTGCCTCGCCAAGACTGTAATGACCCGAAAACTAATTACCAAATTGACCTGGGATTACCTGGAATTCCTTGCTTCGTGACCCACCTGCACCGTGTACCATCTGTACCATGACCCAACTGTACCATGAACCACCTGCACCGTGTACCACCTTACCCCTGACCCAATGTCCATGAACCACCTGCACCGTGTACCACCTGTACCATGACCCAACTGTACCATGAACCACCTGCACCGTGTACCACCTGTACCATGACCCAACTGTACCATGAACCACCTGCACCGTGTACCATCTGTACCTGACCCAACTGTACCATGAACCCCCCTGCACCGTGTACCACCTGACCATGACCCAACTGTACCATGAACCACCTTCACCGTGTACCCCTGTACCATGACCCAACTGTACCATGAAGCACCTGCACCGTGTACCCCTGTACCATGACCCAACTGTACCATGAACCACCTGCAACCGTGTACCATCTGTACCATGACCCAACTGTCCCATGAACCACCTGCACCGTGTACCACCTGTTACCATGACCCAACTGTACCATGAACCACCTGTACCGTGGGACCACCTGTACCATGACCCAAAACTGTTTCCATGAACCACCTGCACCGTGTACCACCTGTACCATGACCCAACTGTACCATGAACCACCTGCACCGTGTACCACCTGTACCATGACCCAACTGTACCATGAACCACCGCACCGGGGTACCACCTGTACCTGACCCAACTGTACCATTTAAGCACCTGCCCGTGTAACCACCTGTACCATGACCCAAATGTTACCATGAACCACCTGCACCGTGTACCATCTGTACCATGCCCAACTGTACCATGAACCACCTCAAACCCTGTACCACCTGTACCATGACCCCAACTGTACCATGAAGCACCTGCACCGTGTACCACCTGTACCATGACCCAACTGTACCATGAACCACCTGCAAACCCTGTTTCCACCTGTACCATGACCCACTGTACCATGAACCACCTGCACCGTGTACCATCTGTACCATGACCCAACTGTTTCCAATGAACCACCTGCGCCCCTGTACCACCTGTACCATGACCCAACTGTACCATGAAACCCCCTGCACCGTGTTTCCACCCTTACCAGACCCAAATGTACCATGAACCACCTGCACCGTGTACCCCTTCCAATGACCAACTGTACCATGAACCACCTGCACCGTGTACCACCTGTACCATGACCCAACTGTACCATGAAACCCCCTGCACCGTGTACCACCTGTACCATGACCCCCAAATGTCATGAACCACCTCACCGTGTACCACCTGTACCATGACCCAACTGTACCATGAACCCCCTGCAACCGTGTACCACCTGTACCATGACCCAACTGTACCATGAACCCCTGCCACCGTGTAACCACCTGTTTCCTGACCCAACTGTACCATGAACCACCTGCACCGTGTACCACCTGTACCCCTGACCCAACTGTCCATGAACCACCTGCACCGTGTACCACCTGTACCATGACCCCAACTGTACCATGAACCCCTGCACCGTGTACCACCTGTACCATACCCAACTGACCTGAACCACCCCGCACCGGTGTACCACCTGTAAACCCTGACCCACTGTACCATGAACCCCCTGCACCGTTTTACCACCTGTACCATGACCCAACTGTACCATGAAGCCCTGCAAACCCTGTACCACCTGTACTTTACCCACCCTGTAAACCCTGAACCCCCTGCACCGTGTACCACCTGTACCATGACCCAACTGTACCATGAACCACCTGCACCGTGTACCACCTTTACCATGACCCAACGTACCATGAACCACCTGCACCCTGTCACCTGTACCATGACCCAACTGTACCATGAACCACCTGCACCGTGTACCACCTGAACCATGACCCAACTGTACCTGAACCACCTGCAAACCCTGTACCACCTGTACCATGACCCAACTGTACCATGAACCACCTGCACCGTGTACCACCTGTACCATGACCCAACTGTACCCATGAAGCACCTGCAACCGTGTACCACCTGAAACCCTGACCCAACTGTACCTTGAACCACCTGGGACCGTTTTACCACCTGTACCATGACCCAACTGTACCATGACCACCTGCACCGTGTACCACCTGTACCATGACCCAAATGTACCATGAACCACCTGCACCGTGTACACCTGTACCATGAACCCAACTGTACCATGAACCACCTGCACCGTGTACCACCTGTACCATGACCCAACTGTACCATGAACCACCTGCACCGTGTACCACCTGTACCATGACCCAACTGTACCATGACCACCTGCACCGTGTCCACCTGTACCATGACCCAACTGTACCATGAACCCCTGCACCGTGTACCACCTGTAACCATGACCAACTGTACCATGAAGCACCTGCCCCGTGACCACCTTACCATGACCCAACTGTCCATGAACCAACCTGCACCGTTACCACCTTACCATGACCCCACTGACCATGAACGCACCTGCACCGTGACCACCTGTAACCCTGACCCCAAATGTACCATGAACCACCTGCACCGTGTACCACCTGTACCATGACCCAACTGTACCATGAACCACCTGCACCGTGTACCACCTGTACCATGACCCAACTGTACCATGAACCACCTGCACCGTGTACCACCTGTACCATGACCCAACTGTACCATGAACCACCTGCACCGTGTACCACCTGTACCATGACCCAACTGTACCATGCGGGGAGAAAGAGATGGGAGGGAGAGAGATGTGGGAAATGGGAGATTTCGGGAGATAAGATGGTGAAATGGGTAAATGTGAGGAGACGTGACCCCCCCATTAAATATCCACCAACCCCTATCCCCCACTAATCACATACTACCCATTACCCCACTATCACTAAATAACCCATTATCCCCCACTATCACTCTACCCATCATCACAAATATCACTCTCCCATTTATCCCCACTTCCTACTACCCTTATCCCCACTATCCTACTACCCATTATCCCCACTATCACTACTACCCATTATCCCCACTATCACTACTACCCATTATCCCACTATCACTACTACCCATTATCCCCACTATCACTACTACCCATTATCACCACTATCACTACTACCCATCATCACCACTATCACTACTACCCATCATCACCACTATCCACTACTACCCATTTATCCCCCCTATCACTACTAACCCATCATCCACCACTATCACTACTACCCATCATCACCACTATCACTACTACCCATTATCCCCACTATCACTACTACCCATCATCACCACTATCACTACTACCCATATCCCACTATCACTACAAACCCCTTATCCCCACTATCACTAATACCCATTATCCCCACTATCACTACTACCCATTATCCCCACTATCACTACTACCCATTATCCCCACTATCACTACTACCCATTATCCCCACTATCACTACTACCCATCATCACCACTATCACTACTACCCATTATCCCCACTATCACTACTAAACCCCTTATCCCCACTATCACTACTACCATTTTCCCCACTATCACTACTAAACCCCTTATCCCCACTATCACTACTACCCATCATCACCACTATCACTACTACCCAAACATCCCCACTATCACTACTACCCATTATCCCCACTACTCACTACTACCCATTTCCCCACTATCACTACTACCCATTATCCCCCCTATCACTACTACCCATTATCCCCCCTATCACTACTACCCATCATCACCACTATCATACTACCCATTATCCCCCCTATCACTACTAAACCCCTTATCCCCACTATCACTACTACCCATTTTCCCCACTATCACTACTACCCCTCATCACCACTTCACTACTACCCACATCCACCACTACACCCTACTACCCATCATCACCACTATCACTACTACCCATTTTCACCACTAAACACACTACCCATTATCCCACTATCACTACTACCCATCTCACCACTATCACTACTACCCATTCCCCACTATCACTACTACCCATCTCACCAAATATCACTACTACCCATTATCCCCACTATCACTACTACCCATCATCACCACTATCACACTACCCATCATCACCACTATTCACTACTACCCATTAAACCCCACTATCACTACTACCCATCATCACCACTATCACTACTACCCATCATCACCACTAACACTAACTAAACCCATCATCACCACTATCACTACACCCATTATTCCCCACTATCACTACTACCCATCATCACCACTATCACTACTACCCATTATCCCCACTATCACTACTACCCATCATCACCACTATCACTACTACCCATTATCCCACAATCACTACTACCCATCACCCACAATCAACTACTACCCACATCACCACTATCACTATACCCATATCCCCACTATCACTACTAAACCCACCATCCCCAAACCCTACTACCCTCATCACCCCTACACTACTACCCATCATCACCACTATCACTACTAACCCCTCACACCATACACACTACCCAACATCACCCCTAACACCTTTCACCCATGCATCACCACTATTTACTAAATCCCATTATCCCCACTATCCCTACTACTACCCTCAATCACCACTCAACCTCACTACACCCATTATCCCCACTAAACACACTACCCATCATCACCACTATCACTACTATCCCCTCATCACCACTATCACTACTACCCATCATCAAACCAACTATCACTACTACCCATTATCCCCACTATCACTACTACCCCCTTATCCCCACTATCACTACTAACCCATCATCACCACTATCACTACTACCCTTTTCCCATCTATCCCCTACTACCCATCATCACCACTATTTACTACTACCCAAACATCCCCCCCTATACTACAAAACCCCTCATAAACCCCTATCACTACTACCCCTCACACCACTATCACCCACACCATCATCACCACTATTTACTTTCTACCCATCCATCCCCCACCACACCTACTACCCTTATCACCCCACTATCACTACAAACCCCCATCATCACCTACACTACTACCCATTATCCCCCCCCACTTCACTACTCCCCTCATCACCACTATCACTACTACCCCATCCTCACACTATCACTACTACCCATCATCCCACTATCACCACTACCCATCATCACCACATCACCCCACTAACCCATTAATCACCACTATCACACTACCCCTCAACATCACTATCACTACTAACCCCCATAAACCCCACTATCACACTACCCATCATCACCACTATCACTACTACCCTTATCCCCACTATCACTACTACCCATCATCCACCACTATCACTACTACCCATTATCCCCCACTACACTACCCACCCCATCACCACTATCACACTACCCATCACACCCACTATCACTACAACCCATTTATCCCACTATCACTACCCCCCATCATCACCACTATCCCCTACTACCCATTACCCCACTATCACCACTACCCATCATCACCACTATCACTACTACCCCAATACCCCACTATCACACTACCCATTAACCCCACTATCACTACTACCCCTTATCACCACTATCACTACTACCCACCATCACCACTTCACTACTACCCCTTATCCCCACTATCACTTCTACCCACATCACCACTATCACTACTACCCATATCCCCACTTTTCACCCACTACCCCATCATCCACCACTATCACTAAACTACCCCTTATCCCCACTATCACTACTACCCCTCCCTCACCACTATCACTACCACCCATTAATCCCCACTATCACTACTACCCAATATCACCACATCACTACTACCCATCATCACCACTATCACTCTACCCCTCCTCCCCACTAATCACACTACCATTACCCCACTAACACTACAACCCCATTATCCCCACTATCACTACTAACCATATCCCCACTATCACTACTACCCATTATCCCACTATCACTACTACCCATCATCACCACTATCACTACTACCCATATCCCCAAATACACTACTACCCATTATCCCCACTACACTACCCACCCATTTTCCCCACTACACTCACCCATCATCACCACATCACCCACTAACCCCATTTTCACCACCTATCACTACACCATCTCACTAACACCACGATTAAATTTGATGGTATTTGTATATGAAATGCGAAGAGGAGAGATTTAGGATGTTTTTTCACCATAATGATGTAAATGTGTGAGGTACCACAAAACACACACCACCCCACACACCCCACCACCCCCACACCCCACACCCCACCACACACACCCCACACACACCCACACACACCAATAAACTCCCCACACCGAGTGGATATGACCTATATCCCAAATGTCCCTTAGAACCCGTGCAAGCTGGCAACCACCAAACCCCTACCAAACCCTACCACCACTAAACCAACCCCTACCACCCACCACCACACCACCACTACCACCACTACCCCTACCACCACTACCACCCCAACCCCCTACCACCACACCCCCACCACTACCACTACCACCACTACCCCACCACACCACCACTACCACTACCACCACCACCACCCCCTACCACTACCACACCCTACCACCCACCACCACCCCCCCCCCACACCACTACCACTACCACCATACCACCCTACCCAAAAACCCCCTCCCACCACACACCACAAACCCCTACCACCACACCACTAAACCCCCACTACTACCCACCAAACCCCTACCCCCATACCACTACCACACACCCACCAAAACCACCACCCCCCCACCACCACTACCCTACCACCACTACACCACACCCCACCACTAACACCATCCCCACTACCACCACTACACCCCACCCCCCACTACCCCCACCACCCCCACCACTACTACCACAACCCCCCCTACCACAACCAACCACTACCACCCCCCCCACTACCACACCACCCCCCACTCCCCACTACCACTACCACCACCACTACCACCACCAACTACCACCACCCACCACCCCCACTACCCCCACCACCCCACCACTACCACCAAATACCCCCCCACCCCACCACCCCCCCCACTACTACCCCCCCACTCCCCCAAACTCCATACCACCCCCACCACTACCACCACCACCACTACAAAACCCCTCCACCACCACTACCACACCACCACTACTACCATACCCCCCCCCACCACCCCTACCACCCTACTACCACACCCCCACCACCCCCACCACTCCCCTACCACCACCACCACCCACTACCACACCCCCACTACTCCCCTACCACCACTACCCTACCCCACCACCACCACCACCCTACCACCACTACTCCACTACCACCACCACTATCCAACACCACCCCCCCACTACTACCACACCACACCCACCACCACCACTCCCCCCACTACACCCTACCACCACCACCCCTATCACCCACCCTACCACCCCCCACCACCCCCCCCCGCCCCCACCACTAAAATACCACCACCCAAACCCCCCACACCACTACCACCACCACACCCCCCCAAACCAAACCCCTCCCCCCACTACCACCACTACCACCCACCCTCCCCACTACCACCCCACACCCACCATACCCCACTCCCTACCACCAAACCACCACCCTACCACCACCACCCCTCCAACCACCCCTATACCACCCCCACTACCACCACCACCCCCACCACCCACAAACCCCTACCACCCCACTACCACCACACCAACCCCCCCAACCACAAAACCCTACACCCCACCCCCCCCCACCACCACTACCACCACTACCACTACCACCCTCACACCATACCACCCCTACCACACCACCCCCCACCACCACACCACCACTACCCCTACCACCACCCAAACCACTAAAACCCCCACTACCACCCTACCACCCCACTACCACCACCACCCCTACCACTACCACCCCACCACCACCCCTACCCCACCCCCCTACCCCCCACCACCACTACCACTACCACAACCACCCACCACTACCCCCACCACCATACCCTACCACCACTACCACCACTACCACTACCACTACCACCACTACCACTACCACCACTACCACTACCACCACTACCACTACCACCACCACCACTACCATACCACCACTACCACCACTACCACTACCACTACACCACCCCCTACCACTACCCACCACTACCACTACCACCATACCACTACCACCACTACCACTACCACCACTACCACTACCACCACTACCACCACCACCACTACCACTACCCCCAACTACCACTACCACCCACTACCATTTACCACCACTACCACCACCACACCCCCACCCCACCACCACCCCCACCACCACCCCCACTACCACCACAACACCATCACCACCACCAACCACCACTACCACACTACCACCACCACCACTACCACCACCACCACTACCACCACCACCACTTACCATCCACCACTACCACCACCCCCAACTAAAACTATGACCCTACCTATCAACACCACTAAGGTCCAGCCACTACCCACCACCACAACTACCACATTCCAGCCAGTGCCCACCACAACTGCCACATTCCAGCCACTACCCACCACCACAACTACCACAATCCAGCCACTACCCACCACAACTGCCACAATCCACCCACTACCCACCACCACAACTACCACAATCCACCCACTACCTACCATACCTTGTCTTCCTAGGTGTGGTAAACCAGTATGGGTCATACAGCATCTGGGGGATGTATAGTAACTATATTGTGTGGGAGAGAGAGCTCCAGTTCCTAGGATGAAGAGCGTTTCAGCAAGTAGTGTGGTGGAGAGTGACAAGTGTTTCACTGTTGTTGTTGTCACTGTTGTTGTCACTGCTGTTGTTGTCACTACTGTTGTTGTCACTACTGTTGTTGTCACTACTGTTGTTACTGTTGTTGTCACTGTTGTTGTCACTGGTTTTTGTCACCCTTTTTTGTTGTCACTTTTTTGGGGGGGCCACTCTGTTGCACTGTTTTTGTTTATTTTAAAATTTTTTTGTTTCACTGCTGTTTTTCCACTTTTTTTTCACCCGTTGTTTGTTACCTTTTTGTTGTTTCACTGTTTTTGTTTTGTTTGTTGTCACTGTGTTGTCACTACTTGACTGGGTTTTGTTTTACTCTTTGGGTTTTCACTGTTGTTTTCACTGCTGTTTTGTCACCCCCTGGTTTTCACCCACTTTTTTGTCACTGTTGGGGTTTTTTCACATGTTGTCACTTTTGTTGTCACTCCATTGTTGTTGTTTCGTGTGTCACAGTTGTTGCACGTTGTTGTTGTCACATGTTGTTTTTTTACTGCTGTTTGGTTACGTTGTTGTCACTGTTTTTTGTCACGCTGTTTTTTCACTGCTGTTGTGTGTTTTGTTTTCACTGTTCTTTTTCACTTGCTCACTGGTTTTTTTCACTGTTTTTTTGTTTTGTTGTTTTACTTTTTTGTCACTTTTCCCTGTTGTTGTTGTTTTTTGTTACTGCTTTTACTTGTTGTTGTCACTTTCTCCTGTTGTTTTTGTTATGTGTTTTTTCCTTTTTTTGTCACTTGCTCCTGTTTTTTGTTTGTACTGCTGTTTTCACTTTTTGTTGTCATTGCTCACGTTTTTTGTTTGTTGTTACTGCTGTTTCCCCGTTGTTTTCACTTGCCCACTTGTTGTTGTTGTTTGTTTTGTTTTTTTGCACTGTTTTTGCACTTGCTCACTGTTTTTTGTTGTTTGTTGTTTGCTGTTTCATGTTTGTTGTCAAATTGCTCACTGTTTTTTGTTACTTGCTTTTTACTGTTTTTGTCGCTCACTGTTGTTGTTTTTGTTGTTACTGCTGTTTACTGTTGTTGTCACTGCTCACTGTTTTTTGTTGTTTGCGTTGTCTTTTTTTTTATGTTGGTCACTTGCTCACTGTTGTTTTTTTTGCTGTTGTCCCCTGTTGTTGCACTTCTCACTGTTTGTTGTTGTTGTTACTTGGGTTTTCCTGTTTTTGTCACTTCTCACTGTTTTTTTTGTTACGGGGTTTGTCCTTTTTTTGCACTTGCTCATGTTTGTTTTGTACTGTGTTGTCACTGTTGTTGTTGTCACTTGCTCACTGTTTTTTGTTGTTGTTACTGTTTTTCACTGTTTTTGTCACTTGCCACTGTTGTTTTTGTTACGTTTTGTCACTGTTTTTTTGTTTGTCACTTGCCCCTGTTTTGTTTTGGGTTTTTGTTACTGCTGTTGTCACGTTTTTCACTTGCTCCTGTTGTTTTTTTACTGCTGTTGTCACTGTTGTTTTCACTTGCCCCGGGGTTTTTTTTTTATGCTGTTGTCACTGGGTTTTTGTCACTTGCCACGTTGTTTTGTTCTGCGGGTTTTCACTGTTGTTGTCACTTGTCACTTTTTTGTTGTTTCTGCGTTTCACTGTTGTTTTCACTGCCACTGTTTTTTTTTGTTGTTTACTTGGTTTTGTTTTTTTCATTGCTCACGTTGTTTTGTTTCTGCTGTTGTCACGTTGTTGTCACTTTTCTACTGTTGTTGTTTTGGGTTACTGCTGTTGTCACTTTTTTGTTGTCACTTGTCCTGTTGTTGTTGTTTTTGTTTGTGTTGTCACTGTTTTTGTCACTTGCTCACTGTTGTTGTCACTTGCTCACTGTTGTTGTCACTTGCTCACTGTTGTTGTCACTTGCTCACTGTTGTTGTCACTTGCTCACTGTTGTTGTCACTTGCTCACTGTTGTTGTCACTTGCTCACTGTTGTTGTCACTTGCTCACTGTTGTTGTCACTTGCTCACTGTTGTTGTTGTTGTTGTTAATTTACGGCTTTTTGTTAGAGGGAAAATAGGGAGAAAATTAATTAATAATTTAAGGATTCTTCCCTCCCTCCTTCCCTCCCTCCTTCCCTCCCTCCTTCCCCCTCCCTCCTTCCCTCCCTCCTTCCCTCCCTCCTTCCCTCCCTCCTTCCCTCCCTCCTTCCCTCCCTCCTTCCCTCCCTCCTTCCTTCCTCCTTCCCTCCTTCCCTCCCTCCTTCCCTCCCTCCTTCCCTCCCTCCTTCCCTCCCTCCTTCCCTCCCTCCTTCCTCCCTCCTTCCCTCCTCCTTCCCTCCCTCCTTCCCTCCCTCCTTCCTTCCCTCCTTCCCTCCCTCCTTCCCTCCCTCCTTCCCTCCCTCCTTCCCTCCCTCCTTCCCTCCCTCCATTCCTTCCCCTCCTTCCCTCCCATCCTTCCCTCCCTCCTTCCCTCCCTCCTTCCTTCCCTCCTTCCCTCCCTCCTTCCCTCCCTCCTTCCCTCCCTCCTTCCTTCCCTCCTTCCCTCCCTCCTTCCCTCCCTCCTTCCCTCCCTCCTTCCCTCCCTCCTTCCCTCCCTCCTTCCCTCCCTCCTTCCTTCCCTCCTTCCCTCCCCCTTCCCTCCCTCCTTCCCTCCCTCCTTCCTTCCCTCCTTCCCTCCCTCCTTCCCTCCCTCCTTCCCTCCCTCCTTCCCTCCCTCCTTCCCTCCCTCCTTCCTCCCTCCTTCCCTCCTCCTCCTTCCCTCCCTCCTTCCCTCCCTCCTTCCCTCCCTCCTTCCTTCCCTCCCTCCTTCCTCCCTCCCTCCTTCCCTCTAACCTGATATCTACACTCGGCTCAAAGTTCACCCCCCTCCCCTCCCTCCCCTCTCCCTCTCCTCTCTCTCTCTCCTCTCCTCTCTCTCTCTCTCTCCTCTCTCCTCTCTCTCTCATCTCTCTCTCTCACTCTCTCTCTCTCCTCCCTCCTTCCCCTCCCTCTCTCTCTCCTCTCTCCTCTCCTCTCTCTCTCTCTCTCTCCCTCCCCCCCCTCTCCCTCCTCTCCTCCCTCCCTCCTCTCTCCCTCCCTCTCTCTCTTCTCTCCTCCCTCCCTCCCTCCCTCCCTCTCTCTCTCTCTCTCTCTCTCTCTCTCTCTCTCTCTCGTATATTTATCACACACTGTTGTTTGTTTGTTTGTTAGTATAAGAGGGGTATCCCTGCTGGATGATACCTAACTCTGGCCTCCATCCTTATGTAGGATGATAGACACCTCGGGGATACTTACAATGACTATAACAAATATTATCCCCCTTCAGCACATCATATTGTGACGTGGGAGGTACAAACAATAGCCAGGAAGTACGTCAGTACACACTGTGTACACCGTGTACGTCAGTACACACTGTGTACACCGTGTACGTCAGTACACACACTGTGTGTGTACACCGTGTACGTCAGTACACATACTGTGTGTGTACACCGTGTACGTCAGTACACACACTGTGTGTGTACACCGTGTATCATGTGGGAGTTCGATACGTGGATATGGTAAAGTAATACTCACGTAGGCTGGTAGTACGTATAATTACAGATAATGTGGGGAGCGCCCAACAGCCTGCCTATCTCCTTGCTCACTCTCGTATAACTGACTGGCCGCCCACAGTACCCATATGTGAGGGGGTCTTTGAATACTGCTGTGGTCAGCACAATATGAATACAGACAGTGACTCAGGCAGACGGTTGGTAGTGAGTCATCTACTGGTACACTGGTTACTGGTAACTGGTTACTACTACTGAGATGTGTACGTCAGTACACACTGTGTGTGTACACCGTGTACGTCAGTACACACACTGTGTGTTTTTCCTGTGTTAACGTCAGAACCATACTGGGTCGCACACCGTGATAGACGCACTCCTGGGTCAGGCACGTGAGAAACTAAGGAATGCAAAAGGTTTTGGAACAAGACTGGTCTGGTCCAGGAGTAACTCGCCCCCTGTGTTTTTGTATAAACATGACACAGTACAAGTTTTACTGTTATAAACATTAGATAAAAGAAAAGGCACCCCTAGTAGTTGATAAGAGTGCCACTCTGGTTTGATGGCCACTGGAGTTAGTAGTGCACTCTGGTAAGTGTAGTGGCACTCTTATTTAGAGTGGAACTGGCATGAGGGGCACTCAGTTAAAAAGATGCACTCTGGTGGGTTAGAGTGGCACTGGCAGTTAGAGTGGAAACTCTGGTAGTTAAATGGCACCGGGAAAGTTAGATGGAAAATCTGCAGTAGAGTGGAAATTTGGCATTTAAGAGTGGCCTCTGGAGTTAGAGGTGCACTCTGGCAGTTGGGTGGCACCTGGAGTTAGAGTGGCACTCTGGATTTAAATGGCACTCTGGCAAGATAAAATCTCAAAGTGCACGGGCCAATAAATTCTTAACATGAAATTTAGTAAAAAAACTTGGCATTGTGCCTCTCTCGTACTCTCTCCCTTCCTCTATCTCTCCTTTACTCTCTCTAAAATCTCTCTCATTTCCTCTCCCTCATCTCTCGTCTCTCTCTCTCTCTTCTTCTCTCTCTTCTCTCTCCTCTTCTCTCTTCTCTCTCTTCTCTCTCTCTCTCTCTCTCCTTCGCCCCTCTCTCCCCTTCTCTCTCTCTCTCCTCTCTCTCCTCTCTCTCTCTCTCTCTCTCTCTCTCTCTCTCTCTCTCTTCTCTCTCTCACTCTCTCTCTCTCTCTCTCTCTCTCTCTCCCCTCTCTCTCTCTCTTCTCATTCTCTTCTCTCTTTTCTCTCTCTCTCCTCTCTCTCTCTCTCTCTCACTCTCCTCTCTCTCCTCTCTTCCTTTCTCTCTCTCCTCTCTCTTCTCTCTCTCCTCTCTCTCACTCTCTCCTCTCTCTCTCTCTTCTCTCTACTCCCCTCTCTCTCTCTTCTCTCTCTCTCCTCTCTCTTCTCCCCTCTCTCTCTCCTCCCCTCTCTCTTTTCTTTCTCTTTTCTCTCTCTCTCTCTCTCCTCCTCTCCTCTCTCTCTCTCTCTTCTCTCTCTCTCCCCTCTTCTCTCTCCCCCTTCTCCTCCCTCTCTCTTTTCTCCTCTCTCTCTCTCTCTCTCTCTCTCTCTCTCTCTCTCTCCTCTCATTCTCTCTCATCTCTCTCTCTCTCTCTCTTCTCTCTCCTCTCTCTCTCCCTCTCTCCTCTCATCTCTCTCTCTCTCTCTCCTCTCTCTCTCATCTCAGCAGTATATTAATCATGCTAGCATGATGACTGGTGGTTGATCATGCTAGCATGATGACTGGTGTGTTAATCATGCTAGCATGAGACTGGTGTGTTGATCATGCTAGCATGATGACTGTTGTGTTAAATCATGCTAGCATGAATGACTGGTGTTTTTAATCATGCTAGCATGATGACTGGTGTTTGATCATGCTAGCATGATGACTGGTTGTGTTAATCATGCTAGCATGATGCCCGGGTTGTGTTAATCATGCTAGCATGATGACTGGTGTGTTAATCATGCTAGCATGATGACTGGTGTGTTGATCATGCTAGCATGATGACTGGTGTGTTAATCATGCTAGCATGATGACTGGTGTGTTGATCATGCCAGCATGATGACTGGTATGTTAATCATGCTAGCATGATGACTGGTGTGTTAATCATGCTAGCATGATGACTGGTGTGTTAATCATCTAGCATGATAAACTGGTGTGTTATCATGCTAGCATGATGACTGGTATGTTAATCATGCAGCATGATGACTGGTGTGTTAATCATGCTAGCATGATGACTGGTGTGTTAATAAATGCTTAGCATGATGACTGGTGTGTTGATCATGCTAGCATGATGACTGGTGTGTTAATCATGCTAGCATGATGCTGGTGTTTTTGATCATGCCACATGATGACTGGTATGTTAATCATGCTAGCATGATGACTGGTGTGTTAATCATGCTAGCATGATGACTGGTGTGTTAATCATGCTAGCATGATGACTGGTGTGTTAATCATGCTAGCATGATGACGGTGTTTAAATCATGCAAGCATAAAGACGGGTGTGTTAATCATGCCAGCATGATGACTGTTGTGTTAATCATGCAAGCATGATGACTGGTGTGTTAACATGCTAGCATGATGACTGTGTGTTGATCTGCTAGCAGATGACTGGTGTGTTAATCATGCACATGATGACTGGTGTGTTGATCATGCTAGCATGATGACTGGTGTGTTAATCATGCTAGCATGATAAACTGGTGTGTTTAATCATGCTAGCATGATGACTGGTGTGTTGATCATGCTAGCATGATGACTGGTGTGTTAATCATGCTAGCATGATGACTGGTGTGTTGATCATGCTAGCATGATGACTGGTGTGTTGATCATGCTAGCATGATGACTGGTGTGTTAATCATGCTAGCATGATGACTGGTGTGTTGATCATGCTAGCATGATGACTGGTGTGTTAATCATGCTAGCATGATGACTGTGTTTAAATCATGCTAGCATAAATGATGTTGTGTTAATCATGCTAGCATTGATTGACTGTTGTTTAAAATCATGCTAGCATGATGACTGTTGTGTTAATGTTAATCATGCTAGCATGATGACTGGTGTGTTGATCATGCTAGCATGATGACTGGTGTGTTGATCATGCTAGCATGATGACTGTTGTGTTAATGTTAATCATGCTAGCATGATGACTGGTGTGTTAATGTTAATCATGCTAGCATGATGACTGGTGTGTTAATCATGCTAGCATGATGACTGGTGTGTTAATGTTAATCATGCTAGCATGATGACTTGTGTGTTAATGTTAATCATGCTAGCATGATGACTGGTGTGTTGATCATGCTAGCATGATGACTGGTGTGTTAATGTTAATCATGCTAGCATGATAACTGGTGTGTTAATCATGCTAGCATGATGACTGGTGTGTTGATCATGCTAGCATGATGACTGGTATGTTAATCATGCTAGCATGATGACTGGTGTGTTAATCATGCCAGCATGATGACTGGTGTGTTGATCATGCTAGAAATGATGACTGGTATGTTAATCATGCTAGCATGATGACTGGTATTTAATCATGCTAGCATGAGCCCTGGTGTGTTAATCATGCTAGCATGATGACTGGGTGTTGATCATGCAAGCATGATGACTGGTATGTTAATCATGCTAGCATGATGACCGGTATGTTAATCATGCTAGCATGATGACTGTTGTTGCCACACGGTGAACGTCTGGCAATATTTTGATAATTTGGCGCCAAGAAACAAGTGAGCATCAGGTAGTGACGTCACTGGCACTGTTTACATCCTCTCCGGCCGCCTCTAAATATGGAAGGCTTACCTGTAATTACTTTCCACCAGTGTGTACCTGGAGGATGTTTTGGGGGACATCGCCCCCCCGGGGCCCTTTATCTGGCCACAGTACCTGTTGTACCTGGTCACAGTACCTGTTGTACCTGGTCACAGTACCTGTTGTACCTATCACAGTACCTGTTGTACCTGGTCACAATGCCTGTTGTAACTGATCACAGTACCTGTTGTACTTGGCCACAGTACCTGTTGTACCTGGTCACAGTACCTGTTGTACCTATCACAGTACTTGTTGTACCTGTCACAGTACCTGTTGTATCTGGTCACAGTACCTATTGTACTTGGTCACAGTACCTGTTGTACCTGGTCACAGTACCTGTTGTACCTATCACAGTACCTGTTGTACCTGGTCACAGTACCTGTCGTACCTGGCCACAGTTCCTGTTGTACCTGGTCACAGTACCTGTTGTACCTGGCCACAGTACCTGTTGTACCTATCACAGTACCTGTTGTACCTGGTCACAGTACCTGTTGTACCTATCACAGTACCTGTTGTACCTGGTCACAGTACCTGTTGTACCTGGTCACAGTACCTGTTGTACCTGGTCACAGTACCTGTTGTACCTGGTCACAGTACCTGTTGTACCTATCACAGTACCTGTTGTACCTGGTCACAGTACCTGTTGTACCCGTCACAATACCCGTTGTACCTATCACAGTACCTTGTACCTGGTCACAGTACCTGTTTTTACCTACACAGTACCTGTTGTACCTGGTCACAATACCTCTTGTACCTGGTCACAGTACCTGTTGTACTTGGTCACAGTACCTGTTGTACCTGGTCACAGTACCTGTTGTACCTATCACAGTACTTGTTGTACCTGTCACAGTACCTGTTGTATCTGGTCACAGTACCTGTTGTACCTATCACAGTACCTGTTGTACCTGGTCACAGTACCTGTTGTACCTGGTCACAGTACCTGTTGTACCTATCACAGTACCTGTTGTACCTGGTCACAGTACCTGCTGTACCTATCACAGTACCTGTTGTACCTATCACAGTACCTGTTGTACCTGGTCACAGTACCTGTACCTATCACACTACTTGTTATACCTGGTCACAGTACCTGTTGTACCATCACATTTCCTGTTGTAAACCCGGCCACAGTTTCCTGTTGTACCTATCACAGTACCTGTTGTACCTGGCACAGTAACCCGTAACCTATCACATTACTTGTTGTACCTGCCACAGTACCTGTTGTACCTGGCCACAGTACCTGTTGTACCTATCACAGTACCTGTTGTACCTGGTCACAGTACCTGTACCTATCACATTACTTGTTATACCTGGTCACAGTACCTGTTGTACCTATCACAGTACCTGTTGTACCTGGTCACAGTACCTGTTGTACCTATCACAGTACCTGTTGTACCTGGTCACAGTACTTGTACCTATCACAGCACTTGTTGTACCTGGCCACAGTACCTGTTGTACCTGGCCACAATACCTGTTGTACCTGGCCACAGTACCTGTTGTACCTATCACAGTACGTATTGTACCTGGTCACAGTACCTGTTGTACCTATCACAGTACCTGTTGTACCTGGTTACAGTACCTGTTGTACCTATCACAGTACCTGTTGTACCTATCACAGTACCTGTTGTACCTATCACAGTACCTGTTGTACCTATCACAGTATCTGTTGTACCTATCACAGTACCTGTGTACCTATCGCAGTACCTGTTGTACCTGGGCCACAGTACCTGGTGACCTGGTCCAGACCTGTTGTTTCCTATCGCAGTACCTGTTGTACCTACACAGTACCTGTTGTACCTATCACAGTACCTGTTGTACCTATCACAGTACCTGTTGTACCTGGCCACAGTACCTGTTGTACCTGGTCACAGTACCTGTTGTACCTATCACAGTACCTGTTGTACCTAGTCACAGTACCTGTTGTACCTGGCCACAGTACCTGTTGTACCTGGTCACAGTACCTGTTGTACCTGGTTACAGTACCTGTTGTACCTGGTCACAGTACCTGTTGTAACCCGGCCCCCAGTACCTGTTTTTACCTGGTCACAGTACCTGTTGTACCTGGTTACAGTACCTGTTGTACCTGGTTACAGTACCTGTTGTACCTGGTCGCAGTACCTGTTGTACCTATCACCGTACCTGTTGTACCTATCACAGTACCTGTTGTACCTGGTCACAGTAAACCCGGTTTGTACCTGGTTACAGTCCTGTTGTACCTGGTCACAGTACCTGTTGTACCTGGCCACAGTACCTGTTGTACCTGGTCACAGTACCTGTTGTACCTGGTTACAGTACCTGTTGTACCTGGTCACAGTACCTGTTGTACCTGGCCACAGTACCTGTTGTACCTGGTCACAGTACCTGTTGTACCTGGTTACAGTACCTGTTGTACCTATCACAGTAAACCCGTTTACCTGGTCACAGTACCTGTTGTACCTATCGCAGTACCTGTTGTACCTATCACAGTACCTGTTGTACCTATCACAGTACCTGTTGTACCTATCACAGTACCTGTTGTACCTGTCACAGTACCGGGTTTTACCTATCACATACCTGTTGTACCTATCACAGTACCTTTTGTACCTAACACAGTACCTGTTGTACCTGGGCACAGTACCTTTTACCTATCACAGTACCTGTTGTACCTGGTCACAGTACCTTTGTACCTGGTCACAGTACCTTTGTACCTATCACAGTACCTGTTGTACCTGGTCACAATACCTGTTGGTACCTGGGCACAGTACCTGTTGTACTTGGTCACAGTACCTGTTGTACCTGGTCACAGTACCTGTTGTACCTATCACAGTACTTGTTTGTACCTGTCACAGTACCTGTTGTATCTGGTCACAGTACCTGTTGTACCTATCACAGTACCTGTTGTACCTGGTCACAGTACCTGTTGTACCTGGTCACAGTACCTGTTGTACCTATCACAGTACCTGTTGTACCTGGTCACAGTACCTGCTGTACCTATCACAGTACCTGTTGTACCTATCACAGTACCTGTTGTACCTGGTCACAGTACCTGTACCTATCACATTACTTGTTATACCTGGTCACAGTACCTGTTGTACCTATCACAGTACCTGTTGTACCTGGCCACAGTACCTGTTGTACCTATCACAGTACCTGTTGTACCTGGTCACAGTACCTGTACCTATCACATTACTTGTTGTACCTGGCCACAGTACCTGTTGTACCTGGCCACAGTACCTGTTGTACCTATCACAGTACCTGTTGTACCTGGTCACAGTACCTGTACCTATCACATTACTTGTTATACCTGGTCACAGTACCTGTTGTACCTATCACAGTACCTGTTGTACCTGGCTACAGTACCTGTTGTACCTATCACAGTACCTGTTGTACCTGGTCACAGTACTTGTACCTATCACAGCACTTGTTGTACCTGGCCACAGTACCTGTTGTACCTGGCCACAATACCTGTTGTACCTGGCCACAGTACCTGTTGTACCTATCACAGTACGTATTGTACCTGGTCACAGTACCTGTTGTACCTATCACAGTACCTGTTGTACCTGGTTACAGTACCTGTTGTACCTATCACAGTACCTGTTGTACCTATCACAGTACCTGTTGTACCTATCACAGTACCTGTTGTACCTATCACAGTACCTGTTGTACCTATCACAGTACCTGTTGTACCTATCGCAGTACCTGTTGTACCTGGCCACAGTACCTGTTGTACCTGGTCACAGTACCTGTTGTACCTATCGCAAATACCTGTTGTAAACCCAAACATTTCCTGTTGTACCTATCACAGTACCTGTTGTACCTATCACAGTACCTGTTGTACCTGGCCACAGTACCTGTTGTACCTGGTCACAGTACCTGTTGTACCTATCACAGTACCTGTTGTACCTGGTCACAGTACCTGTTGTACCTGGCCACAGTACCTGTTGTACCTGGTCACAGTACCTTTGTTGTACCTGGTTACGTACCTTTTGTACCTGGTCACAGTACCTGTTGTACCTGCCACAGTACCTGTTGAAACCCGGTCACAGTACCTGTTGTACCTGTTACAGTACCTTTGTACCTGGTTACAGTACCTGTTGTACCTGGTCACAGTACCTGTTGTACCTATCACAGTACCTGTTGTACCTATCACAGTACCTGTTGTACCTGGTCACAGTACCTGTTGTACCTGGTTACAGTACCTGTTGTACCTGGTCACAGTACCTGTTGTACCTGGCCACAGTACCTGTTGTACCTGGTCACAGTACCTGTTGTACCTGGTTACAGTACCTGTTGTACCTGGTCACAGTAAACCCGTTGTACCTGGCCCAGTACCCGTTTTTACCCGGGCACAGTACCTGTTGCCTGGTTACAGTACCTGTTGTACCTATCACAGTACCTGTTTTTAACCCGGTCACAGTACCTGTTGTACCTATCGCAGTACCTGTTGTACCTATCACAGTAAACCCGTTGTACCTGGTCACAGTACCTGTTGTACCTATCACAGTACCTGTTGTACCTGGTCACAGTACCTGTTGTACCTATCACAGTACCTGTTGTACCTATCACAGTACCTGTTGTACCTATCACAGTACCTGTTGTACCTGGTCACAGTACCTGTTGTACCTATCACAGTACCTGTTGTACCTGGTCACAGTACCTGTTGTACCTGGTCACAGTACCTGTTGTACCTATCACAGTACCTGTTGTACCTGGTCACAGTACCTGTTGTACCTATCACAGTACCTGTTGTACCTGGTCACAGTACCTGTTGTACCCGGTCACAGTACCTGTTGTACCTATCACAGTACCTGTTGTACCTGGTCACAGTACCTGTTGTACCTATCACAGTACCTGTTGTACCTATCACAGTACCTGTTGTACCTATCACAGTACCTGGTGTACCTGGTCACAGTACCTGTTGTACCTGGCCACAGTACCTGTTGTACCTGGTCACAGTACCTGTTGTACCTATCACAGTACCTGTTGTACCTGGTTACAGTACCTGTTGTACCTATCACAGTACCTGTTGTACCTGGTCACAGTACCCGTTGTACCTAAACACAGTACCTGTTGTACCATCACAGTACCTGTTGTACCATCACAGTACCTGTTGTACCTGGTCACAGTACCTGTTGTACCGGTCACAGTACCTGTTGTACCTATCACATTACCTGTTGTACCTGGGCACAGTACCTGTTTTACCTATCACAGTACCCCGTTGTACCTATCACAGTACCTGTTGTACCTATCACGTACCTGTTGTACCTGGGCACAGTACCTGTGTACCCGGCCACAGTAACCTGTTGTACCTATCACAGTACCTGTTGTACCGGCCACAGTACCTGTTGTACCTATACAGTACCTGTTGTACCTATCACAGTACCTTTTTTACCTATCACAGTACCTGTTGTACCTGGTCACAGTACCTGTTTACCTGGTCACAGTACCTGTTTTTACCTGGTCACAGTACCTGTTGTACCTAAACACAGTACCTGTTGTACCTGTCACAGTACCTGTTGTACCTGTCACAGTACCTGTTTGTACCTATCACAGTACCTGTTGTACCTATCAAAAGTACCTGTTGTACCTATCCCCAGTACCTGTTTTTACCTATCACAGTAAACCCGTTGTACCTGTCACGTACCTTTTACTGGCCACAGTACCTGTTGTACCTGTCCACAGTACCTGTTGTACCTGGTCACAGTACCTGTTGTACCTGGTCACAGTACCTGTTGTACCTGGTCACAGTACCTGTTGTACCTGGCCACAGTACCTGTTGTAACCTGGTCACAGTACCTGTTGTATTCTGGTCCAGTACCTGTTGTACCTGGCCACAGTACCTGTTGTACCTGTCCACAGTACCTGTTGTACCTGGTCACAGTACCTGTTGTACCTGGTCACAGTACATGTTGTACCTATCACAGTACCTCTTGTACCTGGCCACAGTACCTGTTGTACCTATCACAGTACCTGTTTACCTATCACAGTACCTGTTGTACCTGGTCACAGTACCTGTTGTACCTATCACAGTACCTGTTGTACCTGTCACAGTACCTGTTGTACCTGGTCCTGGTGTTCTACACAGGTCCACTTAATATTAAACAGAGATTATGTGCAGGCAAATAATGTGAGTGTTCGTGGCAGCAGCGTTTACCAAGCAGTCAGTACACCAGCCAGCTTAATTACCTCATGTGGGTCCACGTTAATTACCTGTATGGCATGTTAATTAGGAGACCATATGACGTCATAAAACTCTGACAAAAGCCAGAGGGACAACACAATATACATCTGACACGTGTTGCTGTGTTTGTATATTCAGAGTATACTGGGGAGACGTGTATAATATATATATATATATATAATTATATATATAATATATATATATATAATATATAATATATATATTATAAAATATAATATATATATATATATTTATATATATATTTGGGGTGTGTGTGTGTGTTTGTGTGTGTGGTGCCGAATAGGTAAATCTTGTGATTTTGGCTTAAATAGCAACGCTCTTCTTGCCGAATAAGACAAGTGAAAATTTGTGTATGCAATAATTTCGTAAAAATCATTCTGAACCTAACGAAAAAAATATATTTCATTGTGTTTGTTTATTATTAAATTATTGTAGACTTACCTACAATATATGTAGTTGGGTTAGGCTAAATTAAATTGTGCTTGTTATAATAAGGTCAGGTAAGTTTTCTAAGGTTCTTTTGGTACAAAATTATTAATTTTTACATTAACATAAATAAAAAAAATATATCGTTGAACGTATAAGAGAAAATTTTTAGAAAGGACTTAATTTTAAATGAGTTTTTGGTAATTGACCAGTTTTACCTATTAGGCACCACATATATACATGCATACTACACATTCCTTGGTATTTCCGACCAAGAAACACTCAGGTGTAACCAGGTAACACACAGGTGTCACCAGGGACACATTAGGACACAAGTATCCCGTAGCTTGATCGCTGTCGCACACTGAGGTCCGGAGATCGAGTCCCCGGTACGGCTGGATAACATTAGAACGTGTTTCCATAAGACACCTGCTGTCCATGTTCACTCATCAGTAATAATAGGTACCTGGATGTTAGTGGACTGGTGTGGGTCGCATCCTGGGGACGGAACTGACCTAATTTGCGGGAAATGCTCAGCATAACAAGTGGCTTTGTGTATACTAGTATGTCATTGATGTCAGCTATGGTCTGTATTCCTTGTACATGTAGAAATAAAGATACTATTATTATTATTATTATTATTATTATTATTATTATTATTTGTATCTCATGGACCAGTAGGCCTGCTGCAGTGTTCCTTCTTATGTTCTTATGTATACCTGGAGAGGGTGTCGGGGGTCAATGCCCCTGCGGCCCGGTCTATGACCAGGCCAGGTTTTTCATAGTCTGTCTTCCATAGTTTTCTCACCATACCCCCTTTTTTTGATATGTGTTGTATACTGCTAGCATCCTGTCCCATCTTCTTTAGCTCGTATCAGTTTTTTTTTCATCGTCCGCCCTAAAAATATTTTCAATAGGATCCGTTTTCTTTGGTCTATAGATTTGCTATGGTCTACCCTAGAAATTCCTCTCACACGACCCATTTTCTAAGTTAATATTGATTAGTCTCCGCTTCACCACGTTCCGTTTTCTTGTGGTACTCACTGAGCTGTCAGGACTCACCCTCGTTCCGTTTTCTCCCATGACACTATTAACAGATTAATCTACCTGGGCTACTTACTTGTGCAATATTGCAAGCTCCTGACACGTTGACTGCAATATAAAAGACCGAGCTGTCATTCAACTCCCCATGTGGTTGTTTTGCATCTTGTATCGCTTTTAGGTTTAAATAGGATGGGTTGTAAGTTGAACCACGGTACATGGGAGTGTTGCAGGTCAGGCACACAGTCTAGTCGGGCAGACTGATCCAGCGACCATCAAGACTAGTCTCCTGGATCCTGGATCCCCGTTAAGTGTATAACATGGCACCATTCTCTAAATGGCACCGTAATGTACAGCCACTTAGCATGGCTGGGCGTCGAGCAGCCATAACGTTACAGAATTTATTACAAATGAAGCGGACAGTGGTAGGGAGAGGACAGAAATATAACATCTCTCGCTTACAGAAGGGGAGGAGAGTGGTGTACGAGCCTGACCCATGGCCGGGCTCAGAGAGTAGATAAACTCTCGAGACTCTTCAAAGGTACCTATTACTGTAATATATATATATCTATTACAGTCATTGACCCTCTAAATAATAATAATAATAATAATAATAATAATAATAATAATAATCGTTATTTTTACCAGTACATGATACAACTTAAACAGACCATAGCTGACACCAATGACATACTACTATATACAAAGCCGCTTGTTATGCTGAGCATTTCCCGCAAATTAGGTCAGTTTTGTCCCAGGATGCTACCCACACCAGTCCACTAACACCCAGGTACCCATTATTACTGATGGGTGAACATACACAACCGGTGTAAAGAAACACGTCCAATGTTTCTACCCTCGCTGGGAATCGAACCCGAACAATCACCGTGTGAAGCGAGAGTTATTGCCACTTTTAAAGTTTAAATTACTAAGATATCACCAGGTACCCAATAAAAATAGGTCACTTTGTCTGACTGTACTCACCTAATTACTCACCTAATTGTGGTTGCAGGGGTCGAGACTCAGCTCCTGTGTGACTGTGTTTATGTGTACCTGTACCTGAATACACGTACTGTCTTCCACAAAGATTACCAGGTTACGAAGCCAGGGATGTGTCCTTGGTGACTGGAAGAAATGGTAAGTTTAATTTTTAAAGGGGTAGAGGGGTAAGCCAGTGGAAGGCCTCGGTCAGATGACCATAAGCTCCAGCTGTAGGTCATCATGTGACTCCCGCGTCAGGAAACACTTGTCCTGTTTCCTGACGAACCTGACCTGACCTAAGGTGATTGGAACACTGTGGATAGTGGACCACACTGGACCACAGGAGAGTACGTGGTGGACCAGTTACCTGGCTCCACCGTCAGTGTCCGTGTTGAGGTACTTACAGGACAGTGTCCGTGTTGAGGTACTTACAGGACAGTGTCCGTGTTGAGGTACTTACAGGACAGTGTCCGTGTTGAGGTACTTACAGGACAGTGTCCGTGTTGAGGTACTTACAAGACAGTGTCCGTGTTGAGGTACTTACAGGACAGTGTCCGTGTTGAGGTACTTACAGGACAGTGTCCATGTTGAGGTACTTACAGGACAGTGTCCGTGTTGAGGTACTTACAGGACAGTGTCCATGTTGAGGTACTTACAGGACAGTGTCCGTGTTGAGGTACTTACAGGACAGTGTCCATGTTGAGGTACTTACAGGACAGTGTCCATGTTGAGGTACTTACAGGACAGTGTCCGTGTTGAGGTACTTACAGGACAGTGTCCGTGTTGAGGTACTTACAGGACAGTGTCCGTGTTGAGGTACTTACAGGACAGTGTCCTGTAATAAGGCTAAACAGATTACTTGGTTTTATACAGAGAAGTAAAGTAACAGAAGTCCAGATATTGTGCTACAGCTCCTGGCCTCTCCCAGGCTAAAGAAGCAGTTCCCAACATCTCTGTGATGGCGTGCAGAAAGCAATTTAATGTGACTTAGAGGTCTGAGGTAAATTTGCAGGATTAAAGCCGATGGTACAGTGGATCAGCCTGGCTCCAGTGTCTGGTGGACCAGCCTGGCTCCAGTGTCTGGTGGATAAGCCTGGCTCCAGTGTCTGGTGGATCAGCCTGGCTCCAGTGTGGTGGACCAGCCTGGCTCCAGTGTCTGGTGGATCAGCCTGGCTCCAGTGTCTGGTGGACCAGCCTGGCTCCAGTGTCTGGTGGACCAGCCTGGCTCCAGTGTCTGGTGGACCAGCCTGGCTCCAGTGTCTGGTGGACCAGCCTGGCTCCAGTGTCTGGTGGACCAGCCTGGCTCCAGTGTCTGGTGGATCAGCCTGGCTCCAGTGTCTGGTGGACCAGCCTGGCTCCAGTGTCTGGTGGATCAGCCTGGTTCCAGTGTCTGGTGGACCAGCCTGGCTCCAGTGTCTGGTGGATCAGCCTGGCTCCAGTGTCTGGTGGATCAGCCTGGCTCCAGTGTCCGGTGGACCAGCCTGGCTCCAGTGTCTGGTGGACCATCCTGGCTCCAGTGTCTGGTGGACCAGCCTGGCTCCAGTGTCTGGTGGACCAGCCTGGCTCCAGTGTCTGGTGGATCAGCCTGGCTCCAGTGTCTGGTGGATCAGCCTGGCTCCAGTGTCTGGTGGACCAGCCTGGCTCCAGTGTCTGGTGGATCAGCCTGGCTCCAGTGTCTGGTGGACTAGCCTGGCTCCAGTGTCTGGTGGATCAGCCTGGCTCCAGTGTCTGGTGGACCAGCCTGGCTCCAGTGTCTGGTGGATCAGCCTGGCTCCAGTGTCTGGTGGATCAGCCTGGCTCCAGTGTCTGGTGACCAGCCTGGCTCCAGTGTCTGGTGGATCAGCCTGGCTCCAGTGTCTGGTGGATCAGCCTGGCTCCAGTGTCTGGTGGATCAGCCTGGCTCCAGTGTCTGGTGGATCAGCCTGGCTCCAGTGTCTGGTGGATCAGCCTGGCTCCAGTGTCTGGTGGATCAGCCTGGCTCCAGTGTCTGGTGGATCAGCCTGGCTCCAGTGTCTGGTGGACTAGCCTGGCTCCAGTGTCTGGTGGATCAGCCTGGCTCCAGTGTCTGGTGGACCAGCCTGGCTCCAGTGTCTGGTGGATCAGCCTGGCTCCAGTGTCTGGTGGACCAGCCTGGCTCCAGTGTCTGGTGGACTAGCCTGGCTCCAGTGTCTGGTGGATCAGCCTGGCTCCAGTGTCTGGTGGACCAGCCTGGCTCCAGTGTCTGGTGGACCAGCCTGGCTCCAGTGTCTGGTGGACCAGCCTGGCTCCAGTGTCTGGTGGACCAGCCTGGCTCCAGTGTCTGGTGGACCAGCCTGGCTCCAGTGTCTGGTGGATCAGCCTGGCTCCAGTGTCTGGTGGACTAGCCTGGCTCCAGTGTCTGGTGGACCAGCCTGGCTCCAGTGTCTGGTGGATCAGCCTGGCTCCAGTGTCTGGTGGATCAGCCCGGCTCCAGTGTCTGGTGGATCAGCCTGGCTCCAGTGTCTGGTGGATCAGCCTGGCTCCAGTGTCTGGTGGACCAGCCTGGCTCCAGTGTCTGGTGGATCAGCCTGGCTCCAGTGTCTGGTGGATCAGCCTGGCTCCAGTGTTTGGTGGACTAGCCTGGCTCCAGTGTCTGGTGGACCAGCCTGGCTCCAGTGTCTGGTGGACCAGCCTGGCTCCAGTGTCTGGTGGATCAGCCTGGCTCCAGTGTCTGGTGGACCAGCCTGGCTCCAGTGTCTGGTGGACCAGCCTGGCTCCAGTGTCTGGTGGATCAGCCTGGCTCCAGTGTCTGGTGGACTAGCCTGGCTCCAGTGTCTGGTGGATCAGCCTGGCTCCAGTGTCTGGTGGACTAGCCTGGCTCCAGTGTCTGGTGGATCAGCCTGGCTCCAGTGTCTAGTGGATCAGCCTGGCTCCAGTGTCTGGTGGACCAGCCTGGCTCCAGTGTCTGGTGGATCAGCCTGGCTCCAGTGTCTGGTGGATCAGCCTGGCTCCAGTGTCTGGTGGATCAGCCTGGCTCCAGTGTCTGGTGGACCAGCCTGGCTCCAGTGTCTGGTGGACCAGCCTGGCTCCAGTGTCTGGTGGACCAGCCTGGCTCCAGTGTCTGGTGGACTAGCCTGGCTCCAGTGTCTGGTGGACCAGCCTGGCTCCAGTGTCTGGTGGATCAGCCTGGCTCCAGTGTCTGGTGGATCAGCCTGGCTCCAGTGTCTGGTGGACCAGCCTGGCTCCAGTGTCTGGTGGATCAGCCTGGCTCCAGTGTTTGGTGGATCAGCCTGGCTCCAGTGTCTGGTGGACCAGCCTGGCTCCAGTGTCTGGTGGATCAGCCTGGCTCCAGTGTTTGGTGGATCAGCCTGGCTCCAGTGTCTGGTGGATCAGCCTGGCTCCAGTGTCTGGTGGACCAGCCTCGCTCCAGTGGTTGGTAGACCAGGCCTCCCTGTTGATACCCTGGTCGAGCAGGCTGTTGTTGATGGCGGTCCGCCGGTCCACAACAGCCTGGTTAATCGGGTACGCTACGGAGGTTATGATAGCTGCTGGCAGCAGGTTGAAGAGTCTTGGACCTCGCATGTTGATGCAGTGTTCTCTTATTGTGACCCTGGAACCCCATGCTCTTCACTGGCTTAGTTATACATCGTTATACATTGTATACGTTACCATGTATAACCCATCTTCCGTGTGTATCTCATCTCCAAAGAAATTTCCTGTCCGAGATGTTCCCTGTAGTTTAAACACTGTAGTGGTTCTATGCCTGTATAGAACCAGTAAAGTGTTAGGGAGCATTTGCAGGCAGCAAATGCTCCCTAACACTACCTCACCTCATCTTGGACGGTGCCGTCAGAGAACACAAGTAACTCGTGTCACCACTGATATCATTTCTCTTATTTTGGAAGTTCTAATTATTCACCTTGTCGTTCCCTGGGTCTCACAAAAAGTCGAATTGTTGATTCTGCTCCTGGTTTTTGGGTTTTCTGTCTACCAACCCCTACCCGTTTTGGGTTTTTGTCTACCAACCTACTACGTTGGTTCTGTCTACCAAACCCACTACTGGGTTGTTCGTCACCAAACCCACACCGGTGGTTTTTTCCATCCTACTACGGTTGGTTTCTGTCTACCAGCCTACTGCTGGTTGGGTTTCTGTCTACCAACTTACACTGGTTTTTGGTTTCTGTCTGCCAACCTACTGCGGGTTTGGGTTACACAGGAAAATTTCCCCGGCAGGACAAGCGTTTGAGATAGCGTAGAGGCGCGTGTTTTTGAAGCTGGAATACGTAGCAATACAATATCACAAAAAAAACACGTAGCAAGTAATATCCCCGAAGGAAAACGAGCAAGTACAATAGTCACAAGGGAACACGAGCAAGTAGCAGCAATCTTGAAAATGAAAGTGGGAGCGTTCGTGTGGTGGAACAACGGATGGACCTAAATGTGGAGGGGGAAGTCGACTGGAGACCACAAGATTTGTCCCGTGTTGTTGGTGTAGATACTCCCCCCCCGGTTCCCTTCCCCTGGTTCCCCCCCCCCCTGGTTTCCCTCTCCCCCCGGGTTCCCCCCCTTCCCCTGGCCCCCCCCCCCTTTCCCCTTTTCCCTCTCCCCTGGTTTTCCCCTTCCCCTTTTCCCCCCTGGTTTTCCCCCTCCCCGCTTCACCCCCCCCGGGTTTCCCCCTCCACTGGTTCCCCCTCCCCTGGTTCCCCTCCCCTGGTTCCCCCCTCCCCGGTTCCCCTCCCCTGGGTTCCCCCCCCCCTTTCCCTCCCCCTGTTCCCCCTCCCCTGGGTTCCCTCTCCTCTGGGTTTCCCTCTCCCCCCGGTTTTCCCCCCCCTGGTTCCCTCTCCCCTGGTTCCCTCTCCCCCCGGTTCACCCTCCCCCCCTTCCCCCCCCCTGGGGTTTCCACTCCACTGGGTTTCCCCCCCCGTTCCCTCTTCCGGTTCCCCCTCCCCTTTCCCCTCCCCTTGTTCCCTCTCCCCTGGTTTTCCCTCTCCCCTTGGTTCCCCCTCCCCTGCTTCCCCCTCCCCTGGTTCCCACCCACTGGGTTCCCCTCCCCTGTTCCCTCTTTCCCTGGGTTCCCCTCTCCCTGGGTTCCCTTTCCCCTGGGTTTCCCTTTTTCCCCCGGTTTTTCCCCCCCCCTGGTTTTCCCCCTCTCCCCTTTTCCCCCTCCCTGGTTCCTTCTCCCCTGGTTCCGTCTCCCCGGTTCCCTCTCCCCTGGTTCCCTCTCCCCCGGGTTCCCTCGCTCCTGGTTCCCCCTCCCCTGGTTCCCTCTTCCTGGTTCCCCCTCCCCGTTCCTCTCCCCTGGTTTTTCCCCCCCCCCTGGCCCTCTCCCCCTGGGTTTCCCCCTCCCCTGGTTTTCCCTCTCCCCTGGTTCCCTCTCCCCGGTTCCCTCTTTCCCTGGTTCCCCCCCCCCGGTTTCCCTCTCCCCTGGTTCCCCCCCCCGGTTCCCTCCTTTTGGTTCCCTTCCCTTTCCCCCCTTTCCCCCCTCCCCTGATTCCCTCTCCCCTGGTTCCCTCTCCCCTGGTTCCCTCTCCCCTGGGTTTCCCTCCCCCTGGTTCCTTCTCCCCTGGTTTTCCCTTTTCCCCTGGTTCCCTCTCCCCTGGTTCCGTCTCCCCTGGTTCCTTCTCCCCTGGTTCCCTCTTCCCTGGTTCCCTCTCCCCTGGTTCCCTCTCCCCCGGTTTCCCCCTCCCCCCTGGGTTTCCCCCTCCCCTGGTTCCCTCTCCCCTGGTTCCCTCTCCCCTGGTTCCTTCTCCCCTGGTTCCGTCTCCCCTGGTTCCCTCTCTCCTGGTTCCCTCTCCCCTGGGGGTTTCCTTTCCCCGGGTTTTCCGTCTCCCCTGGTTCCCTCCCCCCTGGCCCTTTTCCCCTGGTTCCTCCCCCTGGTTCCCCCCCCCCCGGGTTTTCCCCCTCCCCTGGTTCCCTCCCCCCGGGTTTCCCCCCTCCCCCTTTGGTTCCCTCCCCCCTGCCCCCCCCCTCCCCGGGGTTCCCCCCCCCCCGGGTTTCCCTCCCCCCGGGTTTCCCCTTTCCCCCCTGGTTCCCTCCCCCCGGGTTTCCCCTCCCCGGGGTTCCCCCCTCCCCTGGTTCCGTCTCCCCGGGGGTTTCCCCCCCTCCCCGGGTTTCCCCTTCTCCCCTGGTCCCCCCCCCCCCTTCCCTTCCCCTCTAAAACGAAACCCACAACAAAAACCAATCCCCCACCTCACGGGGGTATTTTCACTGTGAAAAAACACACCTCGAAAGAGAAAACACTTTTGGCCACTGGGTAAAGTGGTCGAAAAATTTTTCCAGAGTTTCAAATTAGCTGAAAAATCAAGAGGTTAAAAAATTGCTTAAGAAAAAAAGAGAAATACTGCCCTTTCCCCTTCTTAAGACGATTTTTGTAATTACTGGGAAATGTTAGAGGCGACTTTGGCTTTTTCCCTTTGCTGGGGGGGACTTTGAGAAAATATATATTTTATATATATATAAATATTTATATATTATATATATTTAAAATTTATATAAAATATAAATATATTTTTATAAAATTTTATTAACAGCACTGCGGCTACCCTGGGGGATCAAACCCCGTGTTGTTTTTTACCCTTTCGTCTTTTGGTTTAGCAAAAATTACGACGTTCTAACCCCTGGGTCAAAAAACCCAACAAAAAACATGCACCCAGCAAAAAAACGGTTTTTTTTAAACCGGGGGACATCCAAATTGGGGGTGGGTGTTCAGAGTTTAAGTATTTTGGGGTTTTAGGGAACTAGTGTTGTGTGTTAGGGTACTAGTTTTTTGTGTTAGTGGTATAGTGTTGTAGGGTTAGGGGTACTGTGTTGTAGGTTAGTGGTACTAGTGTTGTAGTGTTTGGGGTTTATAGTGTTGAAAGTGTTAGGGGTATTTGTTTTTTAAATGTTAGGGGAACTAGTTTTTGTAGTGTTAGTTTTTATAGGTTGTAGTTTTTGTGGAATTTAGTTTTTGTATGTTGTGGTATTTAGTGTTGTAGTGTTAGGGGTATAGTGTTGAAGTGTTAGTGGTACTAGTTTTGTGGGTTTTAGTGGTACTAGGGTTTTTGTGTTAGGGGTACAGGTTTTAGGGGTTAGGGGTTTTTTTAATAGTGTTGTAGTTGTTTAGTGGTACTAGGGGTTGAAAGTGTTAGGGGTACAAGTTTGTAGTGTTATTTGGACTAGTGTTTTTAGTTTTAGTGGAAACAGTGTTGTAGGGTTAGTGGTCAAAGTTTTTGTAGTTTTATTGGAAATAGTTTTTTTGTAGTTTTAGTGGAAATATTTTGGTTTGTAGTTGAAAGTGGTACTAGTGTTGTAGTGTTATGGTACTAGTTTTTGTATTTTTTTAAAGGGGTACAAAGTGTTGTAGTGTTCGTGGTACTAGTTTTGTAGTTTCTTTGGTATAGTTTTTGTAGGGGTTAGTGGAAACTGTGTTTAGTGTTTGGTCCCTGTTTTTGTAGTGTTAGTGGTACTAGTGTTGTAGTGTTAGTGGTACTAGTGTTGTAGTTTTTAGGGTACGGGTGTTTTTAGTGTTAGTGGTACTATTTGGTTTGTGTTAGTGGTACTAGTGTTGTAGTGTTACTGGTAGGGGGTTGTAGTTTTTCGGGAAAGGGTTTTTGTAGTTTTTCGTGGTACTAGGTTTTTAGTTTAGGGGTTACTGGGGTTAAAATGTTAACTGGGAACTAGTGTTGTATTTTTCGGGTACTAGTGTTTGGTTTTTTAGTGGTACTAGTGTTGTAGTGTTAGTGGTCAATTTTGTATGTTTTTGGTCCCTAGTGTTGTAGTTTGGGGAAATAGTGTTGTAGTGTTATGGTTTTTAGTGTTGTAGGGGTTTACGGGTACTAGTGTTGTGTGTTTACGGTTAATGGGTTGTTGTAGTGTTACTGGTACAAGTGTTGTAGTGTTAGTGGTACTGGTTGTAGTGTTAGTGGTACTAGTTTGAAAGTTTTTGTGGTACAAGTGATGTTTTAAAAACATTTTTGGGTTCGGGGTTATTTTTAATAATGTCCCCGGGGTCAGGGAGGTGTTTTTTTAGTCTTCAAAAAGTGTTTTTTTTCTTAAGATTAAATAGTGAGGTCCCCTCTCTCTCTCTCCCCTCTCTTTCTCTCCCCTTTCCTCTCTCTCTCTCTCCTCTTTTCTCCCCTCTCTCTCTCCCCTCTCTCTCCTCCCCTTTTGTCATTATTTAAAGTGTCTACCAGACAAACCTCGCAAACAAAGCTGGTTCCCGTGTCCTCAAATGCAAATGTAAACCACAGTTTTGTAAGCCCAAACCCTGCATTTGTCCATCCACCTGTGTGTGTTTTGTGGGGGTGTGGGTGTGTGTGTGTGTGTTTTTGGTGGGGGTGTGTGTGTGTGTGTGTGTGTGTGGGGTGTGTACACAGGTCTACCCCCCCTGTTTTACACGTGTGGGTGCTTCAAAAATGTGAGAAAATTGTTCGCTTCAGGACAGTCGTAAAATTTAAATTGACTGAATTCGACCTCATTCCCTCCCTAACCTACGAGAGAAAGTACAACCTCAGTGTGTAAAACGCTGAGATATTCACCCCTCATTTTATATTTCACTGGAGGGGGATATCTCAGCGTAATTTCCCCTGGGATAACACTTGTGCCTCGTACAGAAATCTTGCAGTTTACTGGTGGGTAGCAGGGGGGTTTGGTAAAACAAACCCAAAATGCTGGGGAGGGGTCCCCGGGGGCGTTTCTTGCAAGATTTTACTTTCGTGATTTTTCTGGGATGTTGCACTAATTTTACCCCAGGTTGCCGCACTCTGTTTTTCAAATTTTTACCAAATCCCCCTGGTATTACCATAAATTTAATTTTTCTGTCTGTCTGTTTCTTCTGTCTGTCTGTCTGTTTTTTTTTCTGTTCTCTCTCTCTCCCCTCCTTTTCTCCCCTCCCCCTCTCTCTCTCTCTCTCCTCTTCTCTCCTCCTCTTCCCCTTTTCTCTCTCTCCCTCTCTCTCTCTCTTCTATGGGCCTGTATCAAGGGGTTCTTTTTTAAACCATTTTTTTTTTTTATTTTTGAGTGGAAAAAAGAGAAAAGAAAAGAAACGAGGGTGGGAAAGTGGAGTGGGATGGTTTTTGGCAGCACCCAAAGAGAGGGAGAGAGGAGGGGAGAGATACAGAGAGAGAAAAGAGAATAAATTTTAAACTTTGGTTTTAAAACTGAAATTTTTGTGGTGTTTTGGGGCGTATTCCCCCTTTTGTATGGTTTCAGGGGTTTGACTCACAGCTCCTGGCCCCGCCTCTTTTTTAGTAAATAGGGGAGATACAAGTTTTAAAAAAAAGCTAAAAGCGGTTTTTAAAATTTTTTTGTTTTGGTTTGTAATGGTGGTTGGGAGTGATGGTGCTAGTATGATGGGGGCAGTGGTGGTAAATGTGGTGGCAGTGGGGGGTATTTGGGGGTTAAATGGGTGGTGGTAGTTGGGTTTGGGAAATGAGGGTGGTGGTAGTGGGGGTAGTTTATGGTGGTAGTGGTGGTAGTGAAGGTGGTAGTGAGGTGGGTAGTGATGGGTGGTTTGTGATGGGGGTAGTGGTTTGGGGGTAGTGGTGGTAGTGATGGTATGGTGGTAAATGGGGGTGGGAGTGGGGGTAGTGATGGTGGTATGGTGGTGGAAATGGTTGGTAGTGATGGTGGTTTTGTGGTGGTAGTGGGGGTAGTGGTGGTATGATGGTGGTAGTGGGGTAGTGATGGGGGTAGTTATGGTAGTGGTGGTTTGTGAGGTGGTAGTGGGGGGTAGTGATGGTGGTTTGTGATGGTGGGTAGGGTGGGGTGTGGTGGTGTGGTGTTTGGGGTGGTTGGGGGGGATTGAGGGGGTAATGGGGGGTATGGTGGGGGTAGTGAGGTGGTAAATGGTGGTGGGATGGGGGTAGTGAAGGGGGTTTGGGGGGGTGGTAGTGGGGGTAGGATGGTGGAGTTTTTGGGTAGTGATGGGGGTAGGGGGTGGATGATTTGGGGGTAGTGGTTTGGGGGTAGTGGTGGTAGTGATGGGGTATGTGGGGGGTGTGGTGGGGGGTAGTGGTGGTAGGGGATGGTGGTAGTGGGGGGTTTGGGGGGTGGGGAGTGGTGGTTATTTGGAGGATTGGGGTTAGGAGGGTAGTGGGGTGGTTTCTATTTGGGGGAGGAAAGGGTATGGTTGGAGTATTTATTTATGGGGGTTTTTGGGGGTTTTAAAGGTTGTAATGGTGGAGGGGGTGGTAGTATTATATTTTTAGTTTGGTGGTTTATCTTTGGGGTTATGGTTTTTATTTAAAAAAGGTTAATAGTTATTTTTGGGGGTTGGTACTTTATTTTGGGGGGAATGGGGGTAATATTATTTTATTTGGGTTTGGGAGTATTTTATTTATAGTTTTGTTTGGTTTTTATTATTTTATTTTTTATATTTTTTTATTATTAGTTTTAAAAATTTTTTATTATTTTATAATTTAATATTATTTATGATTTTTATTGGTATTTGATTTATATTTTATTTTTATTAATTATTTATTATTTTTATTTTTAATTTTTTTTTTTTATAAAATTTATTTTTTTATAATTTATTTATTATTTTATTTTTTATGGTTTATTTTAGTATTTTATTTTATTATTTATTTTATATTTTAAATTGGTTTTATTTATTTATATTGGGAGGGGGGTTTGGGATTATTTATTTATTGGGATTTTTATTTTTTCTATTTATTTTATTTTTTTTTATTTATTTTTATTAGTTTTATTTTTATTTATATTTTATTTATGGTGGTTATTTATTATTATTATATTTATTTTTATTTTTAATTTATTTTTATTTTTAATTTAATTTGGTATTATTTTATTTTTTATTTTATTTATTTTTATTTTATATTTTATTTATATTTATTTATATTTTTTTTATTTTTTTTTTACTTTATGGGTTTTATTTTTTATTTTTTAAAATTTTATTTTATTTTATTTTTTATTATTATTTATTATTTAGGGGGGGTTTGGGGAAGAAATTTCTACAGAATTAAAATTGAGGGTAATGCTTTATGGAGGCAAATTTACCCCCTTTTTCCCCTATTTATTACCCCTTTTCCTCCCCCCCTTTCCCCTTTTCCCCCCTTCCCTTTCCCATATGTTACCGGTTAATATGACTAAATTGGTTTTTAAAAATTGGTCGAGGTGTTGTTTATTTTTTTGTTGGTTTTTTGTTTTTTTATTTCTTTTTTGTTGTTTTGGGGGTTACCTTTTTAACCCCCCAACCCAAAGCTCCCTTCTGGGCCGACCATTTCTAAGGGAAAAATTTCCCCCCCCAAAAACCCCCCCAATTTAAAAACCCCCACCCCTTTAAAACTTTTAAAAGGAGGCCATTTTCCCCCGGAAATAGGAGAAAAATTTTGGGGTATATAATTCATTTTGGGGAAACTGGGGAGTTAGAATTTTTTTGGTTGTTGTAAGTTTTAAAGTTGTTGGGGAGAAGATAGTTTAGGGAGTTTGGAAGTTGTTTGAGTTTGAATAAAAGGGGAATGACAATTTTATAGAAAAATTTTAAGACATTTGGAAAGACACAGGGATAATCCCAAAAAAAAAGGGGTATAATTTTCCCAGTTTTTTAGGGTAGTAGGGGGAGTATACTAGTTGTGGGGAATTGTTTGTATGTTTTGGTAAAATAGGTTTCCAGTTTGGAAGTATTTTCTAGTTGTGGTAATTTGTAGTAAATAGTTTGGAGGAAGTTTTGGGGAAAGTACTAGTTGTGGTTTGTGTCAAATTTTGGGGAGTAGTAGACAAATAGTTGGGTAAATATAGTCCCAGTTGTGGTAGTATACTAGTTGTTGGGGAGTAAAGTATATTGTGGTAGTAGGAAATAAGTTGTGGTTAGTAGTGTACTAGTTGTGGAAGTAGTTTCAAAGTTGGGATAGTATAGTACAAATTGTGGTAGAAAAATTAGTTTTGGGAGTAGTAGTACCCCAGTTTTGGTAGTTTTTAAAATATTTTTGTGGGGTAGTGTTTCTAGTTTTGGAAATATTTGTATACTAGTTTTTTGGTAAAAATAGTACTAGTTGTTGGGGTAAATATTTGTTTTTTGGGAGTAGTGGGATAGTTGTGGTAGTAGTAAATAGTTTTTGGTATGTAGTACCCCATTGTGGTGTAGTTTGTACTAGTTGTGGTAGTATAATAGTTGTGGGGAGTAGTACTAGTTTTTGGTTTGTATTTCTAGTTTTGGTAGTTAGTATACTAGTTGGGAAAATAAATACTAGTTTGGTAGTAGTATAGTTGTTGGAGTTGTATTTCTAGTTTTGGGGGTTGTATAAATAGTTGTGGGTAGTAGTAAACAGTTGGGGTAGTAGTAGTACTATTGTTGTTGTAGTAAGGGGGAAATACAAATTGTGGAAGTATTTGTACTAGTGTGGGGGTAGTAGTATTTGTTGTGGGAGTAAATCTAATTTTGGGGAGTGAGTACTAGTTTTTGGTAGTAATAGTAAATAGTTGTGGTAGTTTAAATAGTTGTTTGGGATAGTAATAGTTGTGGTTTGTAGTACTAGTTGTGGTAGTAGTTTCTAGTTGTGGGAGTAAATATAGTTTTGGTAGTAAAATACTTGTTGTGGTAGAAATATACAAATTGTGGTAAGGTACAAATTTTGGTTTGTAGTAAATAGTTTTGGTAGTAGTATAATTTTTGGTAAATAAAAATACTAGTTGGGGGTAGTTTAGTACTAGTTTTGGGGTTTGTAGTTCTGTTGTGGTAGAAACAAGTTGTGGTAGTAGTGTTAAATAGTTGTGGTAGTAGAAGTTGTAGTGGTAAGGGAGGATTACAGTTGGGGTAGTAGTACTATTGGGGGGGAGTAGTAGTACAGTTTTTGATTAAGGGTTTTGTACTAGTTGTGGGTAGTAGTACTAGTTTGGGGTTTGAAAATACTAGTTGTGGTAGGGAATTTTGTAACCCAGTTGGGGGTAGTTTCTAGGGGGTTTGTTGGGTAGAAAAGTTAAATAGTTGTGGTAGTAGTAATGAGTTGTTGGTTGTAGTACTAGTTGTGGTATTATTCTAGTTGTGGTAGTGTACTAGTTGTGGTAGTAGTAGTCCGGTTTTTAGGTTCGGTAGTAAAAAGTTGTGGTTTGGTATATTTTTTGGGAGTAGTACAAATTTTTTGTAGTGTACAGTTTTGGTAAGTAGTAATAGTTTTGGGTAGTTTTTTTAAAAAATTTGGAGGACGTTGTTAGAAAAGGGGGAAAACTTTTGGGAATTTTTTAATGTTTTGGGAGTAGACTAGTTGTGGGGTTTTTAAAGATAGTTTTGGGAAGTTTGTACAAAATTGTTTGGGAGTAGTACAAGAAAGGGGTAGAAAAACTGTTTTGGGCGACGGTTTAAAATTTTTTGAATTTCAATTGGGTATAATACTAGTTGTGGAAATAGAAATACAGGGGGTTTAAAAAAAAAGTAAAAATTGTGGTCGAAGGGACAAATTGGGTAGAAAAACTAGGGGGTGGTAGTAACTAGTTGTGGTAGTAGAGTACTTGTTGTGGTAGTAGTTTGAAAAAGTTGTGGGAGTAGTACAAAAAATTTTGGTAGTAGTAGTACTAGTTGTGGTTAAATGTACTAGTTGGGAGTAGTTACTAGTTTTGTGGGTAGTACTAAAATTGGGTTTTGGGAGTCTAGGGTTTTGGTAGGGACTATTTTTGGTGAAGTACTAGTTGTGGATAGTATTTTAGGTTTTTGGAAATAGCCCAGTTGTGGTAGAGTACTAGGGGTGTTTGTATAGTTGTGGGAGTATTTGAAATAGTTGGGAGTAGGGGGAAAATTGGTGGTAGAAATTACTAGTTTTTGGGAGTAGTACTAGTTGGGGGTAGTATTCGTTTTGGGGTTTTGTAGTACTAGGGGGTATTTGAAAAAAGTTTGGGTAGTAGTTTCTAGTTGTGGTAGTTGTCTATTTTTTGGTAATAGGGGGAAATATCATTTTGGGGGGTATTTTATGTTGTGGTAGTTAGTAATAGTTGTGGTATAGAAGGGGATAGAATTGTGGTAGTAGTGGGACAAATTGGTGGAAATAGTACTAGGTTTTGGTATAGTTTACTAGTTTTTGGTAAATAGAGTACAGTTGTGGTATTTGTTTTTGGGGGCCTAGTATGGTAGTATTTATAGTTTTTGGGGGAGTTTGTGTACTAGTTTGGAGGAAAGGGGAGTAAATACTATTGTGGGGTAGTAGTACTAGTTGTGGTAAATGGTAGTAGTACTTTTTGAGGATAGATACCAGTTTTGGGAAAAAGAAAAGTTGTTAGTAAGGGGGAGTTTTGGGGGAAAAATTCATTTGGAAGATTGGAGTAAACCAAGGGAGATTGACGGCTCCGACCATAAGAAAACCGACTGAAACCAAAAGAAAAGGCTAAACCTAAATTTAGAGTAAGAAATAACAGATGATGTTTCAATACGACCAGAAACCCCTCTAACGTTATGAAGTTGTTCCGTCGTCCATTTTAGACTACGATTTCCCGCAAGATTGAGAAGACCCCAAAAAGGACGACGACTAAACGAATAGACGACGACCTTCGAAGATTAACTACTTTTCACAGAAAAGGGCTAACGACTGACCCCCAAGATGTACCGACAACTAAAGAGTATACTACCCCGACCTTTCTACTAGACCAAAATTAAATATGTACGAATTTTAACGATGAATACAGGTAAAACCCTTTTTAATATTGATCCTTTCTTTCCAAAAATAGTACGACGACCACTAATAGTGTACGACCTCCGTAGAACTAATATGACCCAGGCCAAATAATGATTTAACCGACGAACTATTCTTCTAGACCCCCGAAGAAAAGTACTTTACCGACCATTAGATGACCGTTTTTCTATTGGAGTACAAATTCTAACCACTTTAATTATTTCTTCTATACCAAATAATGATTACTATGACCCTACGCCAGAATTTTTTTCATACTACTATTCTACGAATACCAGAATATTTCGGACTATACCAGCTATACGACTACCACTTTTAAAATGACCTAATACCCGCCACGAAGAGATACTATACTACTATTACGACCCCCCCAAGTATTACCCTACTTTCCTTTCGTTCGAAAATACCACTTTTACAACTTAACCCGACCCCTAAAAGACCACGAAACCCCACCCCCCCACAAAGTAACAGTAAAACCACAAACCGACCCCAGGTAAATTGCTCCCAAACCCCGTGGCCAATTGGAACGAAAACCCAAAACCTAAACGCCCCCCAAGCACATTACGGCCTCCCAAAAAAGGGAATTCGGGGGCCCAGGGGAAAAGGGGGGGTTGTACGGGAGTCCCAAGGGGGGTTTAAAACTGATTAAGTCCTTGGTTTTAAGGGGGAAAGGGAGACGGCGTAAAGGGTTGAAAAGGGTTAGTAAATTATGGTTTTTCCTGGGGGGGTCTAGGGGGGGGTTTAGGGGGTCAGAGGTTCTGGAAACCGTACTTCAGTTTAAAAGGGGCCCCCCCCCTTTTTTTTCCCTACCCTTCTTTTTTAACCCTTACCCCCTCTTTCCCGTCCCTTAACCCTCTGTCCCTTTTTTTACCCTTACTTTATAGTTTAAATTTTTCCAGGTTACTTTTAACCCAGGGGCCAGGGGTTTTTGGGGACCTGGAAAAAAGGTTCTGTGCCCCCCTAACCAATACAAGGTTTAACTAAAGGGGGAAAATACTTGTCCAGTAGCAGTAAGTAGAGTACTAGTAGCAGTACTAGTGAGTACTAGTCCCCGTACTAGTAGCAGTTCTGTGCATACTAGTTTTAAGCATCTATTTCCGTATTTACCATACTATACCGTACTAGTAGCAGTATAATAACTAGACCTAATCCCGTACTACTAGTAGCAGTACTAGTACCAGTACTAGTAGCAGTACTAGTAGCAGTACTAGTAGCAGTACTAGTAGCAGTACTAGTACCAGTACTAGTACCAGTACTAGTAGCAGTACTAGTAGCAGTACTGGTAGCAGTACTAGTACTAGTAGCAGTACTAGTACCAGTACTAGTACCAGTACTAGTAGCAGTACTAGTATCAGTAATCCTACAATATTTGCCAGTAAGTCATCAGGTACGTGTACGTAACGTTCATGTGTGCACATGTGTATACCTGACATCATAAACTAAACGCACATGCACATGTACGTGCGTGAGCATTAAGGGGAGATGGGTGATGTACGGGGAGCTCCATGGGTGGTTTAAGGGGAGATGGGTGATGTACGGGGAGCTCCATGGGTGGTTTAAGGGGAGACGGGTGATGTACGGGGAGCTCCATGGGTGGTTTAAGGGGAGACGGGTGATTGGTTTGAAGGAAGGTAGTGGAGGTGGGATGGTTTATGGCGGGGTGGGTGGGTGGCTGGGTGGGTGGGTGGGTGGGTTAGGTGGGTCAGAGGTTGCTGGCCACACCGTGAATACTTCAGTTGTAAAGGGTCCCCCTTCCCCCCTTTCCCCTTTTCCCTCACCCTCTTTCTCCCCCACCCTTCACCCTCCCTCTCTTCCCCTTGTCCTTCCCACCATCTGCTCCATTTCTCTCCCAGCCTTACCTTTGATATGCCTTTGAAGTTTTTCGAGAGGTTCACTTCTCGTGGAGCCCGGTCATGGTCCAGGCTCGTCTGGTGCTAGCCTGGTCAGCCAGGCTGCTGCTGCCCCACATATCCATCACAACCTGGTTAATCTGACACCTGGTGAAGATACTTGTCCAGTTTCCTCTCGAAGACTTCTACACTTGTTCCAGCATTGTTTCTGATATCTGCTGGTAAGATGTTGAATAATCTGGGTCCACGGATGTTGATACAGTGTTCTCTTACTGTGCTCACTGCGCCCCTGGTTTTCACTGGATTTATTCTGCACTTCCTCCCATATCTCTCACTCCAGTATGTTGTTACGGCAGTGTGTAGATTTGGGACCAAGCCCTCGAGTACCTTCCAGGTATATATTATCATGTACCTCTCTCTCCTCCGCTCCAGTGAGTACATGTTCAAGACTTGAAGGCGTTCCCAGTAATTTAAAAGCTTGACTGGCTCAGTGTGGGCCGTAAACGATCTCTGTATTTGTTCCAGCTCTGATATTTCTCCTGAACGGGGCCGTCAACACTGAGCAGGTAACCAGGTAACCTCCAGGTAACCTCAAGTAACCTCCAGGTAACCTCCAGGTATCCAGGTAATATTCTAAACGAGGGAGCACTAGTGATTTGAAGTGTCACCATTATTTCCCTAGTTTTGAAAGTTCTCTGCGACACAGTTGCCATCAAAGATTTGTTAACTTATACCACAAATTAAGAAAAGATCCCGGACTTCACCTTACGAAACAGACAACGCAAAAATTAAATTATTAGAAGACAGGGGAAGTGACATTCCCCTTATGAGAGGTGGTGGTGATGGTAGGAGGAAGGAACCGTGGTTGTGGTAAGGAAGAGAAGTGAGGGAGAGGTGAGGGAGGGAGGCGTGCCTCAAGGCCAGCTCATGGGAGCCACCTCAGTTTGGGTCAGTACTGGCACTGGCTCTTGAGGTGAAAACAGAGAGCCTCTCTCCCTCTCTCTCTCTCAGTGTGAACACTGAACACGTTTCCAGTGATGATGTTGTACTGAACACTGTCTCCCCTGGAGGAGATATCTCCGTGTGAGACCCGTGTCTACTGGTGGAGAGGCTGTGTTGAGCTCCATATGCCGGTCCTCCTGGCCATCACACCAGCGCAATGCTCTTAGTAGCTGATGTAAGTTGAAAACTGTACCAATGTTGTGATGTAATGTGGTGTTGTGATGTGGTGTTGTGTTGTGGTGTTGTGTTGTGATGGTGTTGCGAAGTTAGTGGTGATAAGTACCATGACCAGACTCATGTTCAGACAGCCTAGTCCCACACTACCAGTCAGTATGTGACCTGGCTCACATGAGGTGTGTGCTATTAGGTGAGGGGGCTTGAGTAGGAGCTAAGCCAGTAAGCCAGACTAGTGCCTGGGATAATGCTGTCTTCCTGGCTTATACACTTCTGCCAACCCTGTCACATAGCAAGCTTATCCTCCCCACCAGTACAGGTATTCCCTCCCACCACCAGTACCAGGTCTCCTCCCCACCATACCAAGTATCCTCCCCACCACCAGTACCAGGTATCCCTTTCCCACCACCAGTACCAGGTATCCTCCACCACCAGTAACAGGTACCCTCCCCACCACCGGTACCTCAGGTATCCTCGCCACCACCATACCAGGACCTCCCACCACCAGTACCAGGTATCCTCCCCACCAGTACCAGGTATCCTCCCACCACCATTACCAGGTATCCTCCCCACCACCAGTACCAGGTATCCTCCCACCACCATTACCAGGTATCCCTCCCCACCATACCCATGTATCCTCCCAACCATACCAGGTATCCTCCCCACCAGTACCAGGTATCCTCCCACCAGTACCAGGTATCTCCTCCACCACCAGTACCAGGTATCCTCCCACCAGTACCAGGTATCCTCCCACCACCAGTACCAGGTATCCTCCCACCACCAGTACCAGGTATCCTTCCCACCACCAGTACCAGGTATCCTTCCCACCACCAGTACCAGGTATCCTCCCACCACCAGTACCAGGTATCCTCCCACCACCAGTTACCAAGGTACTTCCCACCACCAGTACCAGGTATCCTTCCCACCACCAGTACCAGGTATCCTCCCACCACCAGTACCAGGTATCCTCCCACCACCAGTACCAGGTATCCTCCCACCACCAGTACCAGGTATCCTCCCACCACCAGTACCAGGTATCCTCCCCACCAGTACCAGGTATCCTCCCACCACCATTACCAGGTATCCTCCCCACCACCAGTACCAGGTATCCTCCCACCACCAGTACCAGGTATCCTCCCATCACCAGTACCAGTATCCTCCGCCCCACCATACCATGTATCCTCTCCACACCAGTACCAGGTTATCCTCCCACCACACAGTTACCACAGGTATCCTCCCACCACCAGTACCAGGTATCCTCCCAACCCCAGTACCAGGTATCCTCCCACCACCAGTAACCAGGTATTCCTCCCACCACCCAGGTACCCAGGTACCTCCCACCACCAGTACCAGGTACCTTCCCACCACCAACCATGTATCCTTCCACCACCAGTACCAGGATCCTCCACCAACCAGTACCCAGTATCCCACCCACCACCGGTACCCAGGTATCCTCCACCACCAGTACCAGGTATCCTCCCCACCACCAGTACCAGTATCCCTCCCCCCAGTAACCGAGGTATCCTCCCACCAAGTCCAACATTACCGAGGTATCCCACTCCCACCACCAGGACCAGGTATCCTCCCACCACCAGTACAGGTATCCTCACCATCACCAGTACCAGTATCCTCCCACCACCATACCAGGTATCCTCCCACCACCAGTACCAGGTATCCTCCCATCACCAGTACCAGGTATCCTCCCACCACCAGTACCAGGTATCCTCCCACCACCAGTACCAGGTATCCTCTCACCACCACTTCCAGGTATGCCTCGCCACACACCAGTACCGGTATCCTCCCACCACCAGTAACCATGTATATTCCCATCACCAGTACCAGTATCCTCCCACCACCAGTAACCAGGTATCCTCCCACCACCAGTATCAGTATCCTCCCATCACCATACCAGTATCCTCCCACCACCGCAGTACGAGGTACCCCCATCACCATACCAGGTATCCCCTCACCATCCAGCACAAGGTATCCTCCCCACCAGTACCTAGTACCTCCCCACCACCAGTACCAGTATCCTCCCACCGACCATTACCCAGGTATCATCCCCACCACCAGTTACCAGTATCCTCCCACCACCAGTACCAGGTAATCCTCCCACCACCATACCAGGTATCCTCCCACCACCAGTACCGTATCGTGCCACCACCAGTACCAGGTTATTCGTGCCACCACATACCAGGTATCCTACACCATCAGTACCAGTATCCTCCCACCACCAGTACCAGATCCTCCCACCACAAGTCCAGGAATCCTCCCACCACCATACCAGGTATCCTCCCACCACCAGTACCAGGTATCCTACCACCAGACCAGGTATCCTCCCACCACCAGTACCAGTATCCTACCACCAGTACAGGTACCTCGCAACCACATACCAGGTATCCTACCACCACCAGTACCATGTATCTTACCAACCGTACAGGTATCCTGCCCACACCAGTACCAGGTATCCTCCACCACCAAAGTACCAGTATCCTACCACCACCAGTACCTTGTATCTACCACCAGTTCCAGGTATCCTAACCACCGGACCAGGTTATCCTACCACCAGTACCAGGTATCCCACCACCATTACCAGGTATCCTACTACCAGTACCAGGTATCACCACCACCAGTCCAGGTATCCTACCACACCATTACCAGGTATCCAAACCACCGTACCAGGTTCCTACCACCAGTACCAGTATCCACCACATTACCAGGCATCCCTACCACTCAGTACCAGGTATCGCCACCAGTACCAGGTATCCCACCACCAGTACCAGAGGTTATACTACCACCAGTCCCAGGTATCCCTACCACCGTACCAGGTATCCTACCACCAGTTAACCGAGTATCCCATCCACCATTACCAGTATTCCCTACACACCAGTACCGAGTATCCCACACCATACCAGGTATCCCACCACCAAACCAGGTATTCTACCACCAGTACCAGGAATCCCACTCACCGTTACCAGGTATCCTATACCACCAGTACCAGGTTATCCCACCACCATTCACCAGTATCCTACCACCATACCAGGTATCCCACCACCCACCAGTACCAGGTATCCCACCACCAGTACCAGGTATTCTACCACCAGTACCAGGTATCCCACCACCGGTACCAGGTATCCTACCACCAGTACCAGGTATCCAACCACCAAGTTACCAGGTATCCCACCACCAGTACCAGGTAACCTGACCACCATACCAGGATCCCACCACCGTACCAGGTATCCTAACCACCAGTAAACCAGGTAATCCACCACCATACCAGTTTCCTACCACCAGTACCAGGTATCTCCACCATCCATTACCAGGTATCCTATTCCTACCTCAGTACCAGGTATCCCACCACTATTACCAGGTATCCTACCACCAGTACCAGGTATCCCACCACCAGTACCAGGTATCCTACCACCAGTACCAGGTATCCCACCACCATTACCAGGTATCCTACCACCAGTACCAGGTATCCCACCACCAGTACCAGGTATCCTACCACCAGTACAGGTATCATCCCACCACCATTACCAGGTATCCTACCTCCAGTACCAGGTATCCCACCACCATTACCAGGTATCCTACCACCAGTACCAGGTATCCCAAGACCATTACCAGGTATCCTGCCACCAGTACCAGGTATCCCACCACCATTACCAGGTATCCTACCACCAGAACCAGGTATCCTCACCCACCAGTAACCAGTATCCTACCACCAGTACCAGGTAATCCCACCAACAGTACCAGGTATCCTACCACCTACAAACAGTATCCCACCACCGGTACCAGGTATCCTACCACCATACCAGTTTATCCCAACCACCAGTACCAGGTATCCTAACCACCAGTACTCCGGTATCCACCACCATTACCAGGTATCCTACCACCAGTACCAGGTATCCCACCACCAGTACCAGGTATCCTACCACCAGTACCAGGTATCCCACCACCAGTACCGAGGTATCCTACCACCGAGTACCAGGTATTCCCACCACCATAACCAGGTACCCCCACCAGGTACCAGGTAATCCCCACCACCAGTACCACAGGTATCCTACCACCAGTACCAGTATCCGCACCACCAGTACTCCCAGTATCCTTCCACCAGTACCCGGTATCCCACCACCAGTAACCAGGTTCCTACCGACAGTACCAAGGTATCCCACCACCAGTACCAGGTATCCCACCACCAGTACCAGGTATCCCACCACCAGTACCAGGTATCCCACCACCAGTACCAGGTATCCTACCACCAGTACCAGGTATCCCACCACCAGTACCAGGGTATCCCACCACATTACCAGGTATCCCAACCACACCAGTATACCAGTTTTATTTTAAATCCCCACCCCACCAGTACCAGGTATCCTCCCACCACCAGTACCAGGTATCCTACCACCAGTACCAGGTATCCTCCCACCACCAGTACCAGGTATCCTACCACCAGTAACAGGTATCCTCCCACCACCAGTACCAGGTATCCTACCACCACCAGTACCAGGTATCTTACCACCAGTACCAGGTATCCTGCCACCACCAGTACCAGGTATCCTCCCACCACCAGTACCAGGTATCCTACCACCACCAGTACCAGGTATTCTACCGACCAGTACAGGTATCCTACCACCGTACGGAATCCTTAACCACCATACCAGGTATCCCACCACTCATTACACAAGGTATCGCTACTAACCAGTACCAGGTACCCACCACCAGTACCATGTTATCCTAACCACCAGTACCAGGTATCCTACACCACGGTACCAGGTATCCTACCACCAGTACCAGGTACCACACCATTCTCCAGTATCCTACCACCAGTACCAGGTAATCCGCCACCACCAGTACCGGGATCGCCACCACCAGTACCAGGTAATCTACCACCAGTACCAGGTATCCCACCACCGGTAATCCAAGGTATCCTACCACCAGTACCAGGTATCCCACCACCATACCAGGTATCCTACACCAGTACCAGTATCCCACCACAGTACCAGGTATCCCACCACCTGTACCAGGTATTCACTCCACCAGTACCAGGTATCCCACACCGTACCAGGTATCCTACCACCATACCAGGTAATCCCACCACCATTACCAGGTACCTACCACCATAACCAAAGGTATCCACCACCAGTACCAGGTATATACCCACACCAGTACCAGGTACTCTACCACTCAGTACCAGTATCCCATCCGCACCACCGGTACCCAGTATCCTAACCATCCCCCACCAGTACCTAGGTAATCCTACCACTCAGTACCAGGTATCCCACCACCAGTACCAGGTATCCTACCACCAGTATCAGTGATCCCTACCACCGGTACCAGGAATCTACCCTACCACCAGTACCAGTATCCACCACCAGTACCAGTATCCTACCACCAGTACCAGTATCCCACCACCATTACCAGGTATCCTACCTCCAGTACCAGGTATCCCACCACTATTTACCAGTATCCTACCACCAGTAACCAGGTAATCCACCACCAGTACCAGGTAATCCTACCACCAGTACCAGGTATCCCACCACCATTTACCAAGGTATCGCTACCACCATACCAGGTATCCCACCACCAGTACCAGTATCCTACCACCAGTACCAGGTATCCCCACCACCAGTACCAGGTATCTCCACCACCAGTACCGAGTAACCCACCACCAGAACCAGGTATCCTACCACCAGTATACCAGGTATCCCACCACCAGTACCAGTATCCTACCACCAGTAACCAGGTATCCCACACCAGTACCAGGTATCCTTACCACAGTAAAACAGGTATCCCAAACCACAGTACCAGGTATCCAACCACCAGTACCAGTATCCCACCACCAGTACCAGGTACACCACCACCAGCACCAAGGTATCCAACCACCAGTACCAGGTTATCCTACCAACCAGTACCAGTATTCCCACCAGCCATTACCAGGTACCCTACCCACCAGTTACCAGGTATCCCACCACCAGTACCAGGTATCCTCCCACCACCAGTACCAGGTATCCTACCACCAGTACCAGGTATCCTCCTACCACCACCATACCAGGTATCCTACCAACCAGTAAACAGTATCCTCCCACCACCAGTACCAGGTATCCTACCACCACCAGTACCAGGTATCTTACCACCAGTACCAGGTATCCTGCCACCACCAGTACCAGGTATCCTCCCACCACCAGTACCAGGTATCCTACCACCACCAGTACCAGGTATTCTACCACCAGTACCAGGTATCCTACCACCGGTACCAGGTATCCTACCACCAGTACCAGGTATCCCACCACCATTACCAGGTATCCTACTACCAGTACCAGGTATCCCACCACCAGTACCATGTATCCTACCACCAGTACCCATGGAGGTATCCTACCACCGTAACAGGTAAATCCTACCACCAGTACCAGTATCCCACCACCATTACCAGGTATCCACCACCAGTACCAGAATCGCTCCACCAGTACCAGGGATCCCACCACCAGTACCAGGTATCTAACCACCAGTACCAGGTATCCCACACCGGTACCAGGTATACCTACCACCAGTACCCAGGTATCCCCACCCACCATTACCAGTATCCTACCACAGTACCAGGTATCCCACCACCAGTACCAGGTAATCCCACACCAGTACCCTGGTATTCTACACCATTACCAGTATCCCACCACCGGTACCAGGTAATCCTACCACCAGTACCAGGTATCCCACCACCATTACCAGGTACCTACCACCAGAACCAGTATCTCCCACCAGCAGTACCAGGTATCCCACCAACCAACCAGGTACTCTAACCACCAGTACCAGGTATCCCACCACCGTAAACCAGGTTATCCTACCACCAGTACCAGGTATCCTACCACGCATACCAGGTATTCCTCCCTCACCAGAATACCAGGTATCCTACCACCAGTACCCAGTATCCCCACCACCATACTCAGGTATCCTACCACCAGTACCAGGTATCCCACCACCATTACCAGTATCCCTACCTCCAGTAAACCAGGTATTCCCACCACTATTTACCAGGTAGCCTACACCAAACCAAGGTATCCACCACCAGTACCGGTAATCCTACACCAGTTACCCAGGTATCCCACCACCGGTACCAGGTATCCTACCACCATACCAGGTATCCCACCACCCAGTACCAGGTAACCTACCACCAGTACCATGTATCCCACCACCATTACCAGGTATGCCACCCTCCAGTACCAGGTTATCACCACCAACCATTACCAGGTCTCTCTACCACCATACCAGTATCCCAAGACCATTACCTGGTATCCTAAATACCACCAGTACCAGGTATTCCCCACCACATTAACCAGGTATCCCACCACCAGTAACCAGGTTATCCCACCACCAGTACCAGGTATCCTACCACCAGGACCAGGTATCCCACCACCAGTACCAGGTATCCTACCACCATACCAAGGTATCCCCCACCGTACCAGTATCCTCCACCAGTACCAGTATCCCACCACCAGTTAACCAGGTATCCTACCACTCAGTACCCAGGTACACCACCACCATTACCAGGTATCCTACCACCAGTACCAGGTATCCCAACCACCATTACCAGGTATCCTAGCACCAGTACCAGGTACCCACCACCAGCGTACCAGGTATCCTACCACCAGTACAGGTATCCCACCACCAGTACCAGGTATCCCACCACCAGTACCAGGTATCCCACCACCAGTACCAGTATCCACCCACCAGTACCAGGAATCCCACCACCAGTACCAGTATCCCTACCACCAGTACCCCAGGTAACCCACCACCAGTACCAACCGGAGGTATCCTACCCCAGTACCAGGTAATTCCCAACCACCTGTAACCAGGTATCTCCACCACCATACCAGGTATCCCACCACCAGTACCCCAGGTA
>NC_069412.1:72021172-72046172 GCF_026875155.1 Cherax quadricarinatus | reverse complement strand
TGTACTCTGGGGTGTACCTGGTGTACTCTGAGTGTACCTGGTGCACTCCAAAGAGTACACAGTACACTTGAAAGAGTCCAGGCTTGGAGTCCCAAGAGACAAGGGACTCCAGTCCCTCTCTTCGTCCCAGAAATGGTTCTCTAGACGAGGCTCGAACTCTCCTGATCTCTATCTATAGATGTGGTAGGATATCTAGAGAGGGTCTAGAAGCCTTGGGAGAGGATCCTTGAGGAGCCTGGGGATCCTTAAGTAATTTTGAGGTGGAGCCAGTGTTTACACTAGCAAGGTGTAAGATCACCGTCCTGGGAAATGTCTCAACACTGAACCACTGCTGTGTTGACGCCCTTCTGTGTACACACACACACACACACACACACACACACACACACACACACACACACACACACACACACACACACACACACACACACACACACACATTGACGTGTATAGTATGCAAAATTATGGAGAAGATTATCAGGAGGAGAGTGGTGGAGCACCTGGAACGGAACAGGAGTATAAATGCCAACCAGCACGGATTCACGGAAGGCAAATCCTGTGTCACAAACCTTCTGGAGTTTTATGATAAAATAACAGAAGTAAGACAAGAGAGAGAGGGGTGGGTTGATTGCATCTTCTTGGACTGCAAGAAGGCCTTGGTCACAGTTCCTCACAAGAGATTAGTGCAGAAGCTAGAGCATCAGGCGCATATAACAGGAAGGGCACTGCAATGGATCAGAGAATACCTGACAGGGAGGCAACAACGAGTCATGGTACGTAATGATGTATCACAGTGGGCACCTGTGACGAGCGGGGTCCCACAGGGGTCCGGTCCTAGGACCAGTGCTATTTTTGGTATATGTGAACGACATGACGGAAGGGTTAGACTCAGAAGTGTCCCTGTTTGCAGATGATGTGAAGTTAATGAGGAGAATTAAATCTGATGAGGACCAGGCAGGACTTCAAAGAGACCTGGACAGACTGGACACCTGGTCCAGCAAATGGCTTCTCGAATTTAATCCTGCCAAATGCAAAGTCATGAAGATAGGGGAAGGGCACAGAAGACCACAGACAGAGTATAGGCTAGGTGGCCAAAGACTGCAAACCTCACTCAAGGAGAAAGATCTTGGGTGAGTATAACACCGAGCATGTCTCCGGAAGCACACATCAATCAGATAACTGCTGCAGCATATGGGCGCCTGGAAACCTGAGAACAGCATTCCGATACCTTAGTAAGGAATCATTCAAGACATTGTACACCGTGTATGTCAGGCCCATACTGGAGTATGCAGCACCTGTTTGGAACCCGCACTTGATAAAGCGCAAGAAATAGAGAAAGTACAAAGGGTTTTGCACAAGGTTGTTCCAAGCTAAGGGAATGTCCTATAAAGAAAGATTAAGGGAAATGCCTGACGACAGGGGACAGGGGGGTCGGGGGAGACATGAAACGATTTTAAAAAAATTCGTGGAATAGACAAGGTGGAAAAGGAAGGATTTTCCCAGGGGGGGGACACAGAACAAGAGGCCACAATTGGGAAGTTGGACAAAAATGATAGAGAAAGTGGAATATTTCTTCAGTCATAGAGTTGTAAGGAGGGGAATACCCTAAAAAAATGAGTAGTGGGGCAGGAACCATACACTTTTTTAAGAGGGGGTTTGTAAAGCCATGGAGGGGGAGAGAGGGGCCCAGTAGCAACCGGGAAGAGGGGGGGGCCAGGAGCTAAGATAGCCCCCTGAAACCACAAATAGGTGATCAAAAAGGTGGTACATACACACCACACACACCAAACACACACACACACCACACCCACACTAACACACACCACACACACACAACACCACACACCACACACACAACATACCCACACCCCACAACTAACCCACCACACAAAACACACAACACACCCCACACACAAGGTGAGTAAACACACACATCACACACACATAACACACACACCACACATAAAACACAAAATACACACACATACCACACAAACACAAAACACCATACACACCACACCACACACACCACACACCAACCACACACACACACACAACACACACCCCAACACTACACACACATACAAACACTACCAAACATCACACCACACCACAACCCAAAACACACCCCCCAAAACAACACACAACCACACCAACACCCCACACGCATACACAACACACACAAAACCACATACCACACATAACACAACACCCCAATACACACTTAAAAATCACACAAACCCACCACAATACACACAACACCACACACACACACAACACAAACACACACACACACACCACACACACACACACACACACACACACACACTAACCGTAAAAACTTGGGCCCCTTTTTGGATTTGAAAAAATCATTCAGGGGCTTATGTCACGCCTGGCTGTTAGGCTGGCAGCACACAGCCCGATAGGCCCCACGCCTGGCTGATCGGCCCCCACCGACCCTTTTCCCAAATTCCCTTTGAAAACAACCGACGTTTCTTGGGTAACTCCCCTCATATATGGGGGGAAATATTAATAGTCTTGGGTCCTTTTACACTTACTAAGTTATCTGCTATGTACTCATGGGCTTGGGGTTTTGTTTAAAAAGACATAAAAGTATACGTTTAGCTCCCGTGAGCGAAACGTTTGACAAATATGGCTAGTGTTTACTAGGTGTGTTTTGTAAACCGATTTGTGGGTATCGTTACAACAGTTTTGTTTACAATATTGTGGGCAGTGTGGACATGCCCAGCTGGTGGCACATGCCCAGCTGTGTTGCAAAATGCCCAGCTGTGTTCACATGCCCACTGTGTTGACCTGCCCGCTGTGGGGCCCACTCCCCCAGGTGTGGCACATGCCCATGTGTTCACATGCCCAGCTTGTGGCAACTGCCCAGGTGGGCACACTCCCCCAGCTTTGGCACATCCCAGCTGTGTGCCATCCCCAGGTGGCACACGCCCGCGTGTTGCACATGCCAGCTGTGTGGCACAGCCCAGCTGTGTGGCACACTGCCCAGCTGGCGGCACATCCCCCAGGTGTTGCACACTGCCAGCTGTGTGCACACTCCCCGGGCTGTGTGGGCACATGCCCGCTGTGTGGCACACTGCCCAGCTGTGTTGCACACTGCCCGCGGGTTTGCACATGCCCACTTGGCAATGCCCGCTGTGTTGCACACGCCCAGCTGTGTGGCACATGCCAATTGTGTTCACACCCCCCAGCTGTGTTGCACCTGCCCGGTGTTGCACACCCCCCAGTGTGTTGCACATGCCCGCTGTGTGTCACATCCCCACTGTGTGCACATCCCCAGCTGTTGGCACATGCCCAGCTGTGTGGCACATGCCCAGGTGTGGCACACTCCCCAGCTGTGTGGCACACGCCCTCTGTGTGGCACCCTGCCATGTGTGGACACGCCCACTGTGTGGCCCCCTGCCCGCTGTGTGGCACACTGCCCTGGGGGCACATCCCCAGCTGTGTGGCCCCCTGCCCGTGTGGCACACTGCCCAGCGTGTGGCACACTGCCCACTGTGGGGCCACTGCCAGCTGTGTGGCACACTCCCCAGCTGTGGGGCACACTGCCGCGTGGCAACTGCCCGCTGTGTTGCCCCATGCCCCTGTTGGACACTGCCCGCTTGTGGACACTGCCCAGTTTGTGGCACACTGCCCGTGTGTCACACTGCCAGCTGTGTGGCACACCCCAGCGGGTTTTGGCCACTGCCAGCTGGTGGCACATCCCCCGTGGTGGCAATGCTCGCTGTGTGGCACTGCCCGTGTGGGCCACTCCCAGCTTTTGGCAACTGAGTGGGGGGACACTCCCAAGCTGTGTGGCACACTGCCCAGTGTGTGGCACATGCCCAGTGTGGGGAAAACCTGCCCCAGCTTTTGGGACACTCCCCGGCTGTGGGGCCCCTTCCCCCGTTTTTGGGGCAATGCCCGGTGTGTGGCACACTGCCCGGTGTGGCACCTGCCCAGCTGGGTGGACATGCCCGCTGTGTGGCACACTCCCCCAGTGGTGGCAGCTCCCCGCGTGTGGGACATCCCCAGCTGTGGGGCCCCACATGCCCCCTGGTGGCACCTGCCCCTCGTGTGGCACATGCCCGGCGGGTGGGGCACCTGCCCGGCTTGTGGCACACTCCCCGGCGGGGTGGCACCCCCCGGGGCTGTGTGGCCACCCCCCGGCGTGTGGCCACTGCCGCGTGGGGGCACACTGCCCAGCTGTGTGGCACACTCCCCAGTTTTGTGTGGCACACTGCCCACGTGTGGACACTGCCAGGTGTGGCACACGCCCAGCTGTGGGCACACTCCCCAGGTGTGGCACACTGCCCAGCTGGTGGCACATGCCCGCTTTTGGGGGGGGGGCCACACTCCCCAGCTTTTGGGGCACACTCCCCAGGGGGTGGGCACCTGCCAGCTTTTTGCACACTGCCCGCTGTGTTGCACACTGCCCAGCTGTGTGGCACACTGCCCCTGTGTGGCACACTGCCCACTTGTGGCACATGCCCCCCTGGTGGTGTTTCAGAGGCACGTCTTTCCCCCTGGTTTCAACATCACTTTCCAGTTTAATCTCCTGGACCAGAGAGCTGGTCACAGAGGGCCGGGGGGGTTTTGCCCCCCGGAACCTCTCCAGTAAACTCCGGGTAAAACTGGACATTTGTTCGTCTGTTTGTAAGGTAAATCCAGATCTTTATTTTTAAAAAACCATACCACGGGGGGGGTTAGAACTCGCGATCGTGCCTTTACGATTTCGTGAATCAGCTTTTTTGGGGGGTATAGCAAAACAATAGGTTGTGGAAAGAACACAATTCAGACGTTAAGTTTACACGAATTAAGAAAAGACCCCGGACTTACCTTTTACAAAACAGACAAAGGAAATGCGATATTTTTTGTTATTAAAAGGACGGGGAACGACTGCCTCTTAAGGGCCAGTTTGGAAGTGGTTGGTGGTTGGTGTGGTGGTGGGGGATTTTTAGGGTACGTGTAGGGGTATGTGGGGGGTAAGTGGGTGGGGGCTGGGGTTATCCCCATTTAAAAAGGTCGTAACGATTTAACGGTTTTTCAATTTTCAATTTGATTGGTGCTCAAGAATAGGTGGGGGGAATATGGGGGGGTTTTAAAGAATGAGGGGGGAGGGGGGAAATGAGGGGGGGGGGAGGGGGGGGGGGGAATAAGGGGGAAGGGGGGAAAATAGGGAGGGAAGGGGGGGAAAGGGGAAGGGGAGGGGAAAATAAAGGGGGGGGGGAAGCACCAGAAATGGGGTGGTTTATAATCTTTCCCCCCAACATTCCATTTTCTGGGTCCCGCCCCTCTCCCCCCTGGTTTTACATTGGGTTTAGGTTGGGGGCCGCAATCAACCCGGGCAGGCACGGGTCGGTTTTGGAGGAAACCCAAAAACCCCCCAAAAAAATTTTTTTATTTCAAAAAAAAAAAAAACAAAAATTTAAACGGAAAAAAATTTTTAACCCAAAAGGGGGAAAAAAAAAACCCAGAGGCGGAAAACATGAGCAGGTGAGGAACCGAGGCGGGAAAAACACTGGTGTCAGGTGGGGAAAACCCAGGGGCAGGACACTGGTGTCAGGTGGGGAAAACCAGAGGCGGAAAACATGGGTCAGGTGAGGAACCAGGGCAGGAACACTGGTGTCGGGTGAGGGACCAAGGCAAAAACACTGGTGTAGTGAGGAACCAGGGGCGGAACATGGTGTCAGGTGAGGAACCCCAAGGCGGGGAACACCGGTGTCAGGGGGGAAACCCAGAGGAGGAAACCCTGGTGTCAGGTGAGGGACCAGAGGCAGGAACTTTTCGGGTTTTAGGGCCCAGGGGAGGAACACTGGTGTCAGGTGAAAACCAGAGGCGGGGAACATGGGGGTCAGGTGAGGGACCAGAGGCAGGAACACTGGTGTCGGGGTGAGGAACCAGAGGCGGAACATGGTTGTCAGGTGAGGGACCGGCGGAAATGGTGTCGGGTGAAGCCCCAGAGGCAGGAACACTGGGGAGGTGGGAACCCAAAGGGGCAGGAACGCGTGTCAGGTGGGGAACCCGAGGCAGGAACATGGGTCGGTGGGGAAACCGAGGCAGGAACACTGGTGTCGGGTGGGAACCGAGGCGGAAAATGGTGTCGGTAAAGAACCAGAGGCAGGAACACTGGTGAAGGTGAGGAACCAGAGCGGAACGCTGGGTAGGTGGGGGAACCAGAGGCAGGAACCGGTGTCAGGTGAGGAACAGGGCAGGAACATGGTGTCAGGTGAGGAAAACCAGAGGCGGGGAACACTGGTGTCGGGTGGGAAAACCGAGGCGGAACGCGGGTGTCGGTGGGGAAACCCAGGGAGGAACGTGGTGTCAGGTGAGGAACCAGAGGCAGGAACGCTGGGCAGGTGAGGAACCAAGGCGGAACAGGGTTTTCGGGGGGAAACCAGAGGCAGGAACATGGTGTCAGGTGGGAACCCAGAGCAGGAACGCTGGTGTCAGGTGGGGAAACCCAGGGGCGGGAACGCTGTTCAGGTAGGAACCAGAGGCGGGAACACTGGTGTCAGGTGAGGAACCAGAGGAGGAACGCGGGTCGGGGAGGAAAACCAGAGGCGGGAAAACACGGTTCAGGTGGGGAACCAGGGCAGGAACGGGGTGTCAGGTGGGGAAACCAGAGGCAGGAACCACGGTGTCAGGTGAGGAACCAGGGGCGGAACGGGGTGTCAGGTGGGGAAAACCAGGGCGGAAGCTGGGTCAGGTGGGGAAAACCAGAGGCGGGAAACATGGGTCGGGTGGGGAACCAGGGGCAGGAAGCTGGGCGGTGGGAAACCAGACAGGAACCTGGTGTCAGGTGAGGGAACAGAGGCAAAAACACTGGTGTCATGGGGGAACCAAGGCGGACATGGTATCAGGTGAGGAACAGAGCAAAACACTGGTGTCAGGTGAGGAACCGAGGCAGGAACACTGGTATAGGTGGGAACCAGGGCGGGAAATGGTGTCGGTGGGGAAACCCAGGGGCAGGAACCTGGTGTCGGGTGAGGAACCAGGGGCAGGAACACTGGGTCAGGTGAGGAAAGAGGCGAAAAGGGTGTGGTGAGGAACCGGGGCAGGAACAGGTTGTGGGGGAAAGAACCAGAGGCGGAACACTGGTTCGGGTGGGGGGGAAACCCAGAGGAGGAACGGGGTGTCAGGTGGGAACCAAGGCAAAAAACATGGTGTCGGGTGAGGAAAACCAGAGGCAAACACTGGTGTCAGGTGGGAAACCAAGGCAGGAACATGGGTCAGGTGGGGAAACCAGAGGCGGAACATGGTGTCAGGGGGGAAACCCAGAGGCAGGAACGCTGGTGAGGTGGGAACCAGGGCAGGAACGCTGTGTCAGGTGGGAACCAGGGCAGGAACGCTGGTGTCGGTGAGGAACCAGGGCGGGAAACATGGTGTCGGGTGGGAACCCAGAGGGCGGAACATGGTGTCGGGGGGGGGAACAGAGGAGGGAACGCGGTGTCAGGGGGGAAAAACCCAGAGGCAGGAACGCTGGTGTCGGGTGGGGAAACCAAAGGGCGGAAACTGGTGCGGGTGGGGAACCAGGGGAGAACGTGGTGTCAGGTGGGGAAAACCAGAGGCAGGAAACTGGGTTCAGGTGGGGAAAACCCAGAGGCAGGAACCGGTGTCAGGTGAGGAAACCCGGGGCGGAACGCGGGTGTAAGTGAGGAACCAGAGGCAGGAAACACTGGTTCTGGTGGGGAACCCAGAGGCAGGAACGTGGTGTCAGGTGGGGCCCCAGGGCGGGAAACACTGGTGTCAGGTGAGGAACCGGGCGGGAAAACACGGGTGTCAGGGGGGAAACCCAGAGGCAGGAACAGGTATCGGGTGGGAACCAGGGCAGGAACATGGTGTCGGTGAGGAACCCAGAGGAGGAACACGGGTATCGGGTGAGGAACCGAGGCAGGAAACAGGTGAAGGTGAGGAACCAGGGCGGGAAAATTGGTAAGGTGGGGAAACCCAGAGGCGGAACACGGTGTCAGGTGAGGAACAGAGGCGGAAAGGGGTTCGGGTGAGGAACCAAGGCAGGAAAGGGTTCGGGTGAGGAACCAGGGCAGGAACACGGGTGTCAGGTGAGGAACCAGAGGCAGGAACACTGGTGTCAGGTGAGGAACCAGAGGCAGGAACACTGGTGTCAGGTGAGGAACCAGAGGCAGGAACACTGGTGTCAGGTGAGGAACCAGAGGCAGGAACACTGGTGTCAGGTGAGGAACCAAGGCGGGAAAACCCCTGGTGTCGGGGTGAAAAAACCCAAGGCGGGAACACTGGTGTCAGGTGGGAACCAGAGGGAAATGGTTTTAGGGGGAAAACCGGGGCGGGAACCTGGTGCAGGTGGGAACCAGAGGCGGAACACTGGTGTCAGGTGAGGAACCAGAGGAGGAACAGGGTCGGTGGGGGGAACCAGGAGGAACACTGGTGTAGGTGGGGAACCCCGAGGCGGGAAACACTGGTGTCAGGTGGGAAACCAAGGGCAGGAACATGGGTCGGGTGAGGGACCAAGGCAGGAACATGGTGTCAGGTGGGGAACAGAGGCGGGAAAACACTGGTGTCAGGTGAGGAACCAGAGGGGGGGCATGGTGTCAGGTGAGGGACTTGTAACAGCGGGGGTATTGGAAGACAAATTTTGGTGCTTTGAAAGGGAATTTTGTATAGGCCGTGGGCCTCTTTTCTCATTTTAACACGTTTCAGCGTTATAACACTTCCCAGTGTATATACACACGCTCGGTAATATAACTCTCAATGTTTTACCCCAAATCTTTCTCTCTCCGTGTTCCCCCCTCCCCCTCCCCCCTTTCCCAATTCTCCTCTTTCTCCCTCTTCCTTTTCCTCCTCCCCCTTCCCTTCTCCCCCTTTCCTTGTTCACGCGGGGTTTGGGCCCTATTAAATCTTGAAAGAAACTGTGTGACATTTTCCCCCAATTTTGTATATACCTTGTGTATATCCCCTGGATGTATACCCTTTGTGTAATACCCACTGAGTTGTTATCCTTGGTATAACCCTTAAGATGTAAAAATTTCTTGTGATATACCCCCAGACATTTATCCCTTGAGATGTAATATTTTGTTATCGCTGAGATGTTATCCTTGTGTGTATACCCTTTAAAGGAGTACTTTGAGTGTATATACCTTTGAAAACCCTTTGAAAAATTTCAGAGTTATTTCTCTCTGAGCCCCGGCCATGGGCCAGGCTCGTCTGGTGTTTCCTGGTCAACCAGTTTTGCTGCGGAGGCCGCTCCCCCACAATCCCCACAGGCGGTTGTTTCTTCCCCTGGTGGATACTTGTCTGATATCAGAAGAATCAGTTTTTTCTGATATTTCTGGAAAATTTTTTTTAAGGTCTGGACCGGATTTGATAAGTGTTCCCTTTTTGTCCCACGGGAGAAGAGTTTTATTCCACAGTCGGGAAACAATTTGGGAGACTTATATCTGACGGAAGGTTGTGTACCCTTTGTAGAAGAAGAAAAATGATCACTGGAGGAGGCCCCTTTCAAACCCCCCCTTCCCCATCAGGTTGTTTCCTGTACTGGGATACATTGTGTTGCAGTGCTGGCAGATGAGTATGAAAAAGGTGACCATACTCACAGTGATAGCTTACCGATATCAATTCACTGTGCAGACCTGTAACAAAATTTTAAAGGTTTGGGAAAACCTTGTTTTAAAGTCGACCTACCTGAAGGTGGTAGACTTTAAAATTAAGTGATCTCCCCCCCCCCGTGACCCCCCCTTGGGGGCCAAGGGGGGATCAAGCCCCCGCGGCCCGGCCATGACCGGGCCCTCCCGGTGGATCGGACCTGTCAGTGGGCTATTACTGCTGGTGCACTAGCCCAAGTACAAAACATCCCTGCGGATCTGGCACTGATTTTGGTATCTGTCCGCCCCCTTGAAGACAACCCGGGTTACTGGTAATGCCCCTTATGGGGGGGGGGGGGGGGGGGGGGGTGCTGAAACAGTCTTTGGGCCCCCGGGCCTTATGATGTTTTTTAGGGGGGCCGGGTACCCCTACTTTCTTCGGGTAGATCGCCTGCCAATAACTTTTATTAAGTGGGGGACTTTAATTTAAATTGGTGACCTTATTATAATGGGTGACCTTTTTAAGTGCTGGAAAGGCCCGGGGCCCCACATTTAAATGCCCTTCCAACTTTATTATTTTAATTGCTGGTAACGCCCCGGGGCCCCCATTAAGCTACCTTTCCCTCTTCACTTATTAAAGTGTGGTAACGGCCCGGGGGGCCACTTAAGTGCCTTCCTTTTCACTTTTTATAAGTGTGGTAACGAGCCGGGGCCCCACATCAAGTACCTTCCACTTCAATTATTATAAGTGTGGAACGAGCCCGGGGGCCCCAATTAGTTGCCTTCCTCTTCACTTATTAAAATGCGGTAACGAGCCCGGGGCCCCACATTAAGCACCTTTATCTTCACTTATTTAAGGGGTAACGAGCCGGGGGCCCCACATTAAGGTCCTTCCTATTCACTTATTTTTAAAGGGTGGTAACGGCCGGGGCCCCAATTAACTACTTCCCCTCTTCCTTTTTATAAGTGCTGGTAACGAGCCCGGGGCCCCACATTAAGTTTCCTTCCCCTCTTCCTTATATAAAAAATGTGGGGAACGAGCCAGGGGCCCCACATTTGTGCCTTCATCTTCCTTATATGTGCTGGAACGAGCCAGGGCCCCCATTAAGCTGCCTTCCATCTTCATTTTTATAAGTGCTGGTAAAGGCCAGGGCCCCCCTTAAGCTGCCTTCCTTTATTATTTTAAGTGTGGTAACGGCCAGGGGCCCCCCATTTAAAGGCCCTTTCCCTCTTCACTTTTAAGTCTGGTAACGAGCCCGGGGCCCCCCCCTTTAAATTCCTTCCATCTTCATTATTATAAGTGCGGTAACGAGCCAGGGGCCCCAATTAAGCTGCCTTCCTCTTCATGTATTAAAAGGTTGGGAAAAGCCAGGGGGCCCCCCATTTAGTTGCCCCCTCTTCACTTATTTTAAATGGTGGAACGGCCAGGGGCCCCCCATCAAGCACCCTTTCCCTCTTTATTATTTAAGGATTAAAGAGCCCCGGGGGCCCCCATCAAGCTCTTCCCCTCTCACTTATAAGGTGGTAAGAGCCAGGGGCCCCACATTAAAATGCCTTCCACTTCACTTTTATAAGTGTGGGAACGGCCAGGGGCCCCACATCGAGTTCCTTCCTCTTCATTAATATAAGTGCTGGTAACGAGCCCGGGGCCCCCCATCAAACTACCTTCCTCTTCACTTTTTAAAGTGTGGTAAAGAGCCAGGGGCCCCCATTAAGTACTTCCTCTTCACTTATTATAAGTGCTGGTAACGAGCCCGGGGCCCCCATTAAATTTCTTCCATCTTCACTTATTTTAAAAATCTGGTAACGAGCCAGGGGCCCCACAATTTAAACTGCCCTTTCCTCTTTACTTAATGTAAGTGCTGGTAACGGCCCGGGGCCCCAATTAAGCTGCCCTTCCTGTTAATTATTATAAGGTGGTAACGAGCCAGGGGCCCCACTTAAACCTTTCCCCTTTTACTTATATAATGGGAACGAGCCAGGGGCCCCCCATTAACTGCCTTCCATCTTCCTTATTATAAAATGTGGGAAAAGAGCAAGGGGGCCCCACTTTAAACCTTCCTCTTCCTTATTATAAGTGTGGTAACGGCCCGGGGCCCCAAAATTAAACTACCTTCCATCTTCTTATTTTAAGTGCTGGTAACGAGCCTGGGGCCCCACATTAAATTTCTTCCTCTTCATTATTATAAGGGCTGGGAACGAGCCAGGGGGGCCAAAATTTAAAGGGCCCTTTCCCTCTTCACTTATTAAAAGTGTGGGAACAGCAGGGGGGCCCCCCATTAAGCTGCCTTCCCTCTTCCTTAATGAGTGTGGTAACGAGCCCGGGGCCCACATTAAGCCCTTCCATCTTCATTTATAAGGTGGGAACGACCGGGGCCCCCCATTAAGCTGCCTTCCATCCACTTTTATAAATCTGGGAACGGGCCCCGGGCCCCCTCGAGTCCTTCCATCTTCCTTTAATTAAGTGCTGGAACGGCCCCGGGGGCCCCCACTCAAGCACCTTCCATCTTACTTAATATAAGTGTGGTAACGGCCCGGGGGCCCCCATTAAAGCTACCCTTTCCTCTTCATTATTATAAGGTTAAGAGCAGGGGCCCCCCTTAACTACCTTCCTCTTCACTTTTTTAAGTCTGGAACGGCCCGGGCCCCACATTAAGCTGCCTTTCCCCTTTTACTTAATGTAAGTGTGGGGAAAAGGGCCCGGGGGGCCCCACATTAAATGCCCCCTGTTACTTATTTAAGGGCGTAACGAGCCAGGGGGGCCCCCCATTAGCACCTTCCATCCACTTTTAATGAGTTAACGGCCAGGGGCCCCCCCTTAAGCTGCCTTCCCTTTCCCTTTTTATAAGTGCGGTAACGAGCCGGGGCCCCCCCATTAAGCTACCTTTCCCCTTTACTTTTTATAATTTTGGTAACGAGCCGGGGCCCCCATTAAGCTACCCCTTTCCTTTTATTTTTTTAAGTGCTGGGAAACGAGCCAGGGGCCCCACATCAAGCTACTTCCATCTTCACTTTTTAAAAATGCGGTAAGACCAGGGGCCCCACATTTAGTTGCCTTCCATTCATTTTTATTTGTGCTGGTAAAGACCCCCCCCCACACATTAATACCTTCATCTTCACTTTTTAAAAGTGTGGTAACGAGCCTGGGGCCCCCCCATTAAGGTACCTTCCATATTCACTTATTAAGTGCTGGTAAAGAAGGGGGCCCCACTTAAGCACCTTCCATCTTTTACTTATTAAAGTGTGGGAACGAGCCCGGGGCCCCCACATTAAGTTGCCTTCCATCTTCACTTATTATAAGTGCTGGTAACGAGCCAGGGGCCCCACATTAAGCTGCCTTCCATCTTCACTTATTATAAGTGCTGGTAACGAGCCAGGGGCCCCACATTAAGCTGCCTTCCATCTTCACTTATTATAAGTGCTGGTAACGAGCCAGGGGCCCCACATTAAGCTGCCTTCCATCTTCACTTATTATAAGTGCTGGTAACGAGCCAGGGGCCCCACATTAAGCTGCCCTTCCCCTCTTCACTTATTATAAGGCTGGTAACGGCCGGGGCCCACATTTTGTGCCTTCCATCTTCCTTATTTAATTTCTGGTAACGAGCCAGGGGCCCCACATTAAGCCTGCCTTTCCCTCTTCATGTATTTAAAATGTGGTAACGAGCCCGGGGCCCCCTTTAAAATTGCTTCCCTCTTACTTTTTATAGTGCTGGTAACGAGCCGGGGGCCCCCATCAAACACCTTCATCTTCACTTATTTAAGTCTTTTAAAGAGCCAGGGGGCCCCATCAAGCACCTTTCCCTCCTCCTTAAAAAGTGCGGTAACGAGCCAGGGGCCCACATTTTAAATGCCTTCCTCTTACTTATTATAATTGGGTGGGGAGCAGGGGCCCCCCATCGAGTACCTTCCATCTTTACTTAAAATTTAAATCTGGTAACGACCAGGGCCCCCCCAAACAAGCTCCTTCCTCTTACTTAATTTAATGTTTGGGAACGGCCAGGGGCCCCCATTAAACTACCTTCCTCTTCACTTATTTAAGTGCTGGTAACGAGCCGGGGCCCACATTTGCTCCTTTCCCCCTCATTTTATAAGTGTGGTAAAAGAGCAGGGGCCCCACAAAATTTGCTGCCTTCCATCTTCACTTAATGTAAAATGCTGGGAACGGCCAGGGCCCCCATTAAGTGCCTTCCCCTGTTTATTATTATTGTGCTGGTAACGAGCCCGGGGGGGCCCCCCATTTAAACTACCTTCCATCTTCATTATTTAAGTGCTGGTAAGAGCCAGGCCCCCATTAAGGCCTTTCCCTCTTCTTATTAAAGTGCGGTAAAGAGCCAGGGCCCCCATTAACTACCTTCCATCTTACTTTTTTAAGGCGGTAACGGCCAGGGGCCCACATTAAGCTTCCTTCCATCTTCACTTATTTTAAAGGGTGGGTAAAGGCTGGGGCCCCACTTTTTGCTACCTTCCATCTTCCTTATTATAAGTGGTGGTAACGAGCCGGGGCCCCACTTAAGGTACCTTCCATTTCATTTTTTAAAAATGTGGTAACGAGCCCGGGGCCCCACATTAGCTGCCTTCCAAACTTCATTATGTAAGTGTGGTTTTAAAGACCGGGGCCCCCCAAATTTAAGCACCTTCCTCTTATTATTAAGTGCTGGAAAGGCCCGGGGCCCCCACATTAAGCTGCCTTCCCTCTTCACTTATTTTAAAATGCGGACACCAGGGGCCCCCCAAGAGCTACTTCCTCTTCACTTAATAAAGTGCTGGTAAAGAGCGGGGGCCCCCCATCAAGCTACCTTCCCATCTTCACTTAATATAATGCTGGGAACGAGCCGGGGCCCCCCCTTTAAACTACCTTCCATTTCACTTATTATAGTGCTGGGAAGAGCCAGGGGCCCCCCCATTAGCTCCTTCCATCTTCATTTTATAGTGCTGGTAACGGCCAGGGGCCCCCATTAAATGCCTTCCATCTTCAATTAATGTAAGGCTGGAACGAAGGGGCCCCCCATTTGCTGCCTTCCCTGTTCACTTTTATAAGTGTGGTAAAAGAGCCCGGGGGGCCCAATAAGCTACCTTCCCTTTCATTTTAAAGGCGGTAAAACGAGCCAGGGGCCCCACATTTTAACTGCCTTTCCATCTTCACTTTTTATAAATGCGGTAACGAGCCGGGCCCCCCATTAAGTCCTTCCATCTTCACTTATTTTAAGTGGGTAACGAGCAGGGGCCCCACTTTAAGTACCTTCCTTTACTTTTTAAGGCTGGTAACGAGCCAGGGGCCCCACATTAAGCTACCTTCCATCTTCACTTATTATAAGTGCTGGTAACGAGCCAGGGGCCCCACATTAAGCTACCTTCCATCTTCACTTATTATAAGTGCTGGTAACGAGCCAGGGGCCCCACATTAAGCTACCTTCCATCTTCACTTAATGTAAGTGCTGGTAACGAGCCGGGGCCCCCATTAACTCCTTCCTCTTCAAATTTTAAATAATGTGGTAACGGCCCCGGGCCCCACATTAAGTACCTTTCCCTCTTCCTTATTTAAGGTTTTCAGCAGGGGCCCCCCTTTTAAACTACCTTCCATCTTCACTTAAATTAAGTTGGTAACGAGCAGGGGCCCCATTAAGCTACCCTTTCCCTCTTCTTTTTAATGCTGGGTAACGAGCCCGGGGGCCCACATTAAGCACCTTCCATCTTCCCTTTTTTAAAAAGCTGGAAGAGCCAGGGGCCCCACATTATACCTTCCATCTTCATTATTTTTAAATGCGGTAACGACCGGGGGCCCCCCTTTTTAAACACCTTCCTCTTCACTTATTATAAGTGCTGGTAACGAGAGGGGCCCCCCTTAAGCTGCCCCCCCTCTTCACTTATTACAAGTCTGGTAACGAGCCGGGGCCCCCCATTAAGCTCCTTTCCATCTTACTTATTTTTAAGTGTGGTAACGAGCCAGGGGCCCCACATTAAACTACCTTCCATCTTTTACTTTTAAATGCTGGGAACGGCCAGGGGCCCCACATTAAAAGGGGCCCTTCATCTTCCTTAAAGTAATCTGGGAACGAGCCAGGGGCCCCAATTAAGTCCCTTCCTCTTCATTATTAAAAGGCTGGTAAACGAGCCAGGGCCCCACATTAAGCTCCTTCCATCTTCACTATTATGTTGGTAACGAGCAGGGGCCCCCTTTAAACTTCCTTCCATCTTCACTTAAGTAAGTGCTGGGAACGATCCAGGGGCCCCAATTAAGCTACCTTCCTCTTCATTTTAAAGTGGGTAACGAGCCAGGGGCCCCCATTAAACTGCCTTCCATTTCACTTATTTTAAGTGCTGGGGAAGAGCCAGGGGGCCCCCCATTAAGCTACCTTCCATCTTCCTTTTTTTATAAGTGTGGTAAAGAACCAGGGGCCCCCCATTAAACTCCCTTTCCCTCTTCACTTTTTTAAGTGGGGTAACGAGCCGGGGCCCCCATTTGCTGCCTTCCATCTTCATTAATGTAATGCTGGAACGTCCAGGGGCCCCCATTAAGCTACCTTCCATCTTCCTTATAAGTGTGGTTAACGAGCCAGGGGCCCCCATTAAGTGCCTTCCCTCTTCATTATTTTTAAAAGGGGTAACAGCCAGGGGCCCCATTTTGCTACCTTCCATCTTCCTTAATTTAAGTGCTGGTAACGAGCCAGGGGGGCCCCCCATTAAGCTACCCTTCCCTCTTCCTTTTTTAAGTGCTGGTAAGGCGGGGGCCCCCCTTAAGTCCTTCCACTTCATTTTATAAAAAGGTGGTAAGAGCCAGGGGCCCCCCTTAAGTACCTTTCCATCTTCACTTTATAATTTCTGGTAACGAGCAGGGGGCCCCCCCCCTTTGTACCTTCCCTTTACTTATTTTTAATTTCTGGGAACGAGCCGGGGCCCCCCCATTAAGCTGCCTTCCATCTTTACTTATTACAAGTGCTGGAACGACCCGGGGCCCCATTAAGCTACCTTCCTCTTCACTTATTTTTTAAATGCTGGTACGAGCCAGGGGGCCCACATCAAGTACCTTCCTCTTCACTTATTTAATGTTGGTAACGAGCCCCGGGGCCCCCCCATTAAGCTTTCCTTCCATCTTTATTTTAAGGCTGGTAAAGACCAGGGGGCCCCCCATAAGCTACCTTCCTCTTCATTATTAAAGTGTGGTAAAAGACCCGGGGCCCACATTAAACCTTCCCTTTATTTTTATAAGTTGGTAACGAGCAGGGGCCCCACTTTTAAAAACCTTCCATCTTCATTTTATAAATTGGTAACGAGCCAGGGGGGCCCACATTAAAAAGCCTTCCATCTTTACTTAATGTAAATGCTGGTAAAGAGCCCGGGGCCCACATTAAGCTGCCTTCTTTTTTACTTTTTTATAAAATGTGGTAACGAGCCCGGGGCCCCACATTTTGCTACCTTCCTCTTCACTTTTATAAGTGCTGGTAAGAGCCCGGGGCCCCAATTAAGTGCCTTCCCTCTTCACTTATTTTAAGTGCGGTAACGGCCAGGGGCCCCACATTAAGTACCTTCCTCTTCATTTTTAAATTTGTAAGAGCCAGGGGCCCCCATTAAGCTACCTTCCATCTTTTATTATTATAATGCGGTAACGAGCCCGGGGCCCCCCAATAAGTACCTTCCTTTTTACTTTTTTTAAGGTGGTAACGAGCCAGGGGGCCCCCCATTAAACTACCCTTCCCTCTTCATTTTTAAAGTTGGTAACGGCCAGGGGGGCCCCCCAAATTAAATACCCTTCATCTTTATTTTATAAATGTGGTAACAGCCTGGGGCCCCCATTAAGCTGCCTTCCATTTATTAATTATAAGTGTGGTAACGGCCTGGGGCCCCCTTAAGGGACCTTCCCTTTCATTTTTAAAGTGCTTTTGGGAACGGGCCCGGGGCCCCACATTAAGTGCCCTTTCCCTTTCACTTATTATAAGTTTTGGGAACGAGCCCGGGGCCCCCAAAAAAGGACCTTCCACTTCCTTATTATAAGTGCTGGTAACGAGCCGGGGGCCCCCTTAAGTGCCTTCATCTTCACTTTTATAAGTGCTGGTAACGACCCGGGGCCCCACATTAAGTGCCTTTCCACTCGTAAAAAACGACGATTTTAGAAATCATAAAGTCTTGATTTTGGGGGGGTTTGTTACCACGGCCTGGGGGAGGGGGGGGGGGGTTGGGGGGAGGGAGAGGGGGAGGGGGAGGGTAATTTTTTTTTGAGAGTTATGATAATGGTTAAGAATATATACAAGTTTTTTTGCTCCTTCCCCCTTACTTTTTGTGTGCATATATATAATATATATTTTTTAAAAAATATATATATATATTTATATATATTATATTATATATATTATATATATTATAAAAAATCGGAGACAGGGGGTCTTAACTATGAGGACAAACCACGGGGGGGGGATCTTTAGGGCAAGTACTTTCACCCTTTTCAGTCCGTCATCAGGAGCGGAATGTTGAAGGTAGAAATAAAGGGGGGAAAGGGTCCAAGAGTAGCTTGGGTCACCCTCCAGGTTACCCCTAGACGGGGGTTTGTGGTCGGTGCCAACCCACCCAAACCCTCCCCCCTCTCCCCGCTTTGGTTGCTCCCCTTTCAACATTGCACCTCCGATGACACACTGGAATGTGAAAGTGTTGAGCTAAAATTTCCACCCCCCCCCCTGGTTTGTCCTGATAATGTATTAAACAACGGTGACCTGTATTACTCTGTGGAAATGCTTTTGTGTCCCGGGACTGAACCAAGATGCCCCATCGAGCAACTTTACCGCAACTTAAGGAAGAATTTAGGGCAGCGAAGATGGAATACGGGGATTGACCGGGAAAACAAGAGGGTTCGTAGTAGTATTCCCGTTTCGAGTCCCCAGGTCAAGAAGGGATCGTGGTCAGTGGCTGGACAGCAGGGGACGACGAAGTTGACAATCAAGAAGACGAATGGAAAGCCAGAAACGATGAAGAAGAAAGAGACTGCTGTGGAAACTCCCGTGGAAACCTCCAACGCATTCTCGGTGCTACCCGCCGAATGTGAGTCGACTACTGGGATCGTCACGACGAACGACAACAAGGAAGGTAAGAATATTGTTGTTGTTGGGAATAGCCAGGTTAGATACATGGATAGGGCATTCTGCTTGAAGGACAGGAGTAGGAGACAGAGGGTTTGCTTTCCTGGGGCTGGGATGGAGGACATTGTTAGCCGGCTTGACGACATCATGAACGGTAATGGGATCAATCCTATTATTTGCCTCAGTGCTGGAGGCAATGATGTAGGCAAGCGTAGAAGTGAGGATTTAGTTAGAAAGTTCAGGACAGCTATAGACATAATTAGGAAGAAGGGGGGGCGCCCTATTATATGTGGCATTTTGCCAAGAAGAGGTGTTGGTAATGAATGGTTGTCCAGAGCAATTGGTATTAATCGTTGGCTGGATAAACACTGTAAGGATAATGCAGTACCATTCATTGACAACTGGGACAACTTTTATGGCCAAAATGACATGTATGCCAGGGATGGGGTTCACTTATCCAGGGCAGGTGTGGGTTTTCTTGCTAACTCAGTTGAGGGGGTTGTTAGAACTTTAAACTAGGATTAGTTAGAGGTATGGGTTTAGAAATGATTAATAATGAGTATGGATATATTGACTTATGCTCTGATATTAAGAATCTTAATAGTAACTGTCATGGAGTAACTCTGGGTAATGATAATTTCAGAAATTGTGTAAAAACAAAGATGAATAGGAAAAATGTGAAGAAGAAAAAACATATGATGGTATTTTATGCTAACAGTCGAAGTGCAAGAAATAAAATTAATGAACTACGTTTGGTAGCATGTGCAGGGAACTTTGATATCATTGCATTAACTGAAACGTGGTATGATTTAAAGAGTCGGGATATGACTGCTGAGTGTAATATTCAGGGATTTAAGTTGTTCAATGTGGATAGATGTAATGGGAAGGGGGAGGAGTTGCATTGTATGTTCGAGAAAATATTAATTGTTGCATAAAAACAGGTATAAAAATAGATGGAGCAGTAACAGAGTCTGTTTGGGTAGAGTTCGTGGAGGGTCAAGAAAAACTAATTCTAGGTGTAATATATCGACCTCCAGGCTTGGATCACGATAGAGGGAGACTTCTTTGGGACGAAATTGTTAGGGCTTCTGGACACAATAACATAGTCATAGTAGGGGACTTTAACTTTAGTCAAATTGACTGGAATTCTTTGACAGGTAATCTAGAGTTCAGTGACTTCATGGAAACAGTTCAGGACTGTTTTCTGAAACAGAGCGTAACTGAGCCTACCAGGGGTAATAATTTGCTAGACTTAGTCTTGTCAAATAAGGAAACACTCGTGAATAATCTGGAGATCGCTGAAGAGCATTAACTGGGAATGCAAGAATAATGATAATACAGTAAAAATCCCCGATTTTCGTTCTGCCGATTATAATGGACTTAGGGAACATCTGTCTAATCTTGATTGGGGTTATCTAGCTAATGATTTTATTGACGATGATCATACTTATGAATATGAAGGGATCTGCTTTTATGATTGTTTTCTTAATAATGTACACAGTGCCCAGAGTATATACATTCCCCAGAGAGAAATTAGGTCTAATAATAACGATCCCAAATGGGTTAACAGGAGGCTAAAGCATCTATTAGGGGAGAAAAGGGGAATTTATAGGCGCATCAGAAGAGGAGAGGTTAACCTTACTGACCAATATGTTCAGCTTAAAAGAGAAGTAAAAAAGGGGATTAGAAAGGCTAAACGTGACTATGAAATTAGAGTTGCTAATGAATCAAAGACTAATCCAAAGGGGTTCTTTCAAGTGTATAGGGGTGGCTTTAGGTAGATGTCGTTTTGATAAGGACCTGCCTCGTATGGGCCAGTAGGCCTTCTGCAGTGTTCCTACGTTTTTATGTTCTTATGTTCTTATTTAAATCCATTACTGCGGGTTCTCTCTTGGAGAGACATCCTCAAGACCTTGTTAATATCCTCTTTATTAATACCTATCTTCCACTTACACACTTCGATCAGGTCTCCCCTCATTCTTCGTCTAACAAGTGAATGTAACTTAAGAGTCTTCAATCTTTCTTCATAAGGAAGATTTCTAATGCTATGTATTAATTTAGTCATCCTAACGAATTTATGTCCATTCTGTAATATGGAGACCAGAATTGAGCTGCATAATCTAGGGGAGGCCTTACTAATGATGTATAAAGCTGCAGTATGACCTCTGGACTTCAGTTGCTTACACTTCTTGATATAAATCCCAGTAATCTATTTGCCTTATTACGTACGCTTAGGCATTGCTGTCTTGGTTTAAGGTTGCTGCTCACCATAACCCCCAAGTCCTTTTCGCAATCTGTATGGCTAAGTTCTACATTATTTAACTTATAAGTGCTAGGGTTATGGACACTCCCGAGCTTCAGAACCTTGCATTTATCTACATTGAACTGCATCTGCCACTTTTCTGACCAAGAGTAGAGTTTGTCTAAATCCCCCTGAAGTTCCCTAACATCTACGTTTGAATCAATTGTCCTTCCTATCTTTGTGTCATCGGCGAATTTGCTCATATCACTAGTAACACCCTCATCAAGATCATTGATATATACTATAAACAACAACGGGCCCAAGACTGATCCCTGTGGAACGCCACTTGTTACGGATCCCCACTCGGATTTAACCCCATTTATGGACACTCTTTGCTTCCTGTCTGTGAGCCATGATTCAATCCACGAGAGCACCCTTCCCCCAATGCCATGAGCTGCCACTTTCTTTAACAGTCTTTGGTGCAGAACTCTATCAAAAGCCTTACTAAAATCTAAGTAAATAATATCAAATTCTTTATCGTGGTCAACAGCCTCAAAAGCTTTACTGAAGAAAGTTAATGAATTAGTTAGACAAGACCGGCCTCTTGTGAATCCATGCTGAGTATCATTAATCAAGCTATGCTTATCGAGATGGCTTCTTATAATCTCAGCTATAATTGACTCTAGTAATTTGCCTACAATTGAGGTCAGGCTTATTGGGCGGTAATTTGACGGTAACGACTTGTCCCCTGTTTTAAAAATAGGAATTACATTAGCCATCTTCCACATACCAGACACTACACCTGTTTGAAGAGATAAATTAAAAATATTAGTTAATGGTTCACAGACTTCCATTTTGCATTCCTTGAGAACCCTTGAAAAAACCTCATCAGGACCCGGCGACTTATTTTGCTTCAGTCGGTCTATCTGCTTCACAACCATTTCACTAGTGACTGTGATGTTACATAATTTATCTTCTTCTGGCCCACTATAGAAATTAATTACTGGAATGTTATTAGTGTCTTCCTGCATAAAAACCGAGAGAAAATAATTATTTAAAATTGAGCACATTTCATTCTCTTTGTCAGTAAGATGCCCATAGTTATTTTTAAGGGGACCTATCTTATCTCTGACTTTTGTTCTATATAACTGGAAAAAACTTTTTGGGTTAGTTTTAGAATCCCTAGCAACTTTAATTTCATAGTCCCTTTTAGCTTTTCTTATCCCCTTTTTAATGTCCCTCTTAATGTCAATATACTGATTCATAAGATGACACTCACCTCTTTTGATACGCCTATAAATTCCTTTCTTATGCCCTAGTAGATATTTCAGCCTATTATTCATCCATTTCGGGTCATTTCTATTTGATCTAATTTCTTTATACGGAATAAACGTTCTTTGAGCAGCATGTATAGTGTTCAGAAAACTGTCATATTGATAGCTCTCTTCGTTACCCCAGTCAACAGATGATAAATGTTCTCTAAGCCCATCTTAATCTGCTAAGCAAAAATCTGGGACTGTTACTGAGTTATCCCTACTATCATACTTCCATTCAATGCTAAATGTAATTGATTTGTGGTCGCTAGCACCCAGTTCCTCTGAAACTTCTAAATTATTAACAAGGGATTCATTGTTTGCCAGAACTAAGTCAAGCAGGTTATTACCCCTTGTAGGTTCTGTCACAAACTGCTTCAAAAAACAATCCTGAACTACTTCTAAGAAGTCGTATGATTCTAAATTCCCAGTCAAGAAATTCCAATCAATATGACTAAAGTTAAAGTCTCCTAGAATTACTACATTATCGTGCCTTGTGGCCCTAACAATTTCCTCCCATAGTAGTCTCCCTTGGTCCCTATCTAAGTTTGGGGGACGGTATATCACACCTAAAATTAATTTTTCATGCCCCTCTGAAAATTCTATCCAGACTCTGTATGTGTTACTTCAGACTTAATACCCGTTTTTATGCAACAGTTCAAGCGATCTCGGACATACAATGCCACCCCACCCCCTTCCCGACACTTCTATCTACTTGGAACACTTTAAAACCCTGAATGTGACATTCTGCAGGCATGTCCCGACTTTTTGAATTAAACCACGTCTCAGTAATGGCAAATACATCTTTGTTACCTGCACTAGCAACTAGTCTCAACTCGTCCATCTTATTCCTAGCACTGCGACTATTTGTGTAATATATATTTAAAGACCCTCCTCTCTCTTTACCCTTCCTGCTCCTTTCTGTTATTCCACTAAACCTATTACTGTCCTTGTCAATTTGTGCCACTGGCTTTCCAATATCTACCTCATTTTGCCTATTACTAGTTCTCCTAGTACTCATATTACTACACTGCGACTTCACTGTTTTCCCGCCAAAATCCATACCACTAACTATTCCTAGTTTAAAGACCTAACAGCTCCCTCCACTGCAGTTGCCAGTGCTCCCACCCCAGACCTAGATAAGTGAACCCCATCCCTGGCATACATGTCATTTCTGCCATAGAAGAGGTCCCAGTTGTCAATGAATGTTACCGCATTTTCCTTACAGTATTTGTCCAGCCAGCAATTGACACCAATTGCTCTGGACAACCATTCATTTCCAACTCCTCTCCTTGGCAAAATACCACATATGACAGGGTTCCCACCCTTCCTCCTAATTATTTCTATTGCTGACCTATACCTGCTAATCATGTCTTCACTCCTACGTCTGCCAACATCGTTGCCACCAGCACTGAGACAGATAATAGGATTGCTCCCATTACCTCTCATGATGTCATCCAGACAGCTAACAATATCCTCCATCCTAGCCCCAGGAAAGCAAACTCTCTGTCTCCTAGTCCTGTCCTTCAAGCAGAACGCCCTATCCATATACCTAACTTGGCTATCCCCAACAACAACAATATTCTTACCTTCCTTGGTGTCGATCGTCGTGACGTTCCCAGTAGTCGACTCACATTCGTCGGGTAGCACTGAGAATGTATTAGAGGTTTCCACGGCAGTCTCTTTCTTCTTCATCGTTTCTACCTTTCCATTCGTCTTCTTGATCGTCAACTTCGTTCCCTGCTGTCCAGCCACTGACCAGTTTCCTTTCTTGACCTGAGGACTCAAAACAGGAGGACTACTACGAATCTTCTTGTTTTCCTCGGTCAGTCGCCGAATCTCCATCTTCGCCATCCTCAATTCTTCCTTAAGCTGTTGGTAAAGTTGCTCGATGGAGGGCATCTTGCTTCAATTCGTAGAGAGCGCGCAAACAGGTCTTCACAGAACTAAGTACACGTCACCACTGAGCTAAGTACACGTCACCACTGAGCTAAGTACACGTCACCACTCGTTAGCTTCAGAATGATTTTGGCGAAATTATTACATACACAAATTTTCGCTTGTCCTATATGGCAAGATGAACTTTGCTATTTAAGCCAAGATCGCAAGTTCTGCCTATTCGGCACGACATATATATATAATATAAATATATATTATATATATATATATATATATATATAATATATATATATATATATATATATATATAAATGCAATAAGATCACAGTAAACAGGTGATTTTCAGAATATGCAAAACAACCACTCTGAAAGAATAGTAGTAATTCCAAGCGCTTTCGTGACTACTCACATTACAAGGAACTATATATAGTTCCTTGATAATGTGAGTAGTCACGAAAGCGCTTGGAATTTCTCTATTCTTTCAGAGTGGTTGTTTTGCATATTTATATATATATATATATATATATTATATATATATATATATATATATATATAATATATATATACATACGAAGAAATCATTTATCTTAGGAATATACACCGTGTGTATGTGTGTGTGTGTGTGTGTGTGTGTGTGTGTGTGTGTGAATTATGCATCAGCTTCTGTAAATGCTCATTTGCATAGGCTTAAATATCCCTCTGCATGACACCGCCAGTCATAGTTTAGTGGATCATACATCACGGCGTATGATCCCTGGAATGATGCCCTTGATCATGCTGGTTGTGTATGATAGTCATGGTGGTGATACTGGTGGTGTATGATAGTCATGGTGGTGATACTGGTGGTGTATGATAGTCATGGTGGTGATACTGGTGGTGTATGATAGTCATGGTGGTGATACTGGTGGTGTATGATAG
>NC_069412.1:72004916-72020672 GCF_026875155.1 Cherax quadricarinatus | reverse complement strand
CCAACTTAAATCCCCAGCATTGTTCTGATATCTGTGGTAAGATGTTAAATAATCTGGTCCAGGATGTTGATACAGTGTTTCTTCCTGGCCCACTGCGCCCGGTTTTCACTGGAAATTATTCTGCACTTCCCCCATATCTCTCACTCCAGTATGTTTACGGCAGTGTGTAGATTTGGGACCAAGCCCTCGATCCCTTCCAGGTATATAATTATCATTTTACTCTCTCTCCTCCGCTCCAGTAGAAACATGTTCAAGACTTGAAGGCGTTCCCAGTAATTAAAAGCTTGACTGCTCAGTGTGGGCCTTTAAACGACTCGTATTTGTTCCAGTCGGATATTTCCCTGAACGGGCCGTCAACACTGAGCAGGTAACAGGTAACCTCCAGAAACCTAAAGGGTAACCTCCAGGTAACCCAGGTTTTCCAGGTAATATTCTAAACAGGACATAGTGATTGAAGTGTCACCATTATTCCCCTAGTTTTGAAAGTTCTCTGCGACACAGTTCCCAATCAAAGATTTGTTAACTTATACCACAAATTAAGAAAATCCGGACTTCACCTACGAAACAGACTACGCAAAAATTAAATTATTAGAAGACAGGGAAGGACATTCCCTTTTGAGAGGTGGGTGTGTGAGGAAAGGGAAGACCGTGGTTTGGTAAGGAAGAGAAGTGAGGGAAGGTGAGGGAGGGAGGCGTCCCTCAAGGCCAGTCCAGGACCACCTCATTTTGGGTCAGTACGGCACTGATCTTGAGGGAAGCAGAGAGCCTCTCCCCCCTTCTCTCTCTCTCTCCGTGTGAACATGAACACGTTTCCAGTGATGATGTTGTACTGAACACGTCTCCCCGGAGGAGATATCTCCGTGTGGACCGTGTTAGGGTGAGAGAGGTGTGTTGAGCTCCATATGCGGTCTCCGGCCATCACACCAGCGCAATGCTTTAGTAGCGATGGGTTGAAAACTGTACCAATGTTGTGTTGTAATGGGTGTTGTGATGGGGTGTTGTGTTGTGATGGTGTTGTGATGGTGTTGCAAAGTAGTGGTGATAGTACCATGACCAGACTTATGTTCAGACGCCTAGTCCCACAACCAGTCAGTATGTGACTGGCTCACATTAGGTGAGTGCTTTAGGTGAGGGGGTTGAGTAGGAGCAAAGGGCCAGTACCCGACTAGTGCGGGGAAAAATGCTGTCTTCTGGCTTATACACTCGGCCACCCATGCATAGCAAGCTTATCCTCCCACCAGTAAGGGTACCTCCACCAGTCCCAGGTATCCTCCCATACCAGTACAGGTCCTCCCACACCAGTCCCAGGTATCCTCCACCAGTACAGGTATCTCCCAAACAGTACCAGGTACCTCCACCACAGTACCAGGGTATCCTCCCACACCATTCCAGTATCCTCCCCCCAGTCCCAGGTATCCTCCCACACAGTACCGGGTTTTCCTCCCACCGTCTAGGTATCTCCCCCCCAAAATACCAGGTATCCTCCACAAGTACCAGGTACCTCCACCAGTACCAGGTATCTCCCAACTGTACAGGTATCTCCAACCTTCCCAGGTAGCTCCACCACCAGTACCAGGTATCCTCCCCCCAGTTACCAGGTACTCCCACCACCAGTACCAGGTACCCTCCACCACAGTCAGGTTCCTTCCACCACCAGTACAGGTATCCTCCCACCCCCAAAGTTCAGGTATCCCCACCACAGTACCAGGTATCCTCCCCACCAGTACAGGTATCCTCCAAACCACATTACCAGGTACTCCCACCAGTACCAGGTATCCTCCCACCGACCAGGTTTCCTCCCCACAGTACCAGGTATCCTCCCACCGAAACAGGATCCTCCCACCACCAGTACCAGGTATCACTCCACCGTACAGGTTATCTCCACCACCAGTACAGGTATTCCCACCACAGTCCCAAGGTATCCTTCCCACACCAGTCCCAGGTATCCTTCCACACCGTACCAGGTTACTCCACCACCAGTAACAGGTATCCTCCACCACAGTACCGGGTATCCTTCCACCACCAGCCCAGGTATTTTCCACCACAGTACGGTATCCTCCACACCAGTACCGGTATCCCCACACGGACAGGTATCCTCCCCCCGTACCGGGGATCTCCCACCTCCAGTACCAGTTAACCTCCCCCCATACCAGGACCCTCCCACCACCATTACAGGTATCCTCCCCCCACCAGTACCAGGTATCCTCCCCCACAATCCAGGTTTCTCCTTTCACAGTACCAGGTTTCTCCCCCACCAGTACCAGGTTCCTCCCACACCAGTACCAGGTATCCTCCCCACCGTACCAGGTATCCTCCACCCCGTACCGGGATCCTTCCACCACCAGTACCAGGTTATCCTTCCCACCACCAGTACCAGGTATCCTCCACCACAGTCCGGGGGTTATCCCCCCAAAACCAGTACCAGGTATCCTTCCACACCAGTACCAGGTTAACCTTCCCACACCAGTACATGAAATCCTCCCCCACCAGTACCAGGTATCCCCCACCACGGTACAGGTACCTCCCACCACCAGTAAAAAGGTACTCCCACCACCAGTACCAGGTATCCTCCCCACCGTACCGGGTAATCCCACCACCATTACCAGGTACCTCCACCACCAGTACCGGTATCCTCCCACCACGTACCAGGTTTTCCCATCACAGTCAGGAAATCCTCCCACCACAGTACCAGGTACCCTCCACCACAGTACCAGGTACTCCCATCACAGTCGGTATCTCCCCCACCAGTACCAGGTTTCCCCAAACCAGTACCAGGTTTCTCTCACACCACTACCAGGATTCCCACCACACAAGTACCGGGGTATCCTACCACCACCATTTCCACGTATAATCCATCACCAGTTACCAGTTATCCTCCCCCCAGTACCGGTATCCTCCACCACAGTATCATGATCCTCCTTCACCAGTACCAGGTATCCTCCCACCCAGTACGGGGTATCCTCCACACCAGTACCAGGTATCTCCTCACCACCGTACCAGGTATCTACCCACCAGTTCAGTACCTCCCACACCAGTTCCAGGTATTCTCCCCCCAAAGTACCAGGTTCTCCACCACCAGTACCAGGTTCCCCACCAGTACCAGGTATCCCCCCCAACCAGTACAGGTATCCCCCCACACCAGTCCCGGGTTATCGGCCCACCACCAGTACCGGTATCGTGCCACCCCGTACCGGTTCCTCCACCATCAGTACCAGGTTCTCCACCCCCAGTACCAGGGTATCCTCCACCACAAGTACCAGGTTCTCCCCAACCAGTACCAGGTATCCTCCCACCACTTACAGGTATCCTACACCAGTACAGGTATCCTCCACCACCAGTACAGGTATCCTACCACCAGTAACAGGTTCTCCCACCACCAGTACGGTATCCCCACCACCGTACAGGTATTTAAACACAGTCAGGTTCTGCCACACCAGTACCAGGTTATCCTCCCACCACCAGTACCAGGTATCCTACACCACCATTTCCAAGGTATTCTACCACCAGTACAGGTTCTACCCCCGGGGACCAGGTATCCTACCACCAGTACCAGGTATCCCACCACCATTACCAGGTATCCTACTACCAGTACCAGGTATCCCACCACCAGTACCAGGTATCCTACCACCAGTACCAGGTATCCTACCACCGGTACCAGGTATCCTACCACCAGTACCAGGTATCCCACCACCATTACCAGGTATCCTACCACCAGTACCAGGTATCGCACCACCAGTACCAGGTATCCCACCACCAGTACCAGGTATTCTACCACCAGTACCAGGTATCCCACCACCGGTACCAGGTATCCTACCACCAGTACCAGGTATCCCACCACCATTACCAGGTATCCTACCACCAGTACCAGGTATCCCACCACCAGTACCAGGTATCCCACCACCAGTACCAGGTATTCTACCACCAGTACCAGGTATCCCACCACCGGTACCAGGTATCCAAACCACCAGTACCAGGAAATCCCACCACCATTACCAGTATCCTACCACCAGTACCAGGTATCCCACCACCAGTCCCAGTATCCACCACCAGTACCAGGTATTCTACCACCAGTACCAGGTATCCCACCACCGGTACCAGGTATCCTACCACCAGTACCAGGTATCCTACCACCAGTACCAGGTATCCCACCACCAGTACCAGGTATCCTACCACCAGTACCAGGTATCCCACCACCGGTACCAGGTATCCTACCACCAGTACCAGGTATCCCACCACCAGTACCAACCCCCCCCTACCTACCAGAACCAGGTATCCCACCACCATTACCAGGTATCCTACCTCCAGTACCAGGTATCCCACCACTATTACCAGGTATCCTACCACCAGTACCAGGTATCCCACCACCAGTACCAGGTATCCTACCCAGTACCAGGTACCCCACCACCGGTACCAGGAAATCCTACCACCAGTACCAGGTATCCCACCACCAGTACCAGGTATCCTACCACCAGTACCAGGTATCCCACCACCATTACCAGGTATCCTACCTCCAGTACCAGGTATCCCACCACCATTACCAGGTATCCTACCACCAGTACCAGGTATCCCAAGACCATTACCAGGTACCCTACCACCAGTACCAAAAAACCCACCACCTTTTACCAGGTATCCTACCACCAGTACCAGTATCCCACCACCAGTACCAGGTATCCACCACCAGTACCAGGTTCCCACCACCGTACAGGTATCCTACCACCAGTACCAGGTATCCCACCACCGGTACCAGGAAATCCTACCACCAGTACCAGGTACCCCACACCATACCAGGTATCCTACCACCAGTACCAGGTATCCCACCACCATTACCAGGTATCCTACCACCAGTACCAGGTATCCCACCACCATTACCAGGTATCCTACCACCAGTACCAGGTATCCCACCACCAGTACCAGGTATCCCACCACCAGTACCAGGTATCCTACCACCAGTACCAGGTATCCCAACCAGTACCAGTTATCCTACCACCAGTACCCAGGTAACCCACCACCAGTACCAGGTATCCTACCACCAGTACCATGTATCCCACCACCAGTACCAGGTATCCCACCACCAGTACCAGGTATCCCACCACCAGTACCAGGTACCCCACCACCAGTACCAGGTATCCTCCCAAACCAGTACAGGTTATCCTACCACCAGTACCAGGTATCCCACCACCATTACCAGGTATCCTACCACCAGTACCAGGTATCCCACCACCAGTACCAGGTATCCCACCACCAGTACAGTATCCCCCCCACCAGTACCAAGTATCCTACCACCATACCAGGTTATCCCACCACCAGTACCAGGTATCCCCACCAGTACCAGGTATCCCACCACCAGACCAGGTATCCACCACCAGTACCAGGTTCCTACCACCAGTACCAGGTATCCCACCACCATTACCAGGTATCCTACCACCAGTACCAGGTATCCCACCACCAGTACCAGGTATCCTACCACCAGTACCAGGTATCCCACCACCAGTACCAGGTATCCTACCACCAGTACCAGGTATCCCACCACCATTTACCAGGTTCCCACCCCAGTACCAGGTATCCACCACCATACCGGGGATCCCACCACCAGTACCAGGTACCCTTACCACCAGTCCCAAGGTATCCCACCACCAGTACCAGGAATCCTACCACCAGTACCAGGTATCCCCACCACCAGTACCAGGTATCCCACCACCAGTACCAGGTATCCTACCACCAGTACCAGGTATCCCACCACCAGTACCAGGTATCCAAACCACCGTACCAGGTATCCCACCACCAGTACCAGGTATCCTACCACCAGTACCAGGTATCCTACCACCAGTACCAGGTATCCCACCACCAGTACCAGGTATCCCACCACCAGAAACCAGGTATCCTACCACCAAAACCAGGTATCCTACCCACCAGTACCAGGTATCCAAACCACGTACCAGGTACCCCACCACCATAACCGGGTATCCCACCACCAGTACCAGGATCCTACCACCAGTACCAGGTATCCTCCCACCAGTACCAGGTATCCTCCCCACCAGTACCAGGTATCCTACCACCAGTACCAGGTATCCTACCACCAGTACCAGGTATCCAAACCACCAGTACCGGGTTTATCCCACCACCAGTACCAGGTATCCTACCACCAGTACCAGGTATCCTACCACCAGTACCAGGTACCCACCACCAGTACCGGGTTTAATCCTACCACCAGTACCGGGTATCCTACCACCAGTACCAGGTATCCCACCACCAGTACCGGGTACCTACCACCATACCAGGAACCCACCACCAGTACCAGGTATCCTACCACCAGTACCAGGTATCCCACCACCAGTACCAGGTATCCTACCACCAGTACCAGGTATCCTACCACCAGTACCAGGTATCCCACCACCAGTACCAGGTATCCTACCACCAGTACCAGGTATCCCACCACCAGTACCAGGTATCCTACCACCAGTACCAGGTATCCCACCACCAGTACCAGGTATCCTACCACCAGTACCAGGTACCCTACCCACCAGTACCAGGTATCCTACCACCAGTACCAGGTATCCCACCACCAGTACCAGGTATCCCACCACCAGTACCAGGTATCCTACCACCAGTACCAGGTATCCTACCACCAGTACCAGGTATCCCACCACCGTACCAGGTATCCTCCACCATTTAACAGGTATCCTACCACCAGTACCAGGTATCCACCACCAGTACCAGGTATCCTACCACCAGTACCAGGTATCCCACCACCAGTACCAGGTATCCTACCACCAGTACCAGGTATCCTGTATTACACTGTGAGTGTTGTGTTAGTGTGCTGTGTGTCGTTGTTGTCGTTGTTGTCGTTGTTGTCGTTGTTTGTCGTTGTTGTCGTGTTGTCGTTGTTGTCGTTGTTGTCGTTGTTGTCGTTGTTGTCGTTGTTGTTTGGTCAACACAAAGACTTCGTCAAGGTTATTACAAATATTCTGATGTGTGTGTGTGTGTGGGTGTGTAGTGTGTGTGTGTGTGTGTGTGTGTGGTGTGTGTGTGGTGTGTGTGTGTGTGTGTAGTGTGTGTGTAGTGTGTGTAGTGTGTGTGTGTTTTGGGGGTGTTGTTTGTGTGTGTGTGTTTGTGTTTTTCAGTATTTAAATCAGAATGTACGTTTGGAATTATGTGTATATTCACTGGGGGAAGAGAGCGGGAGAGAGAGGTGAGAACTCCAGCTCCTGGTCTCAGCAGCACCCAGGAAGGTACTACCGTCGTAATTTATGCGAGTGTGAGAAAGAAACCAGTAAATAATCTGCACTCTGGCAGTTTATTTATAAATAAATGTAACAACCAGGGGGGAAGAGGGAACGATAGCTTGGCCTTCCTTCTTGCAACCGACCATTATCGGGGAACTTGCCCCCTTTTTAAAAAAAATTTAATAGAAAGTCCAAGACATTCTTCACAGGAACGTTATTCCCTTGATGCAAGTTTCCGGGACGATGGGGTTTTCATTGAAAAAAAGAAAGGCTAGAGCTGTGGGTTTTCAACTCTCCCCGTGGTTTAAAATATAAAAATTAATTTTATTAATATATATTTATATATTTTTATTTTATTTATATATATATATATAAAAAATTTTTATTGGAGAGAGAGAGAGAGAGAAGAGAGGGAGAGAGAGGGGAGAGAGAGAGAGAGCATCCGTGACTGTAAAAAGGAGAGTGCTGTTGCTGTTTGACAGAAATCGTGAAAATTTTTCCCGAGAAAAATTTTGGGGGGTTGTTTTTCACCCAGAACTGTGATTCACCGGGGTGGTACCTGCACTCTGAGTTTTTTGTCGGCCAGAATGTGGTCACCAGCTAAAAGTCCTGCAGTCTGGTTGTTGTCGCCAGAACTGTGAGTCCCAGGCTGAGTCCCTGCACTGAGTTGTTGTCGGGCAAAAAGTGAGTCACCAGGCTGTGACCTGCCTCTGGTTGTTGTCACCCAAACTGTGATTCACCAGGCTAGTCCCTGCACTGATTTGTCAGCCAAAACGTGGTCCCAGGCGAGTACCGCACTTGAGTTTTGTCAGCCAAAAACGGAGTCACCAGGTGAGTCCCTGCACTCTGAGTTGTTGTCAGCCAAACTGGAGTCCCCAGGGGGTACCTGCACCTGAGTTGTTGTGGGCCAGAACTGGGTCCCCCAGGGAGTACCTGCACTCTGAGTTGTTGTCAGCCGAACTGTGAGCACGGCTGAGAAAACCTCGTCTGAGTTGTTGTCAGCCAGAACTGTGAGCACCAGGTGAGTACCTCATCTAGTTGTTGTCGGCCAGAACTGTGAGTCACCAGGCGAGTACCTGCACTTGAGTTGTTGTCAGGCAGAACTGTGATTCCCCAGGTGAGTCCCTGCATCTGATTTGTTGTCAGCCAGAACTGTGAGTCCCCAGGCGGTACCTGCATCTGAGTGTTGTCGGCCAAACTGTGATTCACCAACAGATACATGACTTGATTGTTGTCAGCCAGAACTGGAGTCCCCGGGCTGATACCTCCCTTTTGAGTTGTTGTCGGCCAGAACTTGAGCACCAGCTGATTTCCTCACTCGAGTTTTTGTGAACCAGAATGGGTCCCCGGCGAGTACGTGACTCTGGTTGTTGTCAGCCAAAAATGTGGTCACCGGCGGGGTACCTGCCTTGATTTGTTGTCAGCCAAAAATGTGAGTCACCAGGCTAGTACCTCCCTCTGATTTTGTTGTCACCCAAAAAAATGTGAGTCCCCAGGCTGATACCTGCACTTGGTGTTGTCAGAGAATGTGATCCCAGGTGAGTACCTGCACGCTGAGTTTTTTGTCACCCCAGAACTGTGAGCACCAGGCTGATAACCTGCATCTGAGTTGTCAGCCAAACTGGAGTCACCAGGTGAGTACCTGCACTCTGAGTTATTGTCGCCAGAACTGTGAGTCCCCAGGTGGTACCTGCATCTGCTTTGTTGTCGCCAGAATGTGGTCCCAGGCTGAGTACCTGCACTCTGAGTTGTTGTGGGCCAGAACTGTGATTCCCCAGGCTGATCCCTCACTCTGATTTTGTCACCCCAAATGTGAGTTCACCAGGTTTAGAACCTGCCTCTGAGTTGTTGTCAGCCAGACTTGGTCACCGGGTGAGAAACCTGCCTCTGAGTTTTTTGTCAGCCAAAAACTGTGAGTCACCAGGCTGAGTTCCTCACTCTGATTTTGTCAGCAAACTGTGATTCCCCCAGGGATTTCCCTGCACTTGGTTGTTGTCAGCCAAAAACTTGTTTACCGGGCGAGTCCCTGCACTCGATTGTTGTCAGCCAGAATGGAACCAGGCTGAGTACCTGCCTCTGAGTTGTTGGGGCCCAGAAACTGTGATTACCAGGCGAGTACCTGCACTCTGAGTTGTTGTCACAAACTGTGAGTCACCAGGCTGAGTTTCTGCCTCTGATTTGTTGTCACCCCAAAAACTGTGATTCCCAGGTGGTACCTGCACTCTGAGTTGTTGTCAGCCAAACTGTGAGTCACCAGGGTGAGTCCGCACTCTGGTTGTCAGCCAGAACTGTGAGTCCCGGGCTGAGTAACTGCACCTGGTTGTACCCGCTGTAGTAACAGGCTGATACCTGCACTCTATTATTGCAGCCAGAAACTGTGAGTCACCAGGCTGAGTACCTGCACTCTGAGTTGTTGTCAGCCAGAACTGTGAGTCACCAGGCTGATACCTGCACTTGAGTTGTTGTCACCCAAAACGTGGTCACCAGGCTGATCCTCACTCTGAGTTGTTGTAGCCAAAAACTGGAGTCACCAGGCAGTCCTGCACTTGAGTTGTTGTCAGCCAAAAACTGTGATCACCGGGCTGAGTCCCTGCCCTTAGTTTCAGCCAAAAACTGTGAGTCACCGGGCTGAGTACCTGCACCTAGTTGTTGTGAGCCAGAACTTGAGTCCCCAGGCTGAGTACCTGCACTTTAGTTGGTAGCCAAAATGTGAGTCACCAGGCGAGTCCCGATCTGAGTTTTTGCAGCCAGAACTGTGGTCACCAGGCTGAGTACCTGCCTTTGGTTGTTGTGGGCCCAAATGTGAGTCCCCAGGCTGCGTTCTGCACTTGAGTTGTTGTCAGGAGAACGGGATCACCAGGCTGAGTCCCTGCACTCTGATTGTTGTCGCAGAACTGTAGTCACCGGCTGGTTCCTGCCTTGGTTGTTGTCGCCGAACGTGAGTTACCAGGCTGTTACCTGCATCTGAGTTGTTGTCGGCCAGAACTGTAGTTCCAGGTGTGACCTGCACTTTGGTTGTTACTGTTACTCTTGTCTTATACTTAAACTACCCGTTTGTAAGTTAAACTACCGTCTTTATGGGTTTAACTGCCGTCTTGTAGGTTTAACTCCCCGCTTGTAGTTTTAATGCCCGTTTGTAGGTTAATCCCCGTCTTGTGGTTTAACTCCCCGTCTTGTGGGTTTAACTGCCCGTCTTGTAGGTTTAAAAAACGCCGTCTTGTAGGTTTAACTGCCCGTCTTGTAGGTTTAACTGCCCGTCTTGTAGGTTTAACTGCCCGTCTTGTAGGTTTAACTGCCCGTCTTGTAGGTTTAAACTGCCCGTCTTGTAGGTTTAACTACCCGTCTTGTAGGTTTAACTGCCCGTCTTTTAGGTTTAACTGCCCGTCTTTTAGGTTTAACTGCGCGTTTTTTTAGGTTTAACTGCCCGTCTTGTAGGTTTAACTGCCCGTCTTTTAGGTTTAAACTGCCCGTCTTGAAAGGTTTAACTGCCCGTCTTGTAGGTTTAACTGCCCGTCTTGTAGGTTTAACTGCCCGTCTTGTAGGTTTAAACTGCCTGCATCAGAAATTCGATGTATTTCAACCCTGAATTACCTGTATATTTTTACAAGAACCATTTCGAGTGCTGGAAAGTGTTGGAAGGTATTTCTGCCCGTGTTCCGCCTCCGTCTCGTGAATATTTCACTAACCCTTGGGTAGCTGTTTAAGTCTTGGAGCACTTAGTGAGGGACTCTTCTCGGAATTCTGTTTGAGGGCGAGTGTAGTGCCTCCATACTTAATGAGGAGTGAGTACCACACTGCCTTACCCAAGCTAATGTGCCCAAGTTGTGTGGTGGGCATGAATTAGCAGCCACTGCTTCGCCACGACTTAAGTTTGTGGCTGGTTAAGTTGGGTTGGTCGTGGTGCTAGCCTGCGGGGTGGTGGGACTTGGGTGGTGGCGGTGGGGAGGTCGTCAGGGATGGTGGTAGTGGGTAGGTGGTCAGGGATGGTGGTAGTGGGGAGGTCGTCAGGGATGGTGGTAGTGGGTAGGTGGTCAGGGATGGTGGTAGGGGGAGGTCGTCAGGGATGGTGGTAGTGGGGAGGTGGTCAGGGATGGTGGTAGTGGGGGGGTGGTCGGGGATGGTGGTAGGGGGACAGGTTGTCAGGATGGTGGTAGTGGACAGGTGTCGGGGTTTGATGGTAGTGGACGGGTTTTGTCAGGGATGGTGGTAGTGGACAGGTTGTCAGGGAGGGTGGTAGTGGACAGGTTGCAGGGATGGTGGTAGTGGACAGGTTTTGTCAGGGATGGTGTAGTGGACAGGTTGTCAGGGATGGTGGTAGTGGACAGGTTGTCGGGGAAAGGGTGGTAGTGGACAGGTTGTAAAGGGATGGTGGTAGGACAGGTTGTCAGGGATGGTGGTAGTGGACAGGTTGTCAGGGATGGTGGTAGTGGACAGGTTGTCAGGGATGGTGGTATGGACAGGTTGTCAGGGAGGGTTTGGTAGTGGACAGGTTGTCAGGGATGGTGGTAGTGGGGAGGTGGTCAGGGATGGTGGTAGTGGACAGGTTGTCAGGGATGGTGGAGTGGACAGGTTGTCAGGATGGTGGTAGTGGACAGGTTGTCGGGGATGGTGGTAGTGGACAGGTTGTCAGGGATGGTGGTAGTGGACAGGTTGTCAGGGATGGGGTAGTGGACAGGTTGTCAGGGATGGTGGTAGTGGGGAGGTGGTCAGGGATGGTGGTAGTGGACAGGTGTCAGGGATGGTGGTAGTGGACAGGTTGTCAGGGATGGTGGTAGTGGACAGGTTGTCAGGGATGGTGGTAGTGGACAGGTTGTCAGGGATGGTGGTAGTGGACAGGTTGTCAGGGATGGTGGTAGTGGACAGGTTGTCAGGGATGAGGTAGTGGACAGGTTGTCAGGGATGGTGGTAGTGACAGGTTGTCAGGGATGGTGGAAAGTGGACAGGTTGTCAGGGATGGTGGTATGGACAGGTTGTCAGGGATGGTGGTAGTGGACAGGTTGTCAGGGATGGTGGTAGTGGACGGGTTGTCAGGGATGGTGGTAGTGGACGGGTGTCAGGGATGGGTGGTAGTGGACAGGTTGTCAGGGATGGTGGTAGTGGACAGGTTGTCAGGGATGGTGGAAGTGGACGGGTTTGTCAGGATGGGGGGTAGTGGACAGGTTGTCAGGGATGGTGGTAGTGGACAGGTTTGTCAGGGATGGTGGTAGTGGGGAGGTGGTCAGGGATGGTGGTAGTGGACAGGTTGTCAGGGATGGGGTAGTGGACGGGTTGTCAGGATGGTGGTATTGGAAGGTTGTCAGGGATGGTGGTAGGGGACAGGTTGTCAGGATGGTGGTAGTGGACAGGTTGTCAGGGATGGTGGTAGTGACAGGTTGTCAGGGATAGTGGTAGTGGGGGGGTTGTCAGGGATGGTGGTAGTGGACAGGTTGTCAGGGATGGTGGTAGTGGACAGGTTGTCAGGGATGGTGGTAGTGGACAGGTTGTCAGGGATGGTGGTAGTGACAGGTTGTCAGGGAGGGTGGTAGTGGACAGGTTGTCGGGGATGGGGGTAGTGGACAGTGTCAGGGATGGTGGTAGGGGACAGGTTGTCAGGGATGGTGGTAGTGGGGAGGTGGTCAGGGATGGTGGTAGTGGACAGGTTGTCAGGGATGGTGGTAGTGGACAGGTTGTCAGGGATGGTGGTAGTGGACAGGTTGTCAGGGATGGTGGTAGTGGACAGGTTGTCAGGATGGTGGTAGGGGAAACAGGTTGTCAGGGATGGTGGTAGTGGGGAGGTGGTCAGGGATGGTGGTAGTGGACAGGTTGTGGGATGATGGTAGTGGACGGGTTTTGTCAGGGATGGTGGTAGTGGACGGGTTTGTCAGGGATGGTGGTAGTGGACGGGTTGTCAGGGATGGTGGTAGTGGACAGGTTGTCAGGGATGGTGGTAGTGGACGGGTTGTCGGGGATGGTGGTAGTGGACAGGTTGTCAGGATGGTGGTAGTGGGGAGGTTGTCAGGGATGGGGGTAGTGGACAGGTTGTCAGGGATGGTGTAGTGGACAGGTTGTCAGGGATGGTGGTAGGGGACAGGTTGTCAGGGATGGGGTAGTGGGGAGGTTGTCGGGGATGGGGGTATGGACAGGTTGTCAGGGATGTTGGTATGGACAGGTTGTCAGGGATGGTGGTAGTGGGGAGGTGGTCAGGGATGGGGGTAGTGGACAGGTTGTCAGGGATGGTGGTAGTGGGGGTTGTCAGGGATGGTGGTAGTGGACAGGTTGTCAGGGATGGTGGTAGTGGACAGGTTTCAGGGATGGTGGTAGGGACAGGTTGTCAGGGATGGTGGTAGTGGGGAGGTTGTCAGGGATGGGTGGTAGTGGACAGGTTGTCGGGGATGGGGGTAGTGGACAGGTTGTCAGGGATGGTGGTAGTGGGACAGGTTGTCAGGATGGTGGTAGTGGACAGGTTGTCGGGGATGGTGGTAGTGGACAGGTTGTCAGGGATGGTGGTAGTGGACAGGTTGTCAGGGATGGTGGTAGTGGACAGGTAATCAACAGGTCACCCAGTGTACCTGGTGTACTCTGGAGTGTACCTGGTGTACTCTGGGGTGTACCTGGTGTACTCTGGGTGTACTGGTGTACTCTGGAGTGTACCTGGTGTACTCTGGAGTGTACCGGGTGAAACTCTGGAGTGTACCTGGTGTACTCTGGGTGTACCGGGTGTACTCTGGGGTGTACCTGTTGTACTCTGGGGTGTACCGGTGTACTCTGGGGTGTACCTGGGTACTCTGGAGTGTACCTGGTGTACTCTGGAGTGTACCTGGTGTACTCTGGAGTGTACCTGGTGTACTCTGGAGTGTACCTGGTGTACTCTGGGGTGTACCTGGTGTACTCTGGAGTGTACCTGGTGTACTCTGGAGTGTACCTGGTGTACTCTGGAGTGTACCTGGTGTACTCTGGGGTGTACCTGGTGTACTCTGGGGGTACCTGGTGTACTCTGGAGTGTACCTGGTGTACTCTGGGGTGTACCTGGTGAAACTCTGGAGTGTACCTGGTGTACTCTGGGGTGTACCTGGTGTACTCTGGAGTGTACCTGGTGTACTCTGGAGTGTACCTGGTGTACTCTGGAGTGTACCTGGTGTACTCTGGATGTACCTGGTTACTCTGGGGTGTACCTGGTGTACTCTGGAGTGTACCTGTGTACTCTGGAGTGTACCTGGTGTACTCTGGAGTGTACCTGGTGTACTCTGGAGTGTACCTGGTGTACTCTGGATGTACCTGGTGTACTCTGGAGTGTACCGGGTGTACTCTGGGGTGTACCTGGTGTACTCTGGAGTGTACCGGTGTACTCTGGAGTGTACCTGGTGACTCGGGGGTACCTGGTGTACTCGGGGGTGTACCTGGTGTACTCTGGAGTGTACCTGGTGTACTCTGGAGTGTACCGGGTGTACTCGGAGGTACCTGGTGTACTCTGGAGTGTACCTGGTGTACTCTGGAGTGTACCTGGTGTACTCTGGAGTGTACCTGGTGTACTCTGGGGTGTACCCTGGTGTACCTCTGGAGTGTACCTGGTGTACTCTGGGTGTACCCTTGGTGTACTCTGGGGTGTACCTGGTGTACTCTGGAGTGTACCTGGTGTACTCTGGAGTGTACCTGGTGTACTCTGGGTGTACCTGGTGTACTCTGGAGTGTACCGGGGTTTACTCGGGAGTGTACCTGGTGTACTCTGGAGTGTACTGTGTACTCTGGATGTACCTGGTGTACTCTGGGGTGTACCTGGTGTACCCCTGGGGTGTACCTGGTGTACTCTGGGGTGTACCTGGTGTACTCTGGAGTGTACCTGGGTACTCTGGATGTACCTGGTGACTCTGGAGTGTACCTGGTGTACTCTGGAGTGTACCGGGTGTACTCTGGGGTGTACCTGGTGTACTCTGGAGTGTAACCTGGTGAAACTCTGGGGTGTACCTGGTGTACTCTGGGGTGTACCTGGTGTACTCTGGAGTGTACCTGGTGTACTCGGGGGTGTACCTGGTGTACCTGGGGTGTACCTGGTGTACTCTGGAGTGTACCTGGTGTACTCTGGGGTGTACCTGGTGTACTCTGGAGTGTACCTGGTGTACTCTGGAGTGTACCTGGTGTACTCTGGAGTGTACTGGTGTACTCTGGAGTGTACCTGGTGTACTCTGGAGTGTACCTGGTGTACTCTGGAGTGTACCTGGTGTACTCGGAGTGTACCTGGTGTACTCGGGGTGTACCTGGTGTACTCTGGAGTGTACCTGGTGTACTCGGGAGTGTACCTGGTGTACTCTGGGAGTGTACCTGGTGTACTCTGGAGTGTACCTGGTGTACTCTGGAGTGTACCTGGTGTACTCTGGAGTGTACCTGGTGGACTCTGGAGTGTACCTGGTGTACTCTGGAGTGTACCTGGTGTACTCTGGAGTGTACCTGGTGTACTCTGGGGTGAAACCTGGTGTACTCTGGAGTGTACCTGGTGTACTCTGGAGTGTCCTGGTGTACTCTGGAGTGTACCTGGTGTACTCTGGAGTGTACCTGGTGT
>NC_069412.1:71965116-71999416 GCF_026875155.1 Cherax quadricarinatus | reverse complement strand
AAATTTAATTAATTATTAAAATTAATAATTTAAAATAAATAAAAAAAATAAAAATAATTCAAAAACTAGTCCCAGAGTAAGGGATATTCCTACGAGAGATTTAAGGGAAATCGCCCTGACGACACTGGAGACGGGAGTAGGGAGACATGATAACGACATTCAAATTACTGAGGAATTGACAAGTGGACAAAGAAGATTTAAGACATAAGCACACGGGAACAGTTGAAGTAAAGACACAGATAATCAAAGGATGTTAGGAAGTATTTCTTCAGCCACAGAGTATCAGGAAGGAAATAGTTTGGAACGATGTAGTGGAGGCAGGATCCTTTACATAGCTTTAAGAAAGGTATGGTAAACCATGGTTCAGGGAAAGTGACCTAGTAGAACATAAGAGGCGGGGCCGGGAAAGCTTGGCTCGCCCCTGAAACCTCAATAGGTGAGTACAACTAGGTGAGTACAACACACACACACACAACACACACACTCACACACACAACACACACACAACACACAACACACACACACACACACACACACACACCACAACAAAACACACAAGGCTGGCAAGAATAAACCCAAATCCCCCAAGCTTACTGCCTTTAAAGACGGTAATCCCATACATAACGACGGATTAATGGATTTATTAACATTTTCCCTGGATATTCAGCCGGGAAGATTTTCCTGATCATGTGAGGCTTCCAGGACAGTGCCTTGATGATGATGATGAAGGGATCTTGATCCCAGAAGTAGGAGTTACAGTTACCTTCAGTGAAGCAAGCATGATTACCTTACATTTATCAAGAGCTGTGAACCCTTTGCACTAATTATAATGGTAATAATAATAATGATAATAATAATAATAATAATAATAATAATAATAATAATTATAATAATAATTATAATATAATAATAATAATTTAAAAATAATAATAATTAATTATAATAATAAAATTATAATAATAATAATATAATAATAATTATAATAATAATAATAATAATAATAAAATAATCCCTAGAAACAGCTAAGTTCTTTTGGTTTTAAATTTAAACTTATACAATAGAATTATTATTTTATTATTCATTATTATTATTAAATTTTATTATTATTTTATTATTATTATTATTATTTTTTATTACTAATTTAATTTTAATTTTTTATTATTATTATTATATATATTTTATATTATTATTATTGTGGTTTACTCTGGTCATTATTATTTAATTGACTCAATTTAATGAATATCCTGGACTGTGTAACTTTCCCAATTCAATCACTAAGCATTACAGAACTTAGGTTGAGATATATTCAGGCCTTGTTAATGTGTATTTTAGTAATTTATATTACTACAGAATATATAATCCATGGTGTATTTCTCAGATATACATACTGAGTGAAATGTATATATATATATATTTTATATTTATATAAATAATATATATATATATAAAATTATTTTTTAATATATTAAATATATTTTAAATAATATATGTTGAGAGGCAGAACTCTGAAGCTTGGTTATACATAACAATAACACCATGTACATATTGTTCTGTCTTCGTAAAATAAACACGAAAGTTCATTCTTGTTCATCTCTCCTGCCTCATGTTGAAGTATGTTCAGCTCAAAATTTCGAAGGACCGGTTCGATGTGGTGGGGAAGGGGCGCTTACTCACTGTTCACCTACATAAGTAGGTACCGGGTGTTAGTAATTACACCTGCTGTCACTGTTCACCTAGCAGAAAATACCTGCGTGTTATCACCTTGCCCTGATGTTCCCATTCACCTACTTAAGTAGGTACCTGCGTCATGTAAACTTCCGTGGGCGCATCTGGGGAAAGTTTGTAACCCCCTCATTGTAAATAAGCCACACTAGTGTTTTTTCTTACTTATCCTGGTTATAACCACGGTTTTTAATAATCCCAGGGAAATATCCTTCTTCGGAAATAAATAATGCCGTTTAGTCTGTTATTGTCGGGAAAAGACCACTCTGAGACGGAGTCAAGTTTGTGGAGACCGTCTGGTCGAAGTGTTGGTATTTTTCTCTTACTAGTAATACATATGTCTCTCTCACTCATATATATATATAATAATATTATATAATATATAAATATAAAATTTTATTTTTAAAAATTATAAAATATATATAAAATATAATATAAATATATATTATATATATTATATATATATAATATATAATATATTAAAATTTTATATATATATATATATATTATATATATATTATATTATATATAATTTATTGTTTTGTCGTGTGTGTAGAGAGTGGGTGTAATGACGTGATTTTTAATATGGAATAAAAAGCTGGAGAGAGAGAGAGACAGACAGACAGAGAGAGGGGGAAGAGAGACAAAGAGAGATAGAGAGAGACAGAGAGAGACAGAGAGACAGACACAGACAGACAGAGAGAGAGACAGAGAGAGAGAGAGAGAGCGAGAGAAAGACAGAGAGAGAGAGACAGAGAGAGAGACAGACAGACAGAGAGAGAGACAGACAGACAGAGAGAGAGACAGACAGACAGAGAGAGAGAGTGGTTATGCTGGAGCCGGCTTTAAACTTACCAGAAATAGAACCTTCTGTACACACACGTGCAACAGAACGCACATGACAGCACACATACACACATATATATACACACTACCTCAGGGGAAGAGCAACACGTGTACTACCTCAGGGGAGGAGCAACACTTGAACTACCTCAGGGGAGGAGCAACACGTGAACTACCTCAGGGGAAGAGCAACACGTGAACTACCTCAGGGGAAGAGAAACACGTGAACTACCTCAGGGGAAGAGCAACACGTGAACTACCTCAGGGGAAGAGAAACACGTGAACTGCCTCAGGGGAAGAGCAACACGTGAACTACCTCAGGGGAAGAGCAACACGTGAACTACCTCAGGGGAAGAGAAACACGTGAACTACCTCAGGGGAAGAGAAACACGTGAACTACCTCAGGGAAGAGAAACACGTGAACTGCCTCAGGGGAGGAGCAACACGTGAACTACCTCAGGGGAAGAGCAACACGTGAACTATCTCAGGGGAAGAGAAACACATGAACTACCTCAGGGGAAGAGAAACACGTGAACTACCTCAGGGGAAGAGCAACATGTGAACTACCTCAGGGGAAGAGAAACACGTGAACTACCTCAGGGGAAGAGCAACACGTGAACTGCCTCAGGGGAAGAGCAACACGTGAACTACCTCAGGGGAAGAGCAACACGTGAACTACCTCAGGGGAAGAGAAACACGTGAACTACCTCAGGGGAAGAGAAACACGTGAACTACCTCAGGTTAAGAACAGCACTTGAACTACCTCAGGGGAAGAACAACAAGTAAACTACCTCAGGGGAAGAACAACAAGTGAACTACCTCAGGGGAAGAACAACAAGTGAACTACCTCGGGAAGAACAACAAGTGAACTACCCCAGGGGAACAACAGCAACAAGTGAACTATCCCAGGGGAACAACAACAACTGAGCTGCCTCAGGAGAACAACAAGTGAACTACCTCAGGGGAACAACAACAAGTGAACTACCTCAGGGGAACAATAACAACAGGTGAACTACCTCAGGGGAACAACAGCAACAAGTGAACTACCTCAGGGGAACAATAACAAGTGAACTACCTCAGTGGAACAATAACAACAGGTGAACTACCTAAGAGGAACAACAGCAACTACGTACAAGTGAACTACCTCAGGAGAACAACAACAACAACAAATGAAGTATCTCAGGGGAACAACGACAAATGACTACCTCAGGGGAACAACAACAACATGTGAACTACCTCAGGGGAACAACGACAAATGAACTACCTCAGGGGAACAACAACAACATGTGAACTACCTCAGGGGAACAACGACAACAACAACAAATGAACTACCTCAGGACAACAACAACAACAAATGAAGTACCTCAGGGGAACAACAACATGTGAACTACCTCAGGGGAACAACGACAAGTGAACTACCTCAGGGGAACAACAACATGTGAACTACCTCAGGGGAACAACGACAAGTGAACTACCTCAGGGGAACAAAAACAACAACAAATGAACTACCTCAGGGGAACAACAACAACAACAAATGAACTACCTCAGGGGAACAACAACAACAACAACAACAAATGAAGTACCTCAGGGGAACAACGACAAATGAACTACCTCAGGGGAACAACAACAACAAGTGAACTACCTCAGGGAACAACAACAAGTGAACTACCTCAGGGGAACAACAACAAGTGAACTACCTCAGGGGAACAACAACAACAAGTGAACTACCTCAGGGGAACAACAACAACAAGAAGTGAACTACCTCAGGGGAACAACAACAACAAGTGAACTACCTCAGGGGAACAACAACAAGTGAACTACCTCAGGGGAACAACAACAAGTGAACTACCTCAGGGGAACAACGACAAGTGAACTACCTCAGGGGAACAACAACAACAAGTGAACTACCTCAGGGGAACAACAACAACAAGTGAACTACCTCAGGGGAACAACAACAACAAGTGAACTACCTCAGGTGAACAACAACAACATCAAGTGAACTACCTCAGGGGAACAACAACACCAACAACAAGCGAACTACCTCAGGGGAACAACAACAACAAGTGAACTACCTCAGGGGAACAACAACAACAAGTGAACTACCTCAGGGGAACAACAACAAGTACAAGTGAACTACCTCAGGGGAACAACAAGTGAACTACCTCAGGGGAACAACGACAAGCTAACTACCTTAGGGGAACAACAACAACAAGTGAACTACCTCAGGGGAACAACAACAACAACAACAAGTGAACTACCTCAGGGGAACAACAACAACAACAAGTGAACTACCTCAGGGGAACAACAATAAGTGAACTACATCAGGGGAACAACGACAAGTGAACTACCTCAGGGGAACAACAACAACAACAAGTGAACTACCTCAGGGGAACAACAACAACAAGAAGTGAACTACCTCAGGGGAACAACAACAAGTGAAGTACCTCAGGGGAACAACAACAAGTGAACTACCTCAGGGGAACAACAACAAGTGAACTACCTCAGGGGAACAACAACAAGTGAACTACCTCAGGGGAACAACAACAACAAGTGAACTACCTCAGGGGAACAACAACAACAACAAGTGAACTACCTCAGGGGAACAACAAGTGAACTACCTCAGGGGAACAACAACAAGTGAGCTACCTCAGGGGAACAACAACAACAAGTGAACTACCTCAGGGGAACAACAACAACAACAAGTGAACTACCTCAGGGGAACAACAACAACAACAAGTGAACTACCTCAGGGGAACAACAACAACAACAAGTGAACTACCTCAGGGGAACAACAACAACAAGTGAACTACCTCAGGGGAACAACAAGTGAACTACCTCAGGGTAACAACAACAAGTGAACTACCTCAGGGGAACAACAACAAGTGAACTACCTGAGGGGAACAACAACAACAAGTGAACTACCTCAGGGGAATAACAACAACAAGTGAACTTCCTCAGGGGAACAACAACAACAACAACAACAAGTGAACTACCTCAGGGGAATAACAACAAGTGAACTACCTCAGGGGAACAACAACAACAACAAGTGAACTACCTCAGGGGAAAACAACAAAAAACAAGTGAACTACCTCAGGGGAACAACAACAGCAACAACAAGTGAACTACCTCAGGGGAACAACAACAACAACAAGTGAACTACCTCAGGGGATCAACAACAACAACAACAAGTGAACTACCTCAGGGGAACAACAACAAGTGAACTACCTCAGGGGAACAACAATAAGTGAACTACCTCAGGGGAACAACAACAAGTGAACTACCTCAGGGGAACAACAACAACAAGTGAACTACCTCAGGGGAACAACAACAACAGCAAGTGTACTACCTCAGGGGAACAACAACAACAACAAGTGAACTACCTCAGGGGAAGACAACAAACAAATTATTAAGAAATGCTTAATTGTAAATTTCTGGAAAACATTGAGCAAATTACTAATTTTTTTTGGTTTCTTTTAAAAAATTATATTTTAAATTAGTTACGGAACTCATTATTATTCTCTAATATTTTCCTAAAATATTAAACTAATTTTTAACTTGAGAATAACGTTCCGATACCTCAGTAAGGAATCGTTCAAGATACTGTACACCGTGTACGTCAGGGCCAACTGTACACCGTGTACGTCAGGGCCAACTGTACACCGTGTACGTCAAACCCAACTGTACACCGTGTACGTCAAACCCAACTGTACACCGTGTACGTCAGGGACAACTGTACACTGTGTACGTCAGGGCCAACTGTACACCGTGTACGTAGGGACAACTGACACCGTGTACGTCAGGGACAACTGCACACCGTGTACGTCAAACCCAACTGTACACCGTGTACGTCAGGGACAGCTGTACACCGTGTACGTTAGGGCCAACTGTACACCGTGTACGTCAGGGACAACTGTACACCGTGTACGTCAGGGCCAACTGTACACCGTGTACGTCAAGCCCAACTGTACACCGTGTACGTCAAGCCCAACTGTACACAGTGAACGTCAGGGCCAACTATACACCGTGTACGTCGGGCCAACTGGGACACCGTGTACGTCAGGGCCAACTGTAAAACCGTGTACGTCAGGGCCAACTGTACACCGTGTACGTCAAACCCAACTGTACACCGTGTACGTCAAACCCAACTGTACACCGTGTACGTCAGGGACAACTGTACACTGTGTACGTCAGGGCCAACTGTACACCGTGTACGTTAGGGACAACTGTACACCGTGTACGTCAGGGACAACTGTACACCGTGTACGTCAAACCCAACTGTACACCGTGTACGTCAGGGACAGCTGTAAAACCGTTTTACGTTAGGGCCAAAATGTACACCGTGTACGTCAGGGACAACTGTACACCGTGTACGTCAGGGCCAACTGTACACCGTGTACGTCAAGCCCAACTGTACACCGTGTACGTCAAGCCCAACTGTACACAGTGAACGTCAGGGCCAACTATACACCGTGTACGTCAGGGCCAACTGTACACCGTGTACGTCAGGGCCAACTGTACACCGTGTACGTCAGGGCCAACTGTACACCGTGTACGTCAGGGCCAACTGTACACCGTGTACGTCAGGGACAACTGTACACCGTGTACGTCAGAGCCAACTGTACACCGTGTACGTCAAGCCCAACTGTACACCGTGTACGTCAGAGCCAACTGTACACCGTGTACGTCAAGCCCAACTGTACACCGTGTACGTCAGGGCCAACTGTACACCGTGTACGTCAAGCCCAACTGTACACCGTGTACGTCGGGACAACTGTAAAAACCGTGTACGTCAGGGCCACTGTACACCGTGTACGTCAGGGATAACTGTACACCGTGTACGTCAGAGCCAACTGTACACCGTGTACGTCAAGCCCAACTGTACACCGTGTACGTCAGAGCCAACTGTACACCGTGTACGTCAAGCCCAACTGTACACCGTGTACCTCAGGGCCAACTGTACACCGTGTACGTCAAGCCCAACTGTACACCGTGTACGTCAGGGACAACTGTACACCGTGTACGTCAGGGCCAACTGTACACCGTGTACGTCAAGCCCAACTGTACACCGTGTACGTCAGGCCCATACTGGAGTACGCAGCACCTGTTTGGAACCCACACCTGGTCAAGCACGTCAAGAAATTAGAGAAAGTGCAAAGGTTTGCAACAAGGTTAGTTCCGGAGCTCAGGGAATGTCCTACGATGAAAGGTTAAGGGAAATCGGCCTGACGACACTGGAGGACACTAGGGTTAGGGGAGACATGATAACGACATGCAAAATACTTCGTGGAATAGACAAGGTGGACAGAGACAGGATGTTCCCGAGAGGGGACACAGAAACAAAGGGTAGGACTTGGAAGTTGAAGACTCAGATGAGTCAAAGAGATGTTAGGAAGTATTTCTTCAGTTAAAAGAGTAGTCAGGAAGTGGAATAGTCTAGGAAGTGAGGTAGTGGAGGCAGGAACCATACATAGCTTTATGACGAGGTATGATGAAGCTCATGGAGCAGGGAGAGAGAGGACCTAATAGCGTTCAGTAAAGAGGCGGGGCCAGGAGCTGTGTCTCGATCCCTGCAACCACAATTATGTGAGTACAGTTAGGTGAGTACACTGTAAGACACTGAAACACTGTAACACACTATAACACACTAACACTGTAACATTAACATACACTGTAACACATACTGTAACATACACTGTAACATTAACACTGTAACACTAACATACACTACCACTCGTCATTACTAACGTAAAGCTTCTTGAGAACCAGACCGGGAAGTATTGGAAGCAGCATCGCCATGGTGCCTTGTTAGACCTTCTTGTTAACTCTAATGAACTTCCTATACCAGCTAACACACTCCTAATACAACTCGTGATTACACACACACACCACACACACACACACACAATATATATATTTTATTTTTATATATATATATATATATATATATATATATATCTGAGAATCTTTTTTGATGTATTTTTATCTTATTTGGTTTGACGTCATGCGTCCCGTGTTGTGACGTTGATGTGACGTTGTTCACCATTACAGTGTTATAATACTCTGGGGGATATACACATGAAAGAGTATAGACAGATATACACGAGGCAGTATGTATACATTGAGAGATATACGGCTGTCAGTATGTGGACTTATATACATGTGTCAGTGAATATATACTGAGAGATGACACCTCACTGTTTATATACAGTGATAAACACATCGCTCAGTGTATATATACATTGATATACATACCTCACAGCGTATGTGCAGTGATATACACACCTCAAAGTGTATATACCATGATATACACACCACAGCGAATATACAATGATATACACACCACAGCGAATATACAGTGATATACACACCGCAGTGTATACAGTGTGTTACAGCAGTTAGCGTCACAAATCAAGACTTGTGACAACAGGCAATTACTGTTAGTTCCCATGGTGTAATTAGGTAATCTTGGGAGAGTTACGTGTGCCGGATTATCTTTTAATAGCGAGGGTTTAACAATTATACTTTCATTAAAAGCAATGATCCAGCAACGTCAAGACTGCAGGATGGTACCTGTGGCTTGGTTGCTATGTATTTATTTAGCTCTGGATGTAACAATGTTGAAGGACTGATATAGATCTGTTGGTTTGTGCTAGGTAGGTTCAACTCACACCCAACACGGCAGTAGACCTACTTGCCCGTGCTAGGTAGGTTCAACTCACACTCAACACTGCAATAGACCTACTTGCCTGTGCTAGGCAGGTTCAACTCACACTCAACACTGCAGTAGACCTACTTGCCCGTGCTAGGCAGGTTCAACTCACACCCAACACGGCAGTAGACCTACTTGCCCGTGCTAGGCAGGTTCAACTCACACTCAACACTGCAGTAGACCTACTTGCCTGTGCTAGGCAGGTTCAACTCACACTCAACACTGCAGTAGACCTACTTGCCCGTGCTAGGCAGGTTCAACTCACACTCAACACGGCAGTAGACCTACTTGCCCGTGCTAGGCAGGTTCAACTCACACTCAACACGGCAGTAGACCTACTTGCCCGTGCTAGGCAGGTTCAACTCACACTCAACAAGGAAGTAGACCTACTTGCCCATGCTAGGCAGGTTCAACTCACACTCATCACGGCAGTAGACCTACTTGCCCATTCTAAGCAGGTTCAACTTACACTCAACAAGGCAGTAGACCTACTTGCCCATGCTAGGCAGGTTCAACTCACACTCAACAAGGCAGTAGACCTACTTGCCCGTGCTAAAGGGAGGTTCAACTCACACTCAAACCCGGGAGTTAGACCTACTTGCCCGTTTCTAGGCAGGTTCAACTCACACCTAACAAATGCAGTAGACCTACTTGCCCGTGCTAGGCAGGTTTAACTCACACCAACACGGCAGTAGACCTACTTGCCCGTGACTAGGCAGGTTCAACTCAACAACTCAACACGGCAGTAGACCTACTTGCCCGTGCTAGGCAGGTTAAACTCACACTCAACACGGGGAGTTTGACCTACTTGCCCGTGCTAGGCAGGTTCAACTTCACACTCAAAAACTGCAGTAGACCTACTTGCCCGTGCTAGGCAGGTTCAACTCACACTCAACACTGCAGTAGACCTACTTGCCCGTGCTAGGCAGGTTCAACTCACACTCAACACGGCAGTAGACCTACTTAACCGTGCTAGGCAGGTTCAACTCACACTCAACACTGCAGTAGACCTACTTGCCCGTGCTAGGTAGGTTCAACTCACACTCAGCACTGCAGTAGACCTACTTGCTCATGCTAGGTAGGTTCAACTCACACCTCAGTAACACTACCTGGCAGTTTCTTTCACTCATCAACAACTCTGTTACCAAACCAGTTCTGGATCCTCTATAAGCCTAAATTTATCTTAACTTGAAGCCATTACTGCGAGTCCTGTCCTGGGTTTATATATTTATCAATACGTTATTCACATCCCCTTTTTAATTCCTGTTTTCCATTTGTACACCTGACATCTTCAGTAATTCTGGGCCTCTTCAGAGTATACAAGTTCAGTGTTTTGAGTGTGTCATCGTAGGAAAGATTTTTGATACATGGGATCAACCTGCTCATTCTTCTCTATATTCACCCACCACATTTATGACCATTATGTAATATGGAGACCAGAAGTGAGCAGCGTAATCTAAATGAAGCCTTACCAAGGATATATATAATATTGGAGTATAACCTGACCACTTATAGTTAGTAATATTTCTTGATATTATTATTATTATTACTACTACTACTACTACTACTACTACTACTACTACTACTACTACTACTACTACTACTACTACTACTGCTACTACTACTACGTAATCTACCTGTAGTCAACATGTAGTTTACCTCAAGGTTGCTTAATAATTTACCTATAGTCTGCCTGTAATTTACATGTAGCCTGCTTATAGTCAGCCAATAGTTTACATGTAGCCTGCTTGTAGTCAACCAATAGTTTACATGTAGCCTGGTGGCCTGGTGGCTACAGCTCCCGCTTCACACACGGAGGGCCCGGGTTCGATTCCCGGCGGGTGGAAACATTTCGACACGTTTCCTTACACCTGTTGTCCTGTTCACCTAGCAGCAAATAGGTACCTGGGTGTTAGTCGACTGGTGTGGGTCGCATCCTGGGGGACAAGATTAAGGACCCCAATGGAAATAAGTTAGACAGTCCTCGATGACGCACTGACTTTCTTGGGTTATCCTGGGTGGCTAACCCTCCGGGGTTAAAAATCCGAACGAAATCTTATCTCTTATCTTATCTTATCTTAACCAATAGTTTACATGTAGCCTGCTTGTAGTCAACCAATAGTTTACATGTAGCCTGCTTGTAGTCAGCCAATAGTTTACATGTAGCCTGCTTATAGTCAGCCAATAGTTTACATGTAGCCTGCTTATAGTCAGCCAATAGTTTACATGTAGCCTGCTTATAGTCAGCCAATAGTTTACATGTAGCCTGCTTGTAGTCAACCAATAGTTTACATGTAGCCTGCTTATAGTCAGCCAATAGTTTACATGTAGCCTGCTTGTAGTCAAACCAATTTGTTTACATGTAGCCGCTTGTAGTCAACCCAAAAGTTTACATGTAGCCTGCTTGTAGTCAACCAATTGTTTACATGTAGCCTGCTTATAGTCAGCCCCAAAAGTTTACATGTACCTGCTTGTAGTCAACCAATAGTTTACATGTAGCCTGCTTATAGTCAGCCAATAGTTTACATGTAGCCTGCTTGTAGTCAACCAATAGTTTACATGTAGCCTGTTTTAGTCAACCATAGTTTACATGTAGCCTGCTTTTAGTCAACCAATAGTTTTTCATGTAGCCTGCTTATAGTCAGCCAATAGTTTTTCATGTAGCCTTTCTTATAGTCTGCCAATAGTTTACATGTTTGCCTGCTTTAGTCAAACCAATAATTTAATGTAGCCTGCTTATAGTCAGCCAATAGTTTACATGTAGCCTGCTTGTAGTCAACCCAATAGTTTACATGTAGCCTGCTTTTAGTCAACCAATAGTTTACTGTAGCCTGCTTATAGTCAGCCAATAGTTACATGTAGCCTTTCTTGTAGTCAACCAATAGTTTTTCATGTAGCCTGCTTATAGTCGCCAATAGTTTTACATGTAGCCTGCTTATAGTCAGCCAATAGTTACATGTAGCCTGCTTATAGTCAGCCAATAGTTTACATGTAGCCTGCTTATATCAGCCAATAGTTTACATGTAGCCTGCTTGTTTGGGCAACCAATAGTTTACATGTAGCCTGCTTGTAGTCAACCAATAGTTTACATGTAGCCTGCTTATATTCTGCCAATAGTTTACATGTAGCCTGCTTATAGTCAGCCAATAGTTTACATGTAGCCTGCTTATATTCTGCCCAAAAGTTTACAAAGTAGCCTGCTTATAGTCTGCCAATAGTTTACATGTAGCCTGCTTATAGTCAGCCAATAGTTTACATGTAGCCTGCTTATAGTCAGCCAATAGTTTACATGTAGCCTGCTTATAGGAACCTATAGCTTACATGTAGGCAGCTAGTCAACCTATAGTTTAGATGTAGCCTGCTTGTAGTCAACCTGTAGTCTACCTGTAATCTACCTGTAGACTCTAGCAGGGAAAGGAGATAGAGAGGGGTTCGCCGCCCCCGTCTCCCTTCCTAGTATTACGAGAATATTTAAATATTACCTAGAAATATTACGTTTGAAAACTCATTTGCTTATCTCAAAATTTAATATATTGTGTGAGATTACCATTTTACTTTAGTTTACGGTGCAACGTTACGTTATGTTACGTTTTCGTGTGTTACGTTGGGTGTTATTGTGTATTGCTTTGTGTTACGTTACGTTATGTGCTACGTTATGTGTTACGTTATCCTGTGTTAAGCTATATTTCAAGACATTCATACTGTGTTATCCTTGCATCAGTTTTATCCTTCAGGTGCTGTGTGATAATAATAATAATAATAATAATAATAATAATAATAATAATAATAATAATAATAATAATAATAATAATAATAATTTTGTCAAATTTCTCGTGGCTATGGTGTGTGTCGATAGATCAATGTGTGTGTGTGTTGATAGACCAATGTGTGTGTGTGTGTGTACTCGCCTAGTTGTACTCACCTAATTGTGTGTGTGTGTGTGTGTGTGTGTGTGTGTGTGTGTGTGTGTGTGTGTGTGTGTGTGTGTGTGTGTGTGTGTGTGTGTGTGTGTATGTGTGTGTGGTGTGTGTGTGTGTGTGTGTGTGTGTGTGTGTGTATGTTGATAGACCACTGTGTGTGTGTTTGTGTGTTGATAGACCAGTGTATGTGTGTGTGTGTGTGTGTTGATAGAGCAGTGTGTGTGTGTTGATAGAGCAGTGTGTGTGTGTGTTGATAGAGCAGTGTGTGTGTGTGTGTGTTGATAGAGCAGTGTGTGTGTGTGTGTGTGTTGATAGAGCAGTGTGTGTGTGTGCGTGTGTGTGTGTGTTGATAGACCAGTGTGTGTGTGTTGATAGAGGTGTGTGTGTGTGTGTGTGTGTGTTGATAGAGCAGTGTGTGTGTGTGTGTGTGTGTGACTGCTCAACCTGGCAGTGAAGTACCCAGAGATCGATCCCGGGACGAGTTTAGGGTGGGGGGAGGGACAGGATGGGATAGGACAGGATAGGATGGGTGGGGAGAGGACCTGATAGCCACACCAACCAGTGACCTTGACCTGTGACCTTTTTTTTGACAAGGGCCTTCCCACTCAGCTCAGTGAGATCAGTGAGTCCAGCAGCCACTAACTCAGCTCAAACATCTGTTACATATATTTTCCCTGTTAAATCCCAAACACCTGTTATCATGTATTTACATATGAATAAACTGACAGTTTCTAATTGTAAGGAACCTCATGTTACTGTTAACAGAAGCAGCATCATGTCACTGTTAACAGGAGCTGCATCATGTCACTGTTAACAGAAGCAGCATCATGTCACTGTTAACAGGAGCTGCATCATGCCACTGTTAACAGGAGCTGCATCATGTGACTGTTAACAGCAGCTGCATCTTGTCACTGTTAACAGGAGCTGCATCATGTGACTGTTAACAGCAGCTGCATCTTGTCACTGTTAACAGGAGCTGCATCATGTGACTGTTAACAGCAGCTGCATCTTGTCACTGTTAACAGGAGCTGCATCATATGACTGTTAACAGAAGCAGCATCATGTCACTGTTAACAGAAGCAGCGTCATGTGACTTAACAGAAGCAGCGTCATGAGACTTAACAGAAACTGCATCATGTCACTGTCAACAGAAGCAGCGTCATATCACTGTTAACAGAAGCAGCATCATGCCACTATCAACAGAAGCTGCATCATGTAACTGTTAACAGAAGCTGCATCATGTAACTGTTAACAGAAGCTGCATCATGTAACTGTTAACAGAAGCACCATCTGCGTGTTAATCCCGTCACTAAGTGACGTGGGTCAGTGACATCCCGCCACTAGGTGACGTGGGTCAGTGACATCCCGCCACTAGGTGACGTGGGTCAGTGACATCCCGCCACTAGGTGACGTGGGTCAGTGACATCCCGCCACTAGGTGACGTGGGTCAGTGACATCCCGCCACTAGGTGACGTGGGTTAGTGACATCCCGCCACTAGGTGACGTGGGTCAGTGACATCCCGCCACTAGGTGACGTGGGTCAGTGACATCCCGCCACTAGGTGACGTGGGTCAGTGACATCCCGCCACTAGGTGACGTGGGTCAGTGACATCCCGCCATTAGGTGACGTGGGTCAGTGACATCCCGCCACTAGGTGACGTGGGTCAGTGACATCCCGCCACTAGGTGACGTGGGTCAGTGACATCCCGCCACTAGGTGACGTGGGTCAGTGACATCCCGCCACTAGGTGACGTGGGTCAGTGACATCCCGCCACTAGGTGACGTGGGTCAGTGACATCCCGCCACTAGGTGACGTGGGACAGTGACATCCCACCACTAGGTGACGTGGGTCAGTGACATCCCGCCACTAGGTGACGTGGGTCAGTGACATCCCGCCACTAGGTGACGTGGGTCAGTGATATCCCGCCACTAGGTGACGTGGGACAGTGACATCCCGCCACTAGGTGACGTGGGACAGTGACATCCCGCCACTAGGTGACGTGGGACAGTGACATCCCGCCACTAGGTGACGTGGGACAGTGACATCCCGCCACTAGGTGACGTGGGTCAGTGACATCCCGCCACTAGGTGACGTGGGACAGTGACATCCCGCCACTAGGTGACGTGGGTCAGTGACATCCGCCACTAGGTGACGTGGGACAGTGACATCCCGCCACTAGGTGACGTGGGACAGTGACATCCGCTTGAAAATTATATTGAAAAATAACATTACAACTAACGAGATGTCAAGACCAAAAAAAATTATATTTCAGAGAAAAAATAATCAACTGGATGCCAAAACATTAAGACACACGTACAACAGTTGGGTATCTTTATTGTCCAAACGTTTCGCCCATATAGTAGGCTTCTTCGGTCAAATACAGAGGCAGCAGGCAGCGGGTGTGGGTTAGAACCCGCGACCAGAGAGTCTCAAAACTCCAGACCGTCGCGTTAGCCACTGGGCTATGGCATGGTTTGTTTCCAGTCGTGTCATTACGATTTCGTGAGTCAAGATGATATAATCAGTCCATCAACACTGGAGAAATAGGTGGTCAGTCCCTCAGCTGAGTGACTGACCACCTCAAGGGGATGGGTTAGATACATCGTTTTTGCATCTCTTCTGCTTCTGCTGCTTCCTCTGTACTCGACTGAAGAAGTATACTGTATAGGCGAAACATTTCAGAATAAATATACCTAACTTACACATATGTCTTACTTATCATAGCGTAAATTATCTGGAATAACCCAAAAAGTCCGAACAAGTGACTTACAGCCATTGTCGTAATATAGTAACGTAAAAGTGCTTTAGTTATCGCCTTATATAAAGTCTAACATCACAGATCTACAGCAGAAATGTTGCCTGGAGCGTTTCGCTCACAGTGATGTTACACGTAGGTTTCTCTAGGGTAGTTTAATACGGTTAGTTTTGTGTGTGGGAGGATGTGTGTTTTATTTTAGTATATCATGCGAGACACTGATGGAGGGGAAACTGTGGTAGAGTTGAGAAAACGCTAGAAATAGAGGGATAACTATAATGCAGTAATAATAAACACTAGTGATATAGGTGTAACTATAATACAGTAATAATAAACATTAGTGATAGAGGGGTAACTATAACACAACAATAATAAACACTAGTGATATAGGTGTAACTATAACACAGCAATAATAAACACTAGTGATATAGGTGTAACTATAACACAGCAATAATAAACATTAGTGATAGAGGGGTAACTATAACACAGCAATAATAAACATTAGTGATGAAAGGTGACTATAATACAGTAATAATAAACATTAATGATGAAGGGTAACTATAATAAACATTAATGGTGAAGGCTAACTATATTAAACACTAATGATGAAGGGTAACTATAATAAACACTAGTGATGAAGGGTAACTGTAATAAACACTAGTGATGAAGGGTAACTATAATAAACATTAGCGATGAAGGGTAACTATAATAAACACTAGTGATGAAGGGTGACTATAATAAACATTAGCGATGAAGGGTAACTGTAATAAACACTAGTGATGAAGGGTAACTGTAATAAACACTAGTGATGAAGGGTAACTATAATAAACATTAGCGATGAAGGGTAACTATAATAAACACTAGTGGTGAAGGATAACTATAATAAACACTAATGGTGAAGGATAACTATAATAACCACTAGTGATGAAAGGTAACTATAATAAACACTAGTGGTGAAGGATAACTATAATAAACACTAGTGATGAAGGATAACTATAATAAACACTAGTGGTGAAGGATAACTATAATAAACACTAGTGATGAAGGATAACTATAATAAACACTAGTGATGAAGGGTAACTATAATAAACACTAGTGATGAAGGATAACTATAATAAACACTAGTGGTGAAGGATAACTATAATAAACACTAATGATGAAGGGTAACTATAATAAACACTAGTGGTGAAGGGTAACTATAATAAACACTAGTGGTGAAGGGTAACTATAATAAACACTAGTGATGAAGGATAACTATAATAAACACTAGTGGTGAAGGGTAACTATAATAACCACTAGTGATGAAGGGTAACTATAATAAACACTAGTGGTGAAGGGTAACTATAATAAACACTAGTGATGAAGGATAACTATAATAAACACTAGTGGTGAAGGGTAACTATAATAAACACTAGTGGTGAAGGATAACTATAATAAACACTAGTGGTGAAGGGTAACTATAATAAACACTAGTGATGAAGGGTAACTATAATAAACACTAGTGATGAAGGGTAACTATAATAAACACTAGTGATGAAGGGTAACTATAATAAACACTAGTGATGAAGGGTAACTATAATAAACACTAGTGGTGAAGGATAACTATAATAAACACTAGTGGTGAAGGATAACTATAATAAACACTAGTGGTGAAGGATAACTATAATAAACACTAGTGGTGAAGGGTAACTATAATAAAAACTAGTGGTGAAGGGTAACTATAATAAACACTAGTGGTGAAGGGTAACTATAATAAAAACTAGTGGTGAAGGGTAACTATAATAAACACTAGTGGTGAAGGGTAACTATAATAAAAACTAGTGGTGAAGGGTAACTATAATAAACACTAGTGGTGAAGGGTAACTATAATAAACACTAGTGGTGAAGGGTAACTATAATAAAAACTAGTGGTGAAGGGTAACTATAATAAACACTAGTGATGAAGGGTAACTATAATAAACACTAGTGATGAAGGGTAACTATAATAAACACTAGTGGTGAAGGGTAACTATAATAAACACTAGTGATGAAGGGGTACTATCATACACTAATGGAATATTTAGAAGTGCTTTATAAAAGCATTTTTTAAGCCATTAAAGACACTGTCCATATTTAGGACTAAAGACAACACATCTTCCAGCAATGTTTTCAGCCACAGATAACAACCGGGAGAAACTCTAATGCGGTTTGAAAACAATTTACATAATTACCAGCATAACTGGAGTCGAGTTAAGAAAATTATCTTGAAGGCGGCGAGACTTGGTACACTGTTGCCAATTTTTTATTATCACACCGGCCGATTCCCACCAAGGCAGGGTGGCCCGAAAAAGAAAAACTTTCACCATCATTCACTCCATCACTGTCTTGCCAGAAGGGTGCTTTACACTACAGTTTTTAAACTGCAACATTAACACCCCTCCTTCAGAGTGCAGGCACTGTACTTCCCATCTCCAGGACTCAAGTCCGGCCTGCCGGTTTCCCTGAATCCCTTCATAAATGTTACTTTGCTCACACTCCAACAGCACGTCAAGTATTAAAAACCATTTGTCTCCATTCACTCCTATCAAACACGCTCACGCATGCTGCTGGAAGTCCAAGCCCCTCGCACACAAAACTCCTTTACCCCTCCCTCCAACCCTTCCTAGGCCGACCCCTACCCCGCCTTCCTTCCACTACAGACTGATACACTCTTGAAGTCATTCTGTTTCGCTCCATTCTCTCTACATGTCCGAACCACCTCAACAACCCTTCCTCAGCCCTCTGGACAACAGTTTTGGTAATCCCGCACCTCCTCCTAACTTCCAAACTACGAATTCTCTGCATTATATTCACACCACACACTGCCCTCAGACATGACATCTCCACTGCCTCAGCCTTCTCCTCGCTGCAACATTCATCACCCACGCTTCACACCCTATAAGAGCGTTGGGTTTAAAACTATACTCTCATACATTCCCTCTTTGCCTCCAAGGACAAAGTTCTTTGTTTCCACAGACTCCTAAGTGCACCACTCATCTTTTTCCCTCATCAATTCTATGATTCACCTCATCTTTCATAGACCCATCCGCTGACACGTCCACTCCCAAATATCTGAATACGTTCACCTCCTCCATACTCTCTCCCTCCAATCTGATATTCAATCTTTCATCACCTAATCTTTTTGTTATCCTCATAACCTTACTCTTTCCTGTATTCACCTTTAATTTTCTTCAATGGTAACCTATTATTGTCTGATCTGTGAGGGTATTTTTTGAGCGTTATGGTATTACTGCAGGCATGATAGTGCTGGTCTTGTAACCTGTGTTGTTTTCTTTTTCTTGTTTCGCCTGGATGACAAAACGTCTATAAATAAAGATACCCAGATGTTGCATATGTGTTTAATGGGGAGAAGTCAAAATGGGAACTACAGTGGAAATAAGCCACCTTGTGTGGCCTTTTTATGGGTTATCCTGGTGGGTAATTTACACTAAGATAATTATACTTATGTGTACCTGTGCATCAATAAACTTACTTAAAGAATAAAAAGGCACAATATCTGACTGGAACAACACGTATATAACCCGCACGTAGGAGAGAGGAGCTTACGATAGGTTCAACTTGGATCATTTACAGTGTCGAAGGGTGTGCCACAGGGGCCAGTGGTTATAATCACGGCCATAATTTTTAGAGAAGTGGAGGGGTAAGCCAGTGGAAGGTCTCTGTTACATAACCAAAAGCTCCATCTGTGGGTCGTCATATGACCCGCGTCAGGAAATGTTTCCTGAAACCTTACTTGATGGGGGAATAAATAGCGACATAAATAAGTTCGGCGATGACACTAAATTAGGCCGTCAGATGACTTTTAATGAGTACACTGGAAGGTCACAGGATGACCTGGATAGGTCGATGCTAGGGTCACAGGAGACGCAGATGCAGTTTACACAGTTTAGAAACAGTTTAGACACAGTTTAGACACAGTTTAGACGCAGTTTAGACACAGTTTGCAGTCATATAAGACTAGAACAAGAGTGCATCAGTGTGCGCAGTAAAGTTGATGGAATTCTTGACTTTATATCAAGCAATATTATTATTAACCCTATAAAAATGGTTATAACTATGGCAATAATTTTTAAAGGGGTGGAGGGGTAAGCCAGTGGAAGGCCTCGGTCAGATGACCAAAAGCTCCAACGGCGGGTCATCATCTGACTATGACCCTCGTCGGGAAACACTGACAAATCATATCTAACCTAACCTCAAGAAATATTACTAACTATAAGTGGTCAGGTTATACTCCAATATTATATATATCCTTGGTAAGGCTTCATTTAGATTACGCTGCTCACTTCTGGTCTCCATATTACATAATGGTCATAAATGTGGTGGGTGAATATAGAGAAGAATGAGCAGGTTGATCCCATGTATCAGAAATCTTTCCTACGATGACACACTCAAAACACTGAACTTGTATACTCTGAAGAGGCCCAGAATTACTGAAGATGTCAGGTGTACAAATGGAAAACAGGAATTAAAAAGGGGATGTGAATAACGTATTGATAAATATATAAACCCAGGACAGGACTCGCAGTAATGGCTTCAAGTTAAGAGAAATTTAGCTTTATAGAGGATCCAGAACTGGTTTGGTAACAGAGTTGTTGATGAGTGAAAGAAACTGCCAGGTAGTGTTACTGAGGTGTGAGTTGAATCTGCCTAGCATGGGCAAGTAGGTCTACTGCAGTGCTGAGTGTGAGTTGAATCTGCCTAGCATGGGCAAGTAGGTCTACTGCAGTGCTGAGTGTGAGTTGAATCTGCCTAGCACGGGCAAGTAAGTCTACTGCAGTGTTGAGTGTGAGTTGAACCTACCTAGCATGGGCAAGTAGGTCTACTGCAGTGTCGAGTGTGAGTTGAACCTACCTAGCATGGGCAAGTAGGTCTACTGCAGTGCTGAGTGTGAGTTGAATCTGCCTAGCATGGGCAAGTAGGTCTACTGCAGTGCTGAGTGTGAGTTGAACCTGCCTAGCATGGGCAAGTAGGTCTACTGCAGTGTTGAGTGTGAGTTGAACCTACCTAGCATGGGCAAGTAGGTCTACTGCCGTGTTGAATATGAGTTGAGCCTGCCTAGCACGGGCAAGTAGGTCTACTGCAGTGTTGGGTGTGAGTTGAACCTACCTAACATGGGCAAGTACAGTAGGTCTACTGCCGTGTTGAGTGTGAGTTAAACATACCTAGTATGCGCAAGTAGATCTACTGCCGTGTTGAGTGTGAGTTGAACCTGCTAAGCATGGGCAAGTAGGTCTACTTCAGTGTTGGGTGTGAGTTGAACCTACCTAGCATGGGCAAGTACAGTAGATCTACTGCCGTGTTGAATGTGAGTTGAACCTGCCTAGCATGGGCAAGTAGGTCTACTGCAGTGTTGGGTGTGAGCTGAACCTGCTTGGCATGGGTAAGTAGGCCTACTTCAGAGTTCATTCATTTTTATGTCCCTGTGTCTGCCTGTTACTTAGGTGGGACTACTGACCATAGATGAGTAGGAAGGCAGACCTGCCAGCTCACAGATTTGCAAGGCCTGCAAGAAGGTAAGCCTCCCCCGCTGTAGGCCTGCAAGAAGGTAGGCCTCTCCCGCTGTAGGCCTGCAAGAAGGTAGGCCTCCCCCGCTGTAGGCCTGCAAGAAGGTAGACCTCCCCCGCTGTAGGCCTGCAAGAAGGTAGGCCTCCCCCACTGTAGGCCTGCAAGAAGGTAGGCCCCTCGCTGTAGGCCTGCAAGAAGGTAGGCCTCCCCCGCTGTAGGCCTGCAAGAAGGTAGGCCTCCCCCGCTGTAGGCCTGCAAAAAGGTAGGCCTCCCCCGCTGTAGGCTTGCAAGAAGGTAGGCCTCCCCCGCTGTAGGCCTGCAAGAAGGTAGGCCTCCCCTGCTGTAGACCTGCAAGAAGGTAGGCCTCCCCCGCTGTAGGCCTGAAAGAAGGTAGGCCTCCCCCGCTGTAGGCCTACAAGAAGGTAGGCCCCCGCTGTAGGCCTGCAAGAAGGTAGGCCTCCCCCGCTGTAGGCCTACAAGAAGGTAGGCACCCGATGTAGGCCTGCAAGAAGGTAGGCCTCCCCCGCTGTAGGCCTACAAGAAGGTAGGCCCCCCGCTGTAGGCCTGCAAGAAGGTAGGCCTCCCCCGCTGTAGGCCTGCAAGAAGGTAGGCCTCCCCCGCTGTAGGCCTGCAAGAAGGTAGGCCTCCCCCGCTGTAGGCCTGCAAGAAGGTAGGTCTCCCCCGCTGTAGGCCTGCAAGAAGGTAGGCCTCCCCCGCTGTAGGCCTGCAAGAAGGTAGGCCTCCCCCGCTGTAGGCCTGCAAGAAGGTAGGCCTCCCCTGCTGTAGGCCTGCAAGAAGGTAGGCCTCCCCCGCTGTAGGCCTGCAAGAAGGTAGGCCTCCCCCGCTGTAGGCCTGCAAGAAGGTAGGCCTCCCCCGCTGTAGGCCTGCAAGAAGGTAGGCCTCCCCCGCTGTAGGCCTGCAAGAAGGTAGGCCTCTCCCGCTGTAGGCCTGCAAGAAGGCGTCCTGAAGACTGTTCTCCTTTAAGTCTGGTGTTGACGACTTCCTCTTGAAGCAGCATCAAGACTCCTTATTGTGTTATGAAAGTATATTGATGTTCCTCTGACACTGTGGCTGACACTGCCATTGTTGATGTTCCTCTGACACAGTGGCTGACACTGCCATTGTTGATGTTCCTCTGACACTGTGGCTGAGACACTGCCATTGTTGATGTTCCTCTGACACTGTGGCTGAGACACTGCCATTGTTGATGTTCCTCTGACACTGTGGCTGACACTGCCATTGTTGATGTTCCTCTGACACAGTGGCTGACACTGCCATTGTTGATGTTCCTCTGACACTGTGGCTGAGACACTGCCATTGTTGATGTTCCTCTGACACTGTGGCTGAGACACTGCCATTGTTGATGTTCCTCTGACACTGTGGCTGACACTGCCATTGTTGATGTTCCTCTGACACTGTGGCTGAGACACTGCCATTGTTGATGTTCCTCTGACACTGTGGCTGAGACACTGCCATTGTTGATGTTCCTCTGACACTGTGGCTGAGACACTGCCATTGTTGATGTTCCTCTGACACTGTGGCTGACACTGCCATTGTTGATGTTCCTCTGACACTGTGGCTGAGACACTGCCATTGTTGATGTTCCTCTGACACTGTGGCTGAGACACTGCCATTGTTGATGTTCCTCTGACACTGTGGCTGACACTGCCATTGTTGATGTTCCTCTGACACTGTGGCTGAGACACTGCCATTGTTGATGTTCCTCTGACACTGTGGCTGAGACACTGCATTGTTGATGTTCCTCTGACACTGTGGCTGAGGACACTGCCATTGTTGATGTTCCTCTGACACTGTGGCTGAGACACTGCCATTGTTGATGTTCCTCTGACACTGTGGCTGAGACACTGCCATTGTTGATGTTCCTCTGACACTGTGGCTGAGACACTGCCATTGTTGATGTTCCTCTGACACTGTGGCTGAGACACTGCCATTGTTGATGTTCCTCTGACACTGTGGCTGAGACACTGCCATTGTTGATGTTCCTCTGACACTGTGGCTGACACTGCTATTGTTGATGTTCCTCTGACACTGAGGCTGACACTGCCATTGTTGATGTTCCTCTGACACTATGGCTGACACTGCCACTGTTGATGTTCCTCTGACACTGTGGCTGACACTGCCACTGTTGATGTACCTCTGACACTGTGGCTGACACTGCCATTGTTGATGTTCCTCTGACACTGTGGCTGACACTGCCACTGTTGATGTACCTCTGACACTGTGGCTGACACTGCCATTGTTGATGTTCCTCTGACACTGTGGCTGACACTGCCATTGTTGATGTTCCTCTGACACTGTGGCTGACACTGCCACTGTTGATGTACCTCTGACACTGTGGCTGACACTGCCATTGTTGATGTTCCTCTGACACTGTGGCTGACACTGCCATTGTTGATGTTCCTCTGACACTGTGGCTGACACTGCCATTGTTGATGTTCCTCTGACACTGTGGCTGACACTGCCATTGTTGATGTTCCTCTGACACTGTGGCTGACACTGCCACTGTTGATGTACCTCTGACACTGTGGCTGACACTGCCATTGTTGATGTTCCTCTGACACTGTGACTGACACTGCCATTGTTGATGTTCCTCTGACACTGTGGCTGACACTGCCACTGTTGATGTTCCTCTGACACTGTGGCTGACACTGCCACTGTTGATGTTCCTCTGACACTGACTGACACTGCCATTGTTGATGTTCCTCTGACACTGTGGCTGACACTGCCATTGTTGATGTTCCTCTGACACTGTGGCTGACACTGCCACTGTTGATGTACCTCTGACACTGTGGCTGACACTGCCATTGTTGATGTTCCTCTGACACTGTGGCTGACACTGCCATTGTTGATGTTCCTCTGACACTGTGGCTGACACTGCCATTGTTGATGTTCCTCTGACACTGTGGCTGACACTGCCATTGTTGATGTTCCTCTGACACTGTGGCTGACACTGCCACTGTTGATGTACCTCTGACACTGTGGCTGACACTGCCATTGTTGATGTTCCTCTGACACTGTGACTGACACTGCCATTGTTGATGTTCCTCTGACACTGTGGCTGACACTGCCACTGTTGATGTTCCTCTGACACTGTGGCTGACACTGCCACTGTTGATGTTCCTCTGACACTGTGACTGACACTGCCACTGTTGATGTTCCTCTGACACTGTGGCTGACACTGCCATTGTTGATGTTCCTATGACACTGTGGCTGACACTGCCACTGTTGATGTTCCTCTGACACTGTGGCTGACACTGCCACTGTTGATGTTCCTCTGACACTATGGCTGACACACTGCCACTGTTGATATTCCTCTGACACTATGGCTGACACTGCCACTGTTGATGTTCCTCTTACACTATGGCTGACACACTGCCACTGTTGATGTTTCTCTGACACTATGGCTGACACACTGCCACTGCTGATGTTCCTCTGACACTATGGCTGACACACTGCCACTGTTGATATTCCTCTGACACTATGGATGACACACTGCCACTGTTGATGTTCCTCTGACACTATGGCTGACACACTGCCACTGTTGATGTTTCTCTGACACTATGGATGACACACTGCCACTGTTGATGTTCCTCTGACACTATGGCTGACACACTGCCACTGTTGATGTTCCTCTGACACTATGGCTGACACACTGCCACTGTTGATGTTTCTCTGACACTATGGATGACACACTGCCACTGTTGATGTTCCTCTGACACTATGGCTGACACACTGCCACTGTTGATGTTCCTCTGACACTATAGCTGACACACTGCCACTGTTGATGTTCCTCTAACACTATGGCTGACACACTGCCACTGTTGATGTTCCTCTGACACTATGGCTGACACACTGCCACTGTTGATGTTCTTCTGACACTATGGCTGACACACTGCCACTGTTGATGTTCCTCTGACACTATGGCTGACACACTGCCACTGTTGATGTTCCTCTGACACTATGGCTGACACACTGCCACTGTTGATGTTCCTCTGACACTATGGCTGACACACTGCCGCTGTTGATGTTTCTCTCACAATATGGCTAACACTGTTAGGTAAGACACATATGCAACAGTTAGGTATCTTTATTTTGAAACGTTTCGCCTACACAGTAGGCTTCTTCAGTCGAGTACAGAAAAGTTGATAGAAGCAGAAGATACTTGAAGACGATGTAATCAGTCCATCACCCTTAAAGTTTTGAGGTGGTCAGTCCCTCAGTCTGGAGAAGAGCATTGTTCCGTTGTCAGACAACGGAACAATGCTCTTCTCCAGACTGAGGGACTGACCACCTCAAAACTTTAAGGGTGATGGACTGATTACATCGTCTTCAAGTATCTTCTGCTTCTATCAACTTTTCTGTACTCGACTGAAGAAGCCTACTGTGTAGGCGAAACGTTTCAAAATAAAGATACCTAACTGTTGCATATGTGTCTTACCTAACAATCTGTCGGTATTTTATACCATTTTAATGTTCATGGCTAACACTGCCACTGTTAATGTTTCTCTCACAGTATGGCTGACACACTGCCACTGTTGATGTTTCTCTCACAGTATGGCTGACACACTGTCACTGTTGATGTTCCTCTGACACTATGGCTGACACACTGCCACTGTTGATGTTCCTCTGACACTATAGCTGACACACTGCCACTGTTGATGTTCCTCTGACACTATGGCTGACACTGCCACTGTTGATGTTCCTCTTACACTATGGCTGACACACTGCCACTGTTGATGTTTCTCTGACACTGTGGCTGACACACTGCCACTGTTGATGTTCCTCTGACACTATGGCTGACACACTGCCACTGTTGATATTCATCTGACACTATGGATGACACACTGCCACTGTTGATGTTCCTCTGACGCTATGGCTGACACACTGCCACTGTTGATATTCCTCTGACACTATGGCTGACACACTGCCACTGTTGATGTTCCTCTGACACTATGGATGACACACTGCCACTGTTGATGTTCCTCTGACATTATAGCTGACACACTGCCACTGTTGATGTTCCTCTAACACTATGGCTGACACACTGCCACTGTTGATGTTCCTCTGACACTATGGCTGAAAACACTGCCACTGTTGTGTTCTTCTGACACTATGGCTGACACACTGCCACTGTTGATGTTCTTCTGACACTATGGCTGACACACTGTCACTGTTGATGTTCCTCTGACACTATGGCTGACACACTGCCACTGTTGATGTTCCTCTGACACTATGGCTGACACACTGCCACTGTTGACGTTTCTCTCACAGTATGGCTGACACACTGCCACTGTTGATGTTTCTCTCACAGTATGGCTAACACTGCCACTGTTAATGTTTCTCTCACAGTATGGCTGACACACTGCCACTGTTGATGTTTCTCTCACAGTATGGCTGACACACTGTCACTGTTGATGTTCCTCTGACACTATGGCTGACACACTGCCACTGTTGATGTTTCTCTCACAGTATGGCTGACACACTGCCACTGTTGATGTTTCTCACAGTATTTCTGACTCACTGCCACTGTTGATGTTTCTCTCACAGTATGGCTGACACACTGCCTCTGTTGTTGTTTCTCTCACAGTATGGCTGACACACTGCCTCTGTTGTTGTTTCTCTCACAGTATGGCTAACACACTTCCACTGTTGATGTTTCTCTCACAGTATGGCTGACACACTGTCACTGTTGATGTTTCTCTCACAGTATGGCTGACACACTGCCACTGTTGATGTTTCCCTCACAGTATGGGTAACACACTGCCACTGTTGATGTTTCTCTCACAGTATGGCTGACACACTGTCACTGTTGATGTTTCTCTCACAGTATGGCTGACACACTGCCACTGTTGATGTTTCCCTCACAGTATGGGTAACACACTGCCACTGTTGATGTTTCTCTCACAGTATGGCTGACACAGTGCCACTGATGATGCTAGACAGGTTCAGCTCACACTGGACACTGCAGTAGGCCTACTTACCCATGATAGGCAGGTTCAACAGACCCAACACTGCAGTAGACCTACTTTCCCATGCTAGGCAGGTTCAGCTCACACCTCAGTGACACTACCTGGCAGTTTCTTCCACTCATCAACAACTCTACTGCCAAACCAGTTCTGTATACCTCCATAAACTTAAATTTCTTTAACTTGAAGCCATTACTGCGAGTCCTGTCCTGGGTTTAAATATTTCTCAATATGTTATTTACATCCCCTTTATTTATTCCCGTTCTCCACGGTATATGTTAGTGCATGGTAAAGCTATACTGTTAACTCTCTGTGGTTAAGAGCGGGACGAAAGTGCCTTCCTCTCTCTCGCTGCCCAGAATATTTAACACAATCCAATTTTTTTAACTAGAAAAATGTACTGATGGCGATAGATGATGATTGAGAGGACACAAAATATTAGTGAATGATCATATATATATTATATATATATATATATATATATATATATATATATATATATATATATATATATATATATATATATATATATATATATATATATATTTTTATTTTATTTTATTATCACACCGGCCGATTCCCACCAAGGCAGGGTGGCCCGAAAAAGAAAAACTTTCACCATCATTCACTCCATCACTGTCTTGCCAGAAGGGTGCTTTACACTACAGTTTTTAAACTGCAACATTAAACACCCTCCTTCAGAGTGCAGGCACTGTACTTCCCATCTCAGGACTCAAGTCCGGCCTGCCGGTTTCCTGAACCCTTCATAAATGTTACTTTGCTCACACTCCAACAGCACGTCAAGTATTAAAAACCATTTGTCTCCATTCACTCCTATCAAACACGCTCACGCATGCCTGCTGGAAGTCCAAGCCCTCGCACACAAAACCATCCTTTACCCTCCCTCCAACCCTTCCTAGGCCGACCCCTACCCCGCCTTCCTTCCACTACAGACTGATACACTCTTGAAGTCATTCTGTTCGCTCCATTCTCTCTACATGTCCGAACCAGAGAATGGAGCGAAACAGAATGACTTCAAGAGTGTATCAGTCTGTAGTGGAAGTTATATATATATATATATATTATATATATATATATAATATAATAATTTATATATCATTATATAATATATGATCAATACCACTTGTTCCGTGGGTACAATAATATAATATACTGATTGTTGAACTAGTACACATATAGAGAGTAGAATGAAATTAGCTCAAAGGCGTCCACACCACCGTATGTCCTTCGATGGTGGGTGCAACATCTAGCTTGGCTGGATGCACCATTGTTAAGGATTGTGTGGTCTAGTGGTCTAAAGCGTCATGCGTTTTCTCTCACCATGAGGCAGGCCAAAACAGCATGGGTTCGACTCCTTGGATAGTGCAGTGTTGTTATTGAGAGAGAGAGAGAGAGAGAGAGTAGCAGTCCTTCCTCCTATTGTAAAAGAGAAATTCAAACCTGACCACTGTTGGGTGAGAGATAGACATCCTTGACCACTATAGAAAGGTATTGCACAATTCCTTCTCCTCTGGTGACTCTCAAATGTAAGTCTGGGAACCATGCAAATCTCTGCACAACATCACCTTTAACTAGATTGATTTAGAGTGAGAGAGAGAGATAGATAGAGAGAGAAAGAGAGAGAGAGAGAGAATTGAAGGAACCTTACAGTTCACATTCTCAGGTGGAAGTTAAAACTCTAGATAATGAGGAACTTTGAAAAGGCTGCTGGTGATGCAGCTGGTGCTGCAGCTGGTGCTGGAGCTAGTGCTGGTGTTGTAGCTGGTGCTGGTGGTGCTGCAGCCGGTGCTGGTGGTGTTTCTGGTATTTGTCCTGGGGTTGCAGCTCGTGCTGTTGGTGCTGTAGCCGGTGCTGGTGGTGTTGCAGCAGCAGCTGGTGCTGGTAGTGCTGCAGTTGGTTCTAGTGGTGTTGCTGGTGTTGGTACTGGTGTTGCAGCTCGTGCTGGTGGTGCTGTAGCCGGTGCTGGTGGTGTTGCAGCAGCAGCTGGTGCTGGTAGTGCTGCAGTTGGTTCTAGTGGTGTTGCTGGTGTTGGTACTGGTGTTGCAGCTCGTGCTGGTGGTGCTGTAGCCGGTGCTGGTGGTGTTGCAGCAGCAGATGGTGCTGGTGGTGTTACAGCAGCCTGGTGCTGTGTCATGGTGAGACGGGCTGCTGCAGACTCCAGTTCTTGATTACAAGTAACAATTCACAGAAAGAGGATCCACTCTTGTTGTCTTTCTACCTTCTTTACTCTGCTCTAACACAACACTTGTCTTAATACACGCACCAACACCTGTCTAAATACACACACCAACACCTGTCTTTATACACACACCAACACCTGTCTTAATGCACACACCAGCACCTGCTTTAATACATGCACCAACACTTGTCTTAATACACACATCAACACCTGTCTTAATACACCCACCAATACATGTCTTAATACACACAACAACACCTGTATTGAATAGAACTTGAATGTTACTGCGTTAATGTTAACGTGTTAATGATGCATGTTAATGTTACAGTGTTAATGGTACCGTGTAAAAGTTAACATGAATTACTCACTTAACGTGAGCCCTGGCATGTACAAGCTGGATAAACTTAGGATAATATTTACTCTGGGCAAGAAGGATCTAACTTGATAAAGTTGACTCAAGAGTAACTTAGTGTTTGGAGAGAAACATTGACACGACGTTTTTCCCCCTCCTGGAGCCAGCATCAAGTTGCCCTCTCTTACCTAGCAGTAAATAGGTGCCTGGGCGTTAGTCTCTCTGCACCAAGTGCTATTCTTCATCTAGGAGTAAGGTGATAGATGATAGTGTAGGCAGGCTGGTGTGTATGATAGTGTAGGCAGGCTGGTGTGTATGATAGTGTAGGCAGGCTGGTGTGTATGATAGTGTAAGCAGGCTGGTGTGTATGATAGTGTAGGCAGGCTGGTGTGTATGATAGTGTAGGCAGGCTGGTGTGTATGACAGTGTAGGCAGGCTGGTGTGTATGATAGTGTAGGCAGGCTGGTGTGTATGATAGTGTAGGCAGGCTGGTGTGTATGATAGTGTAGGAGGCTGGTGTGTATGATAGTGTAGGCAGGCTGGTGTGTATGATAGTGTAGGCAGGCTGGTGTGTATGATAGTGTAGGCAGGCTGGTGTGTATGATAGTGTAGGCAGGCTGGTGTGTATGATAGTGAAAGAGGGCTGGTGTGTATAACAGTGATGGAAGGCAGGGGTGTATAACAGTGATGGAAGGCTGGGGTGTATAACAGTGATGGAAGGCAGGGGTGTATAACAGTGATGGAAGGCTGGGGTGTATAACAGTGATGGAAGGCAGGGGTGTATAACAGTGATGGAAGGCAGGGGTGTATAACAGTGATGGAAGGCAGGGGTGTATAACAGTGATGGAAGGCAGGGGTGTATAACAGTGATGGAAGGCTGGGGTGTATAACAGTGATGGAAGGCAGGGGTGTATAACAGTGATGGAAGGCAGGGGTGTATAACAGTGATGGAAGGCAGGGGTGTATAACAGTGATGGAAGGCAGGGGTGTATAACAGTGATGGAAGGCAGGGGTGTATAACAGTGATGGAAGGCAGGGGTGTATAACAGTGATGGAAGGCAGGGGTGTATAACAGTGATGGAAGGCAGGGGTGTATAACAGTGATGGAAGGCAGGGGTGTATAACAGTGATGGAAGGCAGGGGTGTTATAACAGTGATGGAAGGCAGGGGTGTATAACAGTGATGGAAGGCAGGGGTGTATAACAGTGATGGAAGGCAGGGGTGTATAACAGTGATGGAAGGCAGGGGTGTATAACAGTGATGGAAGGCAGGGGTGTATAACAGTGATGGAAGGCAGGGGTGTATAAAAAGTGATGGAAGGCAGGGGTGTATAACAGTGATGGAAGGCAGGGGTGTATAACAGTGATGGAAGGCAGGGGTGTATAACAGTGATGGAAGGCGGGGTGTATAACAGTGATGGAAGGCAGGGGTGTATAACAGTGATGGAAGGCAGGGGTGTATAACAGTGATGGAAGGCAGGGGTGTATAACAGTGATGGAAGGCAGGGGTGTATAACAGTGATGGAAGGCTGGGGTGTATAACAGTGATGGAAGGCAGGGGTGTATAACAGTGATGGAAGGCAGGGGTGTATAACAGTGATGGAAGGCAGGGGTGTATAACAGTGATGGAAGGCAGGGGTGTATAACAGTGATGGAAGGCAGGGGTGTATAACAGTGATGGAAGGCAGGGGTGTATAACAGTGATGGAAGGCAGGGGTTGTATAACAGTGATGGAAGGCAGGGGTGTATAACAGTGATGGAAGGCAGGGGTGTATAACAGTGATGGAAGGCAGGGGTGTATAACAGTGATGGAAGGCAGGGGTGTATAACAGTGATGGAAGGCAGGGGTGTATAACAGTGATGGAAGGCAGGGTGTATAACAGTGATGGAAGGCAGGGGTGTATAACAGTGATGGAAGGCAGGGGTGTATAACAGTGATGGAAGGCAGGGGTGTATAACAGTGATGGAAGGCAGGGGTGTATAACAGTGATGGAAGGCAGGGGTGTATAACAGTGATGGAAGGCAGGGGTGTATAACAGTGATGGAAGGCAGGGGTGTATAACAGTGATGGAAGGCAGGGGTGTATAACAGTGATGGAAGGCAGGGGTGTATAGCAAGTGTGGGAAGAAGAGTGTGTTATACCAGAAGAGGTTTGCAGGTAGTCTAGGCTCAAAATCCCCACTATATCAATGGAGTTTGAACCTTGGAGTCGATAGCGTCTGAAATTAATCTTAGTGGTACAACGTCTTTTAAGATGGTGATGTAGAGAGAGAAGAGAGGAGAGAGAGAGAGAGAGATGGAGGAGAGAGAGAGAGAGAGAGAGAGAGAGAGAGAGAGAGAGAGAGAGAGAGAGAGAGAGAGAGAGAGAGAGTTAGGGATCCTTAACCTAACCTTTTCAAACCCTGTGTAAAAAAAAAAAAAGAGAGAGAAACTTACAGCACTTCGACATTTCTCGCATCTGCTTGACAGTCGAGGTTGCAAGATTCTGTACGAGGCACAAGTATGCTCACACCTTGAGTATGCTCCACTTTCTTGGTCTGCGACTTCTTGACAGAGTAGAGAACAGAGCAAGACGTCTCATCTCTCGCCTGGACCCAGCCTGGATAGATCTGTCATTTCAGCAGAGCTTCAACACCGAAGGGATGTGGGCGGCCTTACTGATATATATAAGGCCAATATTGTCAAGGTACCACACTTGGCTCCACTCCGAGGATAGCGTGAAGTGAGCTTCTACACCACAAGACGGGCAGCAGATAGCAACTACATACTGGCTGTAACCTTCTCCAGAACATCGCTCATTTGAGATCAATTATTCCTAGGATAACTTGAGTCTGGAACATGTTCGTACAGCGTAATATCAACGGGATAACTTCAGTGATCAAGTGAAAGTGCTGGTCCACAGATGGCTCCAACTTCATCCTGTTCCATACTTGTTTGTCTCGTAACAATAAAAAGGCTTTTAAATGAGCTGATGTAGGTAACAGCACTTGGCTTGTAAATAAAGTTAGGATTCCTTAACCTGACCTTGTAGAACCTTGTGTAACAGAGAGAGACCACTACCACCATCGCTAAAACCACCACCACTACCACCTCTACCACCACTACCACCACCATCCCCCCAATGAAAAGCAGGGGTGTCACTAGCACGTTAAGAGACCATACAATAAGTGTCAGGGGCCCGAGACTGTTCAACTGCCTCCCAGCACACAAGGGGGATTACCAACAGACCCCTGGCAGTCTTCAAGCTGGCACTGGACAAGCACCTAAAGTCAGTTCCGGATCAGCCGGGCTGTGGCTCGTACGTTGGTTTGCGTGCAGCCAGCAGCAACAGCCTGGTTGATCAGGCTCTGATCCACCAGGAGGCCTGGTCACAGACCGGGCCGCGGGGGCGTTGACCCCCGGAACTCTCTCCAGGTAAACCATTACCACCCACCACTACCACCACCACTACCACCATCGCTACCACCACTACCACCTCTACCACCACTACCACCACCATTACCACCACAACATACCACCACCATTTCCACCACCACTACTACCACCACTACCACCACAACTACCACAACTACCACCATCGCTACTAACCACCACCACTACCACCATAACTACCTCCATCGCTACTAACCACCACCACTACCACCACACTACCACCACCACTACCACCACCACTGCCACCACCACTACCACCACCACTACTACCATCGCTACCACCACTACCACCACCATTACCACCACCACTACAGCCATCACCACCACTACCATCATCGCAACCACCACCACTACCACCACAACTACCACCACAACTACCACCACCACCACCACTACCACCACTACCACCACCACTACCACCACAACTACCACCACAACTACCATCACCACTACCACCACCACTTCCACCACCACTACCACCACCACTATCACCACCACTTCCACCACCACTACCACCACCACTACCACCCCAAATACCACCACCACTACCACCACCACTTCCACCACCACTAAACCCCCACCACTACCACCACCACTTCCACCACCACTACCACCACCACTACCACCACTGCCACCACCACTACCACCACAACTACCACCACTACCACCACTAGTGCCACCACCACCACTACCACCACAAATACCACCACCACTACCACCACAGCTACCACCACCACTACCACCACAACTACCACCACAACTACCACCACCACTACTGCCACCGCCACTACCACCACAACTACCACCACCACACCGCCCCCCACTACCACCTAACA